>PVJO010000098.1:230500-325877 GCA_004026905.1 Hystrix cristata | reverse complement strand
TTTCCCCTTTCTTTCCTTTTTCCCTTCTTTTCCTCCTTCTCCCTTTCTAGTTCTCCTTTCTTTTGAATATTATCTTCCTTTTATATAATATCTATTACACCTCTTTGTCTTTTTTTTACACTTATGGTTTCTCATATCAGAGAAGCAATTCGATGTATACTTATGAGTGTCTGATTTATTTCACTTGAGAGTATGTTCTAAAGGTACATCCATTTATCTACAAATGTCTCCAGTTTATCCTTTTTATGGCAGAATAGTTCTCCATTGTGTAGAAAAACCACATCTTCTTTAGCCATTCATTAGTTGTTGGGCATTTAGGTTGTTTCCAAGACTTAGCTATTACAATTGGGTTGCTATAACATGGAGTGAGGACATTTTAAAAGAACCAGAGATGGCTTAGTTACTTTTCTTGTTGCTGAGACAAAATAGCCAACATTCAAAGTTAAAAAAGGAAAGTTTTTTTTAAATTTTATTTTAATGGTACATTTTAGATGTACATAGTGATAACATTCATCATAGGGGATTTGTACCTGTACATGATATATCTTGTTGCTTCTTTTTTTCCCATTCCCCTCCCCTGCCTTCACACCCTCCTCCCTCCCTATTTACAAAAGCTTCATTTCCATTTTTTCCTTCCATTTCTTATTTCTCTTGTTCTTCTGTTCCTTTCCCCCTCTCTTGTTCCCTTTCTCATTTGGACATTTTCTTCCCTTTCCCAATATAATATATTTTAGTCTTTAATTACACTCTCAGTTTCTCACACCAGAGAAACTACACAGTATTTAAACGTGTGTCCAATTTATTTTACTTACAAGTATGGTCTCAACATGCATCCATTTACCTAGGAATATCTCAAGCTTATCATTCTTTATGTCAGAGTAGTACTCCATTATATAAAAAATACACATTTTCTTTATCCATTCCCTGGTTGATGGGCATTTGGGCTGTTTCCAAGATTTAGCTATTATAAACTCTGCTGCTATAAACATGGGTGTGCATATATTGCTGCGGTATGATGCTTTTAATTCTTTTGGGAAAATACCAAGAAGTGGAATAGCTGGGTCAAATGGAATCTCTAGCCTTAGTTCCCTGAGGAATCTCCACACTGATTTCCATAGCAGTTGCACTAGTCTACACTCCCATCAACAGTGGAGAAGAGTTCCTTTTTCTCCACAGCCCCTCCAGCATTTATTATTGGCTGATTTGTTGATAATGGCCATTCTTTCTGGAGTGAGGTGGAATCTCAGGGTTGTTTTAATTTCCATCTCTCGAATGACCAGTGATGTTAAACATTTTTTCATATGTCATGTCTATCTGCTGTTTCTACTTCTTCATCTGAGAAGTGTCTATTCATTTCAGTTGCCTGCTTTTGGATTGGGTCTTTAAATGTGGGGGGGTGGTCTGATTTTTTCGAGTTCTTTTTTTCTTTTTTTTGTTTTTGTTTTTGTTTTTTGTGGTGCCGGGGATCGAACTCAGGCCCTTGTGCTTGCAAGGCAAGCACTCTAATCACTGAGCTAAATCCCCAGCCTCGAGTTCTTTATATATTTGAGATGTTAGTCCTTTGTCAGAGGAATAGCTGGCAAAAATTTTTTCCCACTCTGTGGGTTGTCTCTTCGCTCTGTTGGTAGTTCTTTTGCCGTGCAAAAGCTTTTTAATAAGATCAAGTCCCAGTTGTTGATTCTTTGTGATATTTCCTGGGCAACCGGGGATTTATTCATAAAGTCCTTGCCTACACCTATATCTTCAAGAGTTCGACCTATTCTATCTTCCAATAGATTTAGTGTTTCTGTTTTAATATTTAGATCTTTGATCCACTTTGATTTTAGCTTAGTGCATGGGGAAAGATACAGGTCTAGTTTCAACCTTCGGCATGTGGAGAGCCAGTTTTTCCAGCACCATTTATGAAAGAGGCTATCTTTCTTCCACTGAGGTTGTTTGGCCCCTTTGTCAATGATAAGGTGACTGAGAGTGTTAGGAACTGTTTCTTCATCTTCTACTCTGTTCCATTGGTCCTGGGATCTGTTTTTGTGCCAGTACCATCTTGTTTTTATTACAATAGATTTGTAATATAGTTTTAGATTAGGGATTGTGAAGGCCCCTGCTTTGCTTTTGTTGCCCAGAACTGCTTTTGCTATTCTAGGTTTCTTTTGGTTCCAAATGAATTTTAGGATTGTCTTCTCTAATTCTGTGAGCTATCTATTGGTAATTTATTTGGGATTGCATTAAATCTGTATAGCAGTTTTGGGAGTATGGCCATTTTCACTATATTGGTTCTTCCTACCCAGGAGCAAGGGATATTTTCCATTTTCTAATATCTTCTCCAATCTCCTTTTTCAAAGTACTGTAATTTTTGTTGTATAGATCTTTTACTTCCTTCGTTAGATTGATTCCTTGGTTTTTCATTTTTTTGGGATGCTATCGTGAAAGGTGTTGTTTCCCTAATTTCTCTGTTGGTGAATCTGTTGTTTGTGTACAGGAATGCTATTGATTTCTGAGTGTTGACTTTGTATCCAGCTACGCTGCTGAATTTGGTTATTAAATCTAGAAGTCTTTTGGTGGAGTTTTTTTGTTTTGTTTTGTTTTGTTTTGTTTTTGTTTTTGTTTTTGTTTTTTTTGTGGTGCCAGGGATTGAACTCAGGCCCTTGTGCTTGCAAGGCAAGCACTCTAATCATTGAGCTAAATCCCCAGCCCTTTGGTGGAGTTTTTGGGGTCTTCTATATAGAGTATCATGTCATCTGCAAATAATGATAATTTAACTTCTTCTTTTGCTATCCTTATTCCTTTTATTTCTTTCTCTTGTTTAATTGCTCTGGCTAATGTTTCCAGAACTATACTGAATAGGAGTGGTGAGAGCGGACATCCTTGTCTTGTTCTGGATTTTAGAGTGAAAGCTTTTAGTTTTTGACCATTTAATATGACGTTGGCTGTTGGTTTGTTATAGATGGCTTTTATCAGATTGAAATAAAGACTATCTATTCCAATTTTCTGCAGGGCTTTTATCATGAATGGGTGTTGGCTCTTGTCAAATGCCTTTTCTGCATCTATTAAGATGATCATATGGTTTTTGTCCTTGGCTCTGTTAATATGGTGTATCACATTTATTGATTTGCATGTGTTGAACCATCCCTGCATCCCTGGAATGAATCCTACTTGGTCATAGTGTATAATCTTCTTGATAATTTGTTGCATTCTGTTTGCCAGTATCTTATTGAGGATTTTTGCATCTATGTTCATTAATGAGATTGGCCCATAGTTTTCTTTTTTCACTGGATCCTTCTCTGGCTTTGGTATCAGGGTAATGCATGCTTCCAGGAATGAATTTGGGAGTATTGCTTCTGTTTCAATTTCGTTAAAGAGTTTGAGAATTAGTGGCATTAAATCTTCTCTAAATTTCTTGTAGTATTCCACAGTAAATCCGGCAGGACCTGGGCTTTTCTTTGTTGGTAGGTTTTTAATTACTTCTTCAATTTCAGTGGCTGATATTGGGTTATTTAGAGTATTTATATCTTCTTGATCCAGTTTAGGTAATTCATATGTATCTAGGAATCTGTCTGTTTCTTCTGTATTTTCGATCTTATTAGAATACAGGTTCTCTAAGTAGGTATTGATGATCTTCTGGATTTCTACAGGATCTGTTGTGATTTCACCCTTTTCATTCCTAATTGTATGAATTTGAGTCTTTTCTTTCCTTTTTTTTATAAGGTTGGCTAAGGGTTTGTCAATTTTATTTAATTTTTCAAAGAACCAACTCTTTGATGCATTGATTACTTGTGTTGTTTTCTTAGTTTCAATTGCGTTAATTTCAGCTCTGATCTTTATGATATTCTCCCTTGTATGGGCTTTGGGTTTGAGTTGCTCTTCTTTTTCTAGAAGCTTGAGGTTCAACATTAGGTTGCTTATCTGAGCTCTCTCTGTTTTTCTGATATGGGGACTCAATGCTATAAATTTCCCTCGTAGAACTGCTTTCATTGTGTCTCACAAATTTCAGTAGGTTGTATTGGCATTATCGTTCAATTGTAGAAACTGTCTAATTTCTTCTTTAATTTCTTCTCTGACCCACTGATTGTTTATGAGTGTGCTATTTAATTTCCATGTGTTTATGGAATTTTTGTGGTTCCTTTTTCTGTTTATTTCCAGTTTCAATGCACTATGGTCTGATAGTATGCATGGGATAATTTCGATTCCTTTGCATTTACTTAAGCATGTTCTATGAGCTAGTATGTGGTCTCTTTTGGAGAGAGTCCCATGTGCAGCTGAGAAGAATGTGTATTCTGATGTTGTGGGGTGGAATACTCTATATATGTCTACTAGATCCATTTGTTCAATAGTTTGGTTTAATTCTGATATTTCCCTGTTGGCTTTTTGTGTAGTTCATCTGTCTATTTGTGACAGTGGGGTACTGAAGTCCCCTATTACAATCACATTGGTGCTTAATTGGTTTTTCATGTCCATCAATATTTGTTGTATGTAATTAGGTGTGCTGGTATTAGGTGCATATATATTTATGATTGTCATCTCTTCTTGGATTTTTCCCTTTACAAGAATGTAGTGACCTTCTTTGTCTTTCTTAATGAGTCTTGGCTTGAAATCCACTCTGTCTGCAAATAGAATGGCTACCCCTGCTTTTTTCTGGGGTCTTGTCGCATGAAGTATTATTTTCCATCCTTTGACTTTCAGTCTATGAATTTCTTTTTGAATTAAATGTGTTTCTTGTATGCAGCATATTGCTGGGTCTTGCTTCTTGACTCATTCTTCCAGTCTGCTTCTTTTGAGTGACAAGTTGAAGCCATTTACATTGATGGTTATAACTGACATATGTTGACTTATTCTTGTCATATTATTTACCTGTTATTGGCTTCCTAGTTTTCCCTTCTGCTTAATTACTTGCCTTGCCTAAAGTATTCATTTTGTTACAATTCCTGGAGTTGTAGTCCTCATTTTCTCTTTCCAGAATGTCCTTCAGAATATTTTGGAGTGCTGGTTTGGTGGTCATGAATCTCTTCAGGTGTTCTTTGTCATGGAAGTATCTTACTTCTCCATCAGTTTTGAAGACAGTTTTGCAGGGTACATCAATCTGGCTGAAAGTTGTTGTCTCTTAGGGTTTGAAATACTTCACTCCAAGCTCTCCTTAACTCAAGGGTTTGTGTTGAGAAATCTGCTGTGATTCTGATGGGCTTTCCTTGATAGGTTATTTGTTTCTTTTCTCTAACAGCTTTCAATATTCTGTTCTTGTGTTGAATGTCTGGAAACTTGACTATTATATGCCTTGGGGTAGATTTTTGTTGATCATGGCTAATTGGAGTTCTGTATGCCTCACTTATCTGTATGTCCAATTCTTTTTCCATACTTGGGAAGTTTTCTGCCATTATTTCTGTGAACAGGTTTCTTATGTGATTTGTGCTTTTTCATTGACTCTAATCAATCTTGTTATTTTTCTTTGTGTCATCTAGCACCTGTTGTATTGATTTTTCATGGTCTCTTACCATTTTGAAGAACTCTTTCTTTTCTTGATCATTAATCACAATCTTGCCTTCTATAAATCTGAGATTCTCTCTTCACATTGTTTCATTCTACTGCCAATACTTTCAATGGAATTTTTAATCTCTTGGACATCTGTTTGAATCGGTTTCATGAATTCCATTTCTTTCCTGTGCTGGGCATTTATGGTTTCCATCATTTTTCTAAACTCTTCTATTTTTTTTTTATCTGTATCTCCTCTAGAGTCACTAATCATGTCTTTCATTCTGGAAATGATTTCTGTTTTGATGTTTTCTAGAGCCTCACTCATCTGCTTTGTTACTTCTGCTGTTACTGCTTCCAAGAGTCTGGGTGGGACGCTTTCAGATTGTTCCACTTCATTACCCCCTGGGTTTGCTTTTGGTGAGCTGGAGGTATGGGGTTGCATCTTATTTGCTGACTTCTCATTTTCTATTTTTTTCTTCTTTAGTTTAGTTCCTGGGTTGATGCTAATGAATTGCTTGTGGCAGGTAGCCTTTCTTTGTTAGTTTTGAAAAACTTTTGGAAGTGACTACTTCCTCAGAGATGTCTCACAGGTGTAGCTGCTTTTTGTATTATGAGTCTGTTGCAAGATGTTGCCTCTTCAACTTATTGGGGCTGAGAAGTTGCTGCCTATTTGGCCAGCCCTTAGTTCTTTGACCATGGCCTATAGTGTTATTTGTGACCCTCTGCCAATCTTAGTCTTGGCATGCAAGGAAGAACAGAGTAGAACAATTCTGTCATCAACAACAACGATAGCATCAGACAGTCTAGAAAATAACAACTGTAAACTATTGATCTGCCACCTTATACCTTATGAACTAGATTTGTGGTTATATAACAATATCCCAAATAAACCAGAAAACTCGTATGTAGTAAATATGCCCTCAATATGGTGATTTCACTCTCAGGAGAGAAAATTCAAAAGAGATTAGGAGGAAAGGATAGAGAAACAGAAGAAGAGAAAGAGATGAGAAGCAAGGTTGGAAGCCGGGGGAAATTATGCAAACTTTGGGGAACTGGTAAAGGAAAGAGAAGAAAAAGAGAGAAGGAAGAAGTAAAAACAAGGACAGAACAAAAAAAAATAACAGCAAAAAACTAGAAAGTCACTTTCCTCTAAAAACAAGAAAGACAAAAAAAAAAACAAGAAAAAGAAGAGCAGAGAGGGAAGTAAATATTAAAAAATAAATAAATAAAATGGCCACTTCTGGGTGTGTCTCTGCTGTCACAAGTAGGCAGAGTAGACAGACCCGGGTCCTTGTTGATTAATCCCAGCAGTAGATTTTGGCAGGGTAGTGAGTGTTCCCAGCTGGGTTCAATAGCAAGGCTTCACCAGTTGCACTGAAGTTCAGCCTGATCACTGGCTGTGGGTTTGAAATCCAATTTGTTCAGCTGGAGACACACTGTGTGTCTCCCACCGGCTTGGACTCAGTTCCCTGCCAGTTTGAACTTGGCTCCTTTCCCTCCTTCCAATTTGAGTTTGAACTCTGCTCCACCTTGCCCCCACCTTGCCCAAGCACCAAAAGCCTCTAGCAGCTTTTCTGAGTTCTTAGCTCAGCCTCTTTCCAAATTGGCAATGGGCTGATTGCCACCCTCTCCTGGGGATGTCTGAGATCAGATGACCCAGGTAACTCACCAGCCACTGCAGTCTTCAGTTGCTCTGCTCTATTTGTGTGTCTTTCCATGGAGGTCTCTGGGGTCTCCCTGTGCATAGTCACTGTGAGTCCAGGCTCAAACTGTATCACTCGCGCCAAGAGCCTGGGCTACGAATTGGGGCCATGAGCTGGGCTGTGAGCCATGCAGCACACAGAGGCTGTGAGCTGAGGCCATGATTGTGACCCGAGCTGAAAGCTGCTGTGACCCAAGGCTATGAGCCCAGACTGTGACCCAGGGGTGTGACCCAGGGGCTGCAAGCCATGCTGCGAGGTGGTGCTGTGAGCCAGGGCCATGAGCCAGAGCTCGGGGAGAAAGCACCGTCCGTCCATCTGTCACCTTCTTCTGGGTTGGTCTCTCCTTTTGCTTTCTTGGTGGGTTTCAACTCTTGCTTCAGATCCCTGCTCGGTCCTGAGAACACACTTCCATCCTTCTCTTCCCAAAATTGCTATATTCCATTGTCTGGACAACAAATCTTGGAGAGGCTCTTACTGTGCTTCTCTCCACTCCACCATCTTCCCAGAAGTCCAAAAGGAAAGGTTTATTGTAGCTCACAGTTTGTGGAGATTTTAATTCACAATTGGCTGGCTTCAAGGCAGGTGGCATACCAGAGGGCTATTGCAGCAGAGAAAGAGTTCATGGCAGGGAGAAGGCAGCAAAACAGCAAAGTAGCAAAGAAGCAGCAGCAAGCAACCACAGCAGCCCTCTTTCTGTCCCTTATATTCTATCTAGGCTACCCACCCTTATGGTGGGTAGCACTCACACCCAGAGTGGGGTAGCCTTAATCCTAGCATCACACTATGAATCAATTCCAGCATTGTATCCTTAATCCCAGCACCACACACTCTAGATCCAGCCATCTCTGAAAAACCCCATGTATGGCTGCATGGGACTTGGGGTGTGTGGCATGTAGGCACAAGCCATAGGACATGTATAAACATCTATGTATGGAAAATTGATCTATTTCCCATGGGGAAGCATCACTGATATTCTGATCTTGGAAGTTTAAGGCCAAAGAATGCATTGCAAGTTCAAAACTAAGGTTGCCACTTGTGAGAGGGAAATTAGAAGAGGAGAATGGAACTGTGTGTCACATAGGCATTTTCAAAAATAGTTCTCAAAATTCAAAAAACTTGGAATGAACTGAAGCTTATGATAAATGTCAAAGACTATAATGGTTTTTTGGGATACTTGTTCAGAATAAAGAACAGAAGGCCACAGTTTCAATTTCTCTTTTACTTTACTTTTCTACAAAAAAACATAATACAAACATAGCTTTAACAATTTCAGGTCCCTGTCCAGATGTGTGTCCCAAGATGCCAAACTCCTTATCGGAACTGTTCTCAGTGATCTTTAAAGTCATGGAGAGTGAAGAAGTGCCTAGCTTTCTATATTCATATTACTGCTTCCTCTCCCTCTTTTGATCATGTTTGCAAACGTCTGTGTTTCACATCTGGTGTTAAGTGTGTCCCCTGAAATTGTCATGTCATTGGATTTTTACAAAAGTATTCAATTTTCAACAAAACATAAATATAACCATTTTACATTTGTAAACATACTATTATGTTTTGTTTTGGTTCTCTCCATCTTGTTTAAAAATACAATTTTTTTGTATTTTTCTCCACAAGCCATTTTAGTTGTACTATCTGTTGTAGAGATTTGAAATGTTTGGCTTTTTTCAGAAAGTATTTCAAAAACGTTCTTGAAGCATGATAAATTATCAGATAGTGAGCCTTCTCTTTCGTCTAATTCTTAGCCACTTAAATTGAGATTTACTATCTTCTGCTACATTCAATGTCTGCTCATGTAGATGACCTAGCAGTCGTTTGAAGGACAATTGTGCATTGTTTTGACAGTGTCTCCCATTTATTCAGTAGTATCTGCAGTGTATCTTTTAGACATTCCTTAAGGTTTTCCCATAAAGGATCCATTTCCTCTCAGATTTCAAATTCTGTTTCGAGTTTCTTTCTCTTCTTCTTCTTTTCATATTTCTTGTAACATTTGTCAGGACTTAGTTGAGGGAAGGTAGCAGATTCTGTGGAAGTCTCTCTCTCCACAGATATGTGGCATGCCATATTTTAAGACATGCTGTGAAAAACCAGAGGAGCTTGGCCTGGATGGGTGAGGAAGTGATTTCAAATGATGTGCAAATTAAGAAATGTAAGTCTTTATGTCTAGAAAAAAGAAAATATAAGTGTTACCTGTCAGCCATCTTCAGATACCCAAAGGTGTATGCAGGGAAGGAGTATAGCCAGGCCAAACAGAACTTCTAGTTTCAGATTTGTGAGGAATCTTCACACTGATTTCCATAGCGGTTGTATTAGTTTACATTCTCACATTCCTTTGAGAAGGGATGGGTCAGACAAGGGTGAGTGTGATTTGCTCACCCTGGTCTTAGCGCTAGCTTGCAGAATGTGGGCAAATTATGCCTGTCTAAGCTGCCAAGAGAGGGATAGTCTCTTAAATATAAGACTGAGAAATTTAATTTATTAGGTTATTTCCAACCCTATGCTTCTATTAGTGTAAATCAGGTTGACACTTTGCACTTGATCTTACCCAAAAGGCCAAGAAGTGGTATGTTGACATTTTTGAAATGTAGGATGAAAAGAATTTTCTTTCCCAAATTTAGTATATATAAGAATTGAATGTAATACTTGTTTAAATGTATACATCTGAGCTCGGAAATGTTAATTCATTTAAATTTGAGGTAGGACCTTATAATTCATACTTTATGGTGTAGGTTAATTTTGAAAATATGATGTTACTCTTTGTTTAAAATTTTTTATTAGTACATATGTGTAGTATATAATGCTTACATTCCTTGTTGGGAATTGGTACATGTATACAATACATCTTAATTATTATTTTTTTAAATCTCCTTTCCCTTTGCTCCCTCCCCACTCCACCTATCTCTTGATCTCCTTCCTGGTTTTGTGCATGTTTACAGTACATAATGTTTATTTTTCTTATGTGTAGTTGATACACATACATGACACATATTAATTCCCTTTTTTTATCCCCTTTCCATCCCTTCCTTCCTACCTCCCTCTACCTCTTAATCCTCTTCCCCTTTCAGAAAGATCTCTTAATCCTCTTCTCCTTTGAGGAAGATCTATCTCCCTACTTCTTAATATCTAACTTTTATTTTGCTCTTTATTTACACATTTCATATAAGAAAAAACATGTAATATTTAAACTTGTGTTTCTGATTTACTTTACTTAACATTATAGTCTCAAGGTGCAACCATTTGCTCAAGTTGTCTTTCTTTATAGCAGAGTAGTACTCCACTGTGCGTAAATACCACATTTTCTTTATCCATTCATCTGTTGATGGACATATAGGCTGCTTTCAAGACTTAGCTATAAATTGTGCTGCTATAAACATGGGTATGTATACATCATCGTAATATGATATCTTTAACTCTTTTGGGAAGATATCTAGCTGGGTTAAATAGAATTTCTAGTTTTAGTATTTTGAGGAATCTCCATACTGATTTCCATAGTAGTTGTACTAGGTTACATTCCCATCAATAGTGTAGAAGGGTTCCTTTTTCCCTTCAGGCTTTCCAGCATCTGTTATTATTTGATTTTTGATATTAGACATTCTTTCTGAGTTTGATGGAATCTCAGTATTGTTTTAATTTGTATTTTTTAGTGGCCAGAGATATTGAGCATTTCTTCTGTATTTATTGGCCATTTGTATTTTTTCTTCTTTAGTGTCTCTTCATTTTACTTGCCCATTTTTTATTAAGTCTTTTATTTTGGGAGTCTAATTTTTTTTTTAAATTCTTTATATATTTTAGATATGAGTCTTTTGTCTGAGGAATTACAAGTGAAATTTTTTCCCATTCTGTATGTTGTCTTTTCACTCTGTTGGTTGTTTTTTATGCTGTGCAGATTTTTAGTTTGATGGGGTTCCATTCATCAATTCTTGGGATTATTTCCTGTGGAACTAGAGTTCTTTGATTCATTTTGATTTTAGTTTAGTATATGGTGAGAGATATGATTCAGTCTTAGGTGGATTGCCAGTTTTCCCAACACCATTGATTAAAGAGGCTATCTATCCTCCAGTGTACATTTTTGGCTCCTCTGTCAAAGATCAAATAGTTTAATATATTCAGGGTTGTTTCTAAATCCTCGATTCTGTTCCACTGATCCTCATGAGGTTTTTTTTTTTGTTTTTGTTTTTGTTTTTTGCTTTTTTTGTGCTAGTACCATGCCATCTTTATCACAGTAGCTTTGTAATATAACTTCAGGTTTGGGGTGGTGATGCCTCCTGCTTTGCTACTTTTACCCAGGATTTATTTCACTATTCTGGGTCTTTTCTGGTTCCATATGAATTTTAGTATTGTTTTCTCCAGTTCTGTGAAGAATGCTTTTGGAATTTTGACTGGGGTTGCATTAAATCTGTATTAATTTTGGAAGCATCATTCTGCCTATCCAGGAACAGGATGTCTTTCCATTTTCTGATGTCCTCTTCAATTTCCTTTTTCAAAGTACTGTATTCTCTTGGTATAGCAGAGATCTTTCACTTTTTTAGTTAGGGTAATTCCTAAGTATTTAATTTTTTGGTGCTATTGTAAACAGTATTTTTTCCTAATTTCTTTCTCTGTGGGTTCATTATTATGTAATGTACAGCCACACTATTGATTTTTGGGTGTTGGTTTTGTATCTTGCTACATTACTGAATTGGTATTAATTCTAAGAATCTTTTGATGGGTTGTTTGGGTCTTCTATGTACAGGATCATGTCATCTGTAAATAATGATAATTTGAGTTATTCCTTTCCTATACATATCTCTTTTATTCCTTTTTCTTGCCTAATTGCTCTTGCTAATATTTTGAGTACTGTGTTGAAAAGCATGGTCATAGTGGATATCCTTGTTTTTTTCCTGATTTTAAAGGGAAAAATTTCAGTTTTTCTCCATTTAATGTGATGTTGGCAGTAGGTTTGTCATAAATGGGTTTATTAGATTGAAATAAAGTCCTTTTATACTTCTTTTCTTCATTTTTTTTATCATGAAAGGATGTCGTATTTTCTTAAAGACTTTTTCTGTATAGAGAAGCTCATATAGTTTCTGTCCTTCCTTCTGTGTACATGATGTATGACATTTATTGATTTGTGTATGTTGAGCCATCCCTGGGAGGTGTTACTCTTCAGATAAAATGAGTTTATTAAAATATTGTTGTTTGGTTTGGTCTTGGGTTATATTTCATGGACACTATCTTTACTAATAGTAATCAGTGGTTTAAAATATCATAAATATTTTTATTATGTAACACATTGATTTGAGTACAGAGTAAACACAATGACTTTATAACCTTTGCTACTTTTATTTGGAGTTTTGTGAAGAAATGGAAACCAGCAAATAAGTGAATATTGGTAATAACTATAGTCAACAATTCTACATATAACTGCCACTTCGGGTCCCTGAGGAAGCAGACACTAAGATGGAATAAGAAGTGAGAGGGGAGATGGGGGCAGGGGATGGCCAGGAAAATCTTCAGAATGAGATGAGGCTTGACATTTGTGGAAGCTGAAAGAGTAAAGGAAAAAAGATGGGGTATAGGAGCTCTCAAAGTGAGACAGCTCTGAGAAAGTCTAAGTCAGCTGAAGGGTCAGCTCTGTTATGCGAGACTGCAGAATAGTCCATTGCTGGGCAGACACAGCCAGATGTTAATTATTTCATGGTTCTAAGTTTTGTGGCAGAGTGTGGCCTCTGTTCCAACATCTTGGCAGATCTGAATTGCTGGAACTGCCAGCTGCCTCGACACCTTTTGACAGATACTGTCCTCAAGGGAGACTTTGAGCAGTCATATTCATGGCTGCCACAAAACCCACGCCATATTTCTTTTCAGTGCTGGGAGTGTGTGTGCATACTTGAAAGCATAATTTGACATTATTGGTGCTTGTTTCCTTTGGCTTCTGTTTGTCTTACTTTAATTGCTTTAAGTCTTTCGGATTCCATTTATTTTTTCCTTCCAAATATCAGGTATATGATATGAATGGTTCTATTAATGTGCTATTTTGCCTAAATTAACTAAAAAATAAAATGTCCTTTATTAGGATGTGATGGTAAAATGCTCCATAAAGATACGAAATTTTAAAAACTCAAGAGTTTTTCATGTTATTGCTTTAGTCTGGCGGCAAGAAGAACTTACATGCATTAACCAGTGTTTTACTGGAGCTGAAAGGAAAGCTGCTTTGTGTGAACTTTTGGAGAAAGAGACACAGATAATTGCTTCCATTGGGAGACATAGATACATTGCTCGTATGGAGATCCAAGAAGAAGTAATACAAGCCTTTTTGGATAAGGTTAGTGAAGTAACTACCGTTTAAAATATGAATATATCCTCTGTTTAACAATGTGGGATAATGTTCCAAAGGAGACACTTATAGTATAAAAATGTACATGAATTTTATTTAGTATTGTGATAGCATTTCTTTAAATTCTATGTTTATTCTTGTGATATCACTGTAGATTTTAGCTACAGTCTAGAATAAAGATTGATAAGTAACACAAAATTAACATGTTCTTAAGTAAAGGCATTTGGCCATGAATGAAAAGATGGAGACACCTTCCTTGTGACTTGGGCTGGCTATAGGAATCAGACAAGTTGCACACTTAGGTAAAATACGATGTATTAAAAAGTCACAAAATATCAGGGTCTGGGTGCCCCAATACTAAGCAAACTGGTCAAAACAGCTAGAGACTAAAGTTTTCGCTTTAACTCACCACACCATTAACTGATTGGAAATTTCTAGCCAAAAAGATATATGATTATTGAAGACCATGAAAATGTGCAATTAAAAGAAAAACTGATTACCCTTTTGTGGTCAAAGCTGCCTGTTTGATATTGAATAGCTTGTTTCCATAGTAACAAATTTCCTTTTATAAACCTGATCTTCCCAAAGAATTAAAGGCCAGTTCAGCCTGAAGGAAAGGATGCAGTTCCCAAAGATATTAGCATCTAGTGATTCTAGTTCTATGCTTCCTAGCCTTTGAGGATGTTTGTTATTATGAAACATTTTTGATACTTTAAATACCCTTCTCTCATTTACTTGGATACAATGCTATTTGATTGCAGTTTATCTTTGCTTTTAACTACAGTTTTAGTTCTAGAAGCTTCCAAACTATATATCCAATTTCCTACTGTGATTGTTTTTGGATATCCCAAGAGTACACCTCAAACTGGTAGGACAACCTAAGTCATATCATCTCACCGTCTCTTGCCCCCTCACCTCCACACTGAGCATGTTCTGTAGCACCCATGTAATCTATCTCTGTGCATGTTTCATCCTCAATTCAGTTGTTCCAGACAGAAACCTGGGTATTATTCTTGATTTCCCACCTGCCTATCAACCTGGTTTTTTTTTCTATTGCTTGACTACTTCTTTAATTCTTTACTTCTTCTTTTCAAAACTAGTATCATATATTGCAGGGAAAGCATTATGCTGTGGCCTTCCAGAGACCTTGCCTGTATCAGATGTGAACCGCAGCTAAGCTGGGTCTTGTCAGAATGCCCTGTGACCCTCTGGAACCCATGGATGGGAGGAGACTTCTGAGGACCTGCTGTGGGGAATCTCTCCTGCCTCTCTGTTTTCTCAGGGAGAAGTTTCCAAGACAGGCCTTTCCCTTTCTTATCTTGCATGTGGGAGATTGACACACATTTAACTGAATCTGGATTTCCTTCTCATCTGGATTATTTTATATTTCCATATTGAACTATTGTCTCCAGTTTTACCGTCTGGTTTCCTCCTCCACCACCACCATAATGGGTTCATTAAATACATGATCCCTTCTCTGCCCACTGCCCTGAAGGAACAGCAATTTCACCACCACCCTCTTTCCTACTTTGTTCCCCTCTTTCAGTCCTACTGTTCATCCCACTGTTGTTTCCATTGTCTTTCCTTGCACACTACATACATGTTGCTCCAGCGGGGGTCAGTTACTCTCATGTCCCCAGGAAGACCCCGTACTCTTGGTGCTTTTGTGTCTGGGTTGTCTCTACATGAAACGTCCTTTCCTTGCTTCCTTAGTAGCCAGCCACTCACCCCTTAGAGCAAGCTCAGGGGTCCCTTCTTCCAGGGGTAAACCACTGATCCTTCTACTCTCTCTTGAGCTATGTGCTCTCAGGAGACCTTGTCTTATCTCTGTCTTTATACACAGTGGTCATTTTTAAATTGTCCCTATTAAGTATCCAGAGCCTATATTCTGAACTTCTTGAAGCAAGAGGTATCTTTTATAACTATATCCTTCTATCTCAGAGTATCGATACATGCTTGTGGAGGTAGGGAGGAAAAATAAAGGACAGAAACAATGTTGTGTAATTTTATATTCTAAATATCAACAAGAAATTATGTAATACAGACACTGTCATTTGAAATCCTTTAATACATTAATTCTGGGAAAGATGAATCTACTGCAGGGAAGCCATAATAGCCATAATGTCTCCAAAGTCTTCTTTCAATCTGAACTCATTCCATTAGCATGTTGCTTTATCTTGCATCCCAGTTTCATCTCGCTGAGCTGTGTTCCTACATGTCTGGTTGTTAGCTTTGCAGAGCGAACAGCAGGGACCTAGAGTGACGTGAGTGAGACAGCTGGAGGCTTCTGAATGCCGGCAGGCAGAGATGGGTGGCAGCTCTATCCTGGCTGCAGAGCAGGCCTGCAGAATTTCCTGCTTGTGCTGTCATTACTGTTTTCCATTTCCTATAAGCTGTTTTAAAACCTACTGTTGTAAATATTTGTATAATATCTATTTTTTACGCCCTGAACAGCCTGCTTCTTCAGACCCCGTGTCTCTAATCATGGGTCAAGGCCTGAGACACAAAAGTGTCTCCAGACACCATTGATGCATTATGCTTTCTCACCAAATATACAAAGTCTTTATGTAAATTTGACTTAAAAAAAGATGACATGGAGAAATTTTGTTCACAAGAATTCCTGTGAGGAAGGAAAATTTGGTTTCATTTTTGTTATTTTCTAATACTGTGACAAGTTGTTTGGGTAGAATCTGAGATCCGTAAGGATCCAAGGATAAGGAGAATTCTATGCTAGGAAAATAGGACTCATTTGAGTGGTATACTAGGGAGAAAATAGAGCCAGGAAACAGCTGAAGGGCAGTGGGCACAATATGACTCTTTGTGACTTCCTTAGTTATGTTACTAAATGAATGATTTTTTTCATTGTTGAAAATACTTACACCAGGTGTAATCTTCTTTATCCTTGTCCACATACCCTCCTTTTATGCCTGGTTCTTTCTCTGTTATTCAGGAGGAGTCAATGTTAATTTCATAAATTTTTAATTAAAGCACTTCTTACCCTACAGGTTTTATTTTTATTCTAAGAAAAAGAGGCATTATAATTAAGCCCTGAATCTACACACAGTCATAGTTTTTACAGATGTTAAAACTAACAAACAACCAAAGCAATAATGTAATATATGGATATTTATAATATATGGATATTTATAATATATGGATATTTATAATATATGGATATTTAAAGAGAAATATTTACTTTCCTTTAGCTTGGAAATAACTTTAGGGGGTAAATTCTATGTTTATATTTTAGTTTAAATTTATTGAGCTCAAATACTATGTGATCTACTGAACCAGTATTGTATTTTTTATCTTCTTAGTCTGACCATAGAATTTCTCTGAATAATGAATGATATGATTTAAAAGTAGTCCAATCAAGGAAATGAATTAATAACTATCATGGTTTTAATATACTAAGTTCTCATTCTTAATAAAAAGCTTGGTCAATCTAGACATTTTTCAAGTATTAAGTAATTTGTAATTTTACACATTGAATGTTGATGCCCACAAGTTATCAAATATTAAAAATTCACAGGTAGACAGACATAGAGAAATTCAGGTCAAGAAATTTGAATGAAAAATCATCAGCTGTTCTCTAATATAGCTGGGTATTCTTTACTCAAACTACATGAAGAAATATTTGGATTTCTCTAAGAGCTTTTCTCTAGAGTCAAGGCCATTTATTCCTTTCATTCTCTTTGATTTATGCATCACTTCTCAAAATCATAAGCTTAAAAGACTGTAGTTCATGTTACCTGTGTCGTTAAAATGCTTTTTTTCCATACTCAGGTGGCCAGCAGCTAATGGGATAGAAAAGTGCATCCCCCTCTTTCTGGGTGTGCATTAAGCAAGGGGCGTCGCTCTGGAGGAACAGAACCCCTGTGCTGTGTGAAAGAAAGCTCCATCTGGGCCAAGTGGCTTTTGGGGGCTTAAACTTATGCTTAATTTGTGCCCTTCAGGACTTGAGAATTAATTTAGGAGGAAGAAAAGACCTCTCCCAGGGCAGTCATTTCTCCTCTCCTTTCAGAGGCCTGCTGCTCTC
Source organism: Hystrix cristata (assembly GCA_004026905.1). Classification (NCBI taxonomy): domain Eukaryota; kingdom Metazoa; phylum Chordata; class Mammalia; order Rodentia; family Hystricidae; genus Hystrix; species Hystrix cristata. The sequence goes on along the minus strand of PVJO010000098.1, from coordinate 308,362 downwards.
AAGGTTTTTGTTGTCTTTCTACCTTGCCTTCCCTGAAATGTGTACCCCTGCTGTTCTTCTGTTTCTCTGTTCCAGAGCCTGTGCTGTCTCATTTGTTGGCAGCTAAATGGAATTTATTACACTCTTATTTTCTGAAGCAATTTAAAAATATGATTGTTGTACTTCTCTTATTATAGCCAAAGCATTGAGAAAAAAAAAAAGAGAGAAGTAAGCGAAGTTGACATTTTCCTGAGTCAGAGTTAAAAACACCTTCAGGCCTGAGATCAAAGAAGCCTACACTTGAAGACCAAGTTATCAGAGTTGGCAGAAATACATCTAAGTATAAAAATAGCAAACGGATTTTTTTAAATACATATCTTCATTCCTGCTCCAGGAAACTCAAACTTCAAATCTAGTATTCTTTGTTTCACTTGGTTCTCTTTAACCTGGCTAACTTCTAGTTATTTTTCAGCTTTCATCCAGATACTATTTTCATTGCCTTATGGCCACCGATAGTTAACAACTTACTGGCAATCGTTAAGCATACTCACCCTTTCCTTAGTTACTTGTTTTTTTACCTTTACATCTCATGCGATCTGAGAACTCTTGAAATCAGGACAGTATTTTATTTACTCAGTGCCTGGTATACAACTACATATATGTAAACACAGTAAATATTTGTTAAATGAACAAATGAATACTCTAAGCATTGTGAAATATACAGAATTATTTGAGAAATTTATTTATTATAATGTTTTGGGGCAAATAGAATTAATCATAAAATAATTCTAGAATAATTTGGATCTGCATTTCATTGCCCCAAGTGATTGAAAAAGAGACCTTACATACTTGTGTGTGTTTGTGTATTTCTACAAACGTGATAGGATTTCAGATATAATGATGTCACTGATTCAAACCATAGTATTAGAGAAATCTTTATGGAAAAGATAGGATTGAATTCCAGATTAAAGGATGGGAAAAATTTAGATATGGAATGTATCTGGAAAAGCTCTAGATATTGTTATGTTATATTGTATTTCTTAGGACTAAAAACTTGGCAAGAAGGTAGAATCAATCAATGCATTTTACATCCCCCAAAGCTACTTAGCATCAACTAAAAAAATGCAGTGTAGATAAAGTAGGCATTTCATGTAAGACATTACCATAAAGATTATTACAAATGAAAAAGTTCGTGTGGAGAGCAAAAGGTATTGTCCACATTACTGGTAGAAAGGAAATTACATTTAAGAGTCACTTTGATCACAGTTGCCTGCAGAGATTAAGATGTTAGTTAGGCTTTAGAATATTGCAATATGAAACTTAGCCTAAGCTTACTTACTCCTTAAAATTTTTTTAAGAGTTTTGAGATAAACATTGTAAGTAGAACCCTGAGGCCTACCCAAAACAAGGCTATATCTGTTTAAAAATTATTTTATTTCTGTGATAATAAATAATAAAACATTTTGTTACTGAGCTATTTACATTTTACAATCCTTCAATCAGTTTACTTAATTCTGTCAGTCTGCTAACTAACAATACTTTCCTTACTATCAAGTTTATGGTATAATAATATAAATTAATTATGAGGCAGCAGCTTCTCATTTGCTGACTTAAAACTAGAAGTGAGAATTTAAATTTTCTTAATAAAGGTTCCTAATCTAAGCAACACTCATTTTTTCTTTGACTTGAATATAATGTCATTATTTTGAAAATTTATCAAATGAGAGGTAACTCCATAGTTTGCAATGTAACTTTGCTAAAATGAAATGTAAAATCTTAAGGATAAATTGAAAATTGTTATAACTAAAAAGTTCTTCACAACACTGTCATTCTAAATACAACTGTGCCTTCACTTGGTAGTCTATAAACCTAATTATTTGTTCCAATACATAGAGGTTCTGTTTAAATTTTAAATTATTTCACAGCTTATATTTAACTGGCTGTAAGTATGGCATAAATTGGGTTGCAGGGATCCCAAAACAGTTATCAGTTAGCCTATGAAAACATCCAACATTTGGACAGCTAACAGTTGTGGTCAACATAACCTTGTTTCTGAAAGATTGTAATCAAGAAAACCAGGTTGCCTTTTACCCTAAAGTAGAACAGCAAATAAACAGTACATTATCACTGAGACATTTCTAGGCAAATGCATCTTCTAGAGGGAACTGAAATAGTGGCATACACAGAGGTACTATCACTAAAGATAACGTTGGTGTCCTACAGTCTGTAGAGGACTCATTTGTCATCCTATTTCCTGGTCTCAGGCTTCTTAGACTCGAAGTTCTTAGATGAGCTCAGGGACAAATGAATTCCATCTTTGGTCCTCAGTTGAGGTGCTAGATTGGGAGGCACCAAGCCATATGTGGAAAGAGAAGGTGGGAATGTTCGCCCGAATTAGAGTGGTAAACATCACAGCTTTGCTAAGATAATTGTTCCTCACAGCCACAGGTGATTGGTTCCAGGACCCACGTGGACGACACAATTCACGGTTGCTCAAGTCTCTTATATAAAATGGCATAACATTTGCTTACAATCTATGTACATCTTCCCATATACTTTAAATCATATCTAGATTACTTATAATATCTAATACAATACAAATAACTTTGTAAAATGTTTGTTACACTTTACTGTTTTGGAAATCATGACAAGAAATATAGATTTGTACATGTTCAGTACAGATGCAATTTTAAAAACAGTATTTTTGATCTGTGGTTGTTTGAATCTGAGAATCTAGAACCTATAAATACAGAAGGATGACTGTATGTAGCTTTTTCATGAAGGCTATCTGCTCGCTGAAGACTTACAAACTTTTTACAGATTTACTTTTATATTGGACATTAACCCATAACTCACACAGTCCATTTTTGGTATATCTTTAGGTCTAAAGCATCCAGGTTTGTTGTAACTTCTCCACAAAAGTTATCTTTAATTGAAAAAGCCTGATTAAGAAATGCTGTACACACTCAGTATAATCAAACTCACCAGATACGCTCCTCCCACATTGTGGGACTAATGAGCAATTCTCTGTAACTATTAAACCCTCCAACATATCAGTCAGCACTGAATTCTTTGTAAGTGTTTTGTCTTTCACAGACTGAACGGCTCTTTTTTCTTCCCCCTAAAATGTTTTACTTTTGCCTGTGCTATAAATTCTTCAATTAATTTTAAGTTTTAGTAATTCTTTTAGTCATAAATGATATTAATGTAAAGTTCTAGAGGAAGGAATAAAATTGTTACTTTAAATCTTTAGGTAAGTAAAATTGTAAACGTAATATTATTTTCAAGTGTTCAAGTCCAAAGATGTGGAGAAGATCAGACGGTAAAATGATTGAGATGGATACACAGTTCACAATCAGAGCCAGAGAGTTGCAAAACATCTACAAATGCATCAAGCTGCAAAATTCCTCTCAAGACGAGCGACTGGATATACTCTTAACACTTAAGCACACTGTGAAGGTATGTGAAGTTTCTCTTAGAGTTGGAGCACTGCTCACTATCAGTAAAAAAAATAGCTGAATACTGAAACAAGCAAAATATTTTTGTATTATGTAATTGTAAAGATTACTAATGTGACTATATTTTCTTCATATAGAGCTATATTGTTTTGTTTGGCAAAGATTGTGTTTATGAATTCTACAAATGCATATTTGAAAACTTTCAAAATATATATTATGAAAGATAATAAAATGTAAACACAGCACAATGAATATTTAAATATGCAAATATAGCTTTGGCACATGTATGCAAATACATCCAAATCAACAGCATGGGATTAATAGTTATTTTAATAAAAGCAATAATTACATATTTACATTTTGGACACTTTTCAATAAAGAACTATTTTTAGCAGTTTTAAAACCACCATAGTGTATTTTTCTCATCCATTTTTGATTTTCTGTGTTTTCAATCCTGCTTTGAATGAAAACAAAGTTAATGGATATCACACACAGGTCAAGTTTCCTCAAGACACAGACTTTGAGATGGGGATTTTTGTTTGGGACTTTCACTGGATAGTGCTCTCAGGATAACTCCTGTGAGGCAGTACAAAAGCAGATGGAGAAATTCAGTTACAGTCTTCTCTCAGCAGTTACATTAGCCAATCTCACCCGAGATCCTGAAGCTGGACGGGGGGCCCTTGAGAGTTGTTCTGAGTTGCGGCAAGGGATGGACAAGGCGTTTTATTCCCACATGGACCTTTTACTGGGTGCAGGCTAACCTTGGAAAGGAAATGTAACTTTTGGTAAAGCATCTTTCTTCCTCAGCAGTTCTCTGAAAGAGACTCCATTGAGAGTTGTTGGGAGACCAGGAGCTTCTGGTTTGGATACCGCATACACCACACATACTGGTTCTTGGATCCATTTGCTTCATGGATCCACAAGTTTTGGGAGCAGTTTCTCTGATTCGGATAGGTTCCTTTCCTTGGAGAAAATTTTAGGAGCAAGGTTAATGACAAAATCTATAGCCCCTGTTCTAATCATTGGCTTTAAGGCCAGAGAAAATACTCCTGGATCTTTCCCCTGCCGTCCATTTTAGATTTCCTTCACCCTCAACTAGCTCCTGAACTGATCTTGGTGACCTACCATTTAGGAATGAACCCCTACCTTTAGCACTCTAGACTATTTGTCACTGCTCTTCTCAGGCTGGGGCCACTGGACTTCCATTTGCTGTCAAAATCAGGTAAGCATACACCAATTAATCCCGAGTACCTGAGTGCCAAACATATTCTTCCCCACCCCACTGGGAGATAACAGCTCCAGCCTTTGGAAAATCAGGGTGAAGTCACTTCAGGTCTCTTGTCCCAGAGACTCAAATTATTAGTATACTCCAAGTATAAAGGGACTCTTTCTGTGTCCTCCATTAGAAGCATTTTTCTCTCCAGAAATGAGAACCCCTAAACTAGATGTTCCCACTTCTCTTTAGGTAAGAAAACAAAATTCTCCAAATAGCAGGTAGGGCCATTTCTGCTTCCATCTCCTTTGTCCGTAGCGCTGGGCCATTTCAGAGACTTTCATGTGGTTTTTTGCATCAATGTTAGCTTTTAAACCCCAGGCCAAGAAATCAAGAGTGCAGTCCATTCCAGCTACCAAGTGTTCTATTCTAATTACTTATCCAGGGACCAGAGAAATAAAACACTGAACGTCTCTGTGAATCCACTGTACCCACTATGAGCTGTACCTGGGCCAGGATTCCATTTATTTTCTGTTGCCACATACCCCTAATTCTCAGAGGGTCCTGGACCTTTATTCCTCCACAGATTTGTCATTGGATTTAGGATGCCCAGAGAAAAAAGTGTGACCTTAGATGAGGCAGTTTTCTTCACCAAGATGATTCTCTTCGGTGGTGTGCAACCCCAGAGAGAGGTTCAGTGGAGAGTTGTCAGCTGCCACAGCCTGAAACAGAGAGACTGCTGCTTTTGAGATATGGGGGAAACTTGGGAAGCACACCTTAGCATTTGCTGCAGTGTATACATATATATATTTAATATTCTTACAGGAGAAAACTTCAGTAACATTAGAACCAATGGGGCCTATCTTAGTTACTTTCTCACTGCTGAGACAGAATACCTGACACCGATAAGGAGGTGAGGTTTGTGTTGGCTCACAGTTTGTAGAGGTTTCAGTCCATAATTGGCTGGTTCCAAGGCAGGGCAGCTTGGCAGAAGAGAAAGAGCTCATGGCAAGGCAGACAGGAAGCTGCAGCAATCAAGGGAGGAGGAGGGACATACACACATACACACACACACACATACACACACACGTGTGTGTGTGTGTATCTCCAGGCCATGCTCACAGTAACCCACTTCTTCCCACCAAAATTCACCTCCCAACATCACACCCAGCTATAAACTCATTGGTGGACTAATCCAGTGATGAGTATCACACTCCTGATCCAGTCACCTCCCCAAAACCCCAACTCTGAGTGCATGAGGTGTTAGAGGCCACCCAGATATAAACCGTAACAATATTCTTGCCTTTTCTAGCTCAAATTTAAGGTAACATCAGACATGCATTATTGTCAACATAAATTAATTAAAAGAGCAATTCATCTATTGAGTTCTTGAAGGTAATAAGACACTCAACAGCCACTCTCTTCAGTTTATGACAGATATATCAATTGCTTCTAAATGATCATTTGTATTAACTAAAGTTTGTACATCAGCAGCGGGTTAGATAACTGCATAGTCAGTCAGTTTTGGTCATCAGTATGACTCAAATTGCCAGGGCATATATAGGTACCAACATCCTAATGATAATTGGTGGTTCGCTAAAATAACTGGAAAAAAAAAGCCTTATTTATGTCCATCTAAGTAAGCCACATGATTACAAGCCTCAGAATTACATAAGCATAACTCTCAGCTACCCCATATGTGTTCTTTGCCCCCTAACTATAAAGAACTCTCATTCTGTTATTCAGTTGAGAAAAACAAGACTAAAACTTAACACACACACAAATTTTTTTTTTTTTTGAGACAAGGTCTCACTATGTAGTTCAGAATGGTTGTGAACTCACTATGTAGCCCAGGCTGGCTTTGAACTCACAGCGATCCTCCTGCCTCAGCCTCCCAAATGTTGAGATTACAGGTATGTATCACCATGCCCAGCTGCAAATCTCTTAAGACAAATTAAATAGTCAGGTAACCTGTTCTCATTGGAAGACAAGTTTCCATAGGTATTTTGCATTTTTGCCTGTCTTGAGAAGAGAGGAACTGACTGCTTTTGTTCTAGAATACCTTTTCAAGGATGTTTCATTGTGACTGACCTTAACAAATGAAGGCATTAGAGAAGAAGAAACAGTAGGTCCAGAACTAGAAAATGGACGTGTTGTTTTATAGAGGGCAGTAAAAAGCCCAGTTTGGTCAAGAGAGTGCAGGTAGAAATCCTTTTACTTGACATAAATAGAACAACTAGCTAGTTAATTTTAAAAGCTAAGGATGAACTCGAAAGACAATCTAGGCACATAAATATATTTAACCAAAATATTTACATATACATTTACATAATAATTTGATAGAGGATTAAGATAATTAAGCTTGACTTAAATTCCATGGATTTATGGAATACAACCTTAAATAAATTAATATTTCTGTAAGTCACTTTCATCATGTATAAAATTAGTCACTGTGCCTCATAAGTATGTATGCTCTCAGTAGATAATAGGTACTATTCTGATGACAATTAGATGAGCGCATGCTCAACCTGAGTAAACATTAGAGACACCTAGACAACAAAGAGAAATCATGAATGATATGAGAATAAATGGGAGTGATGTCTGGGCCTCATTTTGGAGCAGTTAAATAGGATCTTCAAGTTTGAAGGAAATACTAAAAACTCCACATCCTTCTAAAATTCCTCTGAGGCAAGTGACCATTGATGCAGACTTGTGTTATCTTTACCAAGTATGTACAACAGGAATGGAAGAGTAGTATTCTGTAGTCACTGATCTTACCATCTGACTCTTCTGTTCAAACCACGTACCATCTAGTTCTCCTTTGGGAAGTCAGAGGAACTTGTGTTTTATAACTAATAAATACCTGCACTACACTAATCCCTTAACTCCTACCTGGGGCTTTCTCATTCAATCATGGTCATTTTTATTACTTTATTAAAAATTATTAGAAAATTCAATAAACTTCCTGTCTTACTCTTCTCGTTGCTGAAACAAAATACCTGACACCCAAAGTTAAAGGTGGAAAGGCTTATTTGACTCACAGTTTGTAGAGGTTTCAGTCCATAGTAGGCTGGCTCTAAGGCAGAGTGGCATGACAGAGCGGCATCGCAGAGAAGAAACAGTTCATGGCAGGCAGAAGACAGCAAAAGCAGCAAGAAGCAAGCAACAAACAATGACCCTCTTTCTGTCCCTTATGTCCTATCTAGGCAGCATACCCTCAGGGCTGGAAGCATTCACACGCAGGGTGGGGCGGTCTTAATCCCAGCATTGCACAGGAATTGATCCTAGTACCACACACCATAGAGCCAGCCACCTCCAAAAAGCCCCACCTATGACTGAGGTTCTGGGGGAACATCTAGATAAAGTCATAACAGGTGGTAATTTTGAAAATGAACTTGATGATTTTGAAAATTTTATTCTAAACACTTTCGTGTTTTGTGTAGGAACACGAATGTGAAATGACCCAGGAAATCCTAGAATTGATTGATAGAGAAGTTGACCTTATGATGAGAGGCGTCAAACCTCAGAACCTTGAAGGACTCAGAAAAAGAATTGCAACACTCTTTTTTCATTATATCAAAACACCTCTGTTTAATCCTGAAGCTGCGAGATACCTTAAGGTACACTACTTTTTCTCCTACATTCTTCTTTTTTTCAGAAGCCTAAGATGTGATATATTAAACTGGAATATCTTCAAGTTTTGCTTTAACACTTTACTTGGAATCTGTGGGAAACCATCTTATTTATAAAATCTCCTTTGAATGATTATTATGTTGAATAAGTACTCATTTAACTTCTTCTACTCTGTTTCTGTGCTTGAATTCTTTCCTAATAATTGAACCAACTTTCCAGTTTATACTACATTACATGATGCTCTATGATCTCTCACACTACCTTGCTTTTGTGTATACTGCTGTTCCCACCTGAAATGCTATCCTCTATCTCACCCAGCAAACTCCTAGATTTTTAAATTCTCAACTCTCATGACCTTTTCTTCATTAGTCCTCAGAGAAAGTTAAAATTTTCACTTCTGAGATTGTACATTTCCCTTTGTTTCTCTTCCTTATAATACTTATGGTCATAATTATTAGTGAACAGATCCATGTAGATATCCTGAAAGAACTCCAAATATAATCTCTACTTGAATTAAACTACCTTCTCCAACTTGATTAGGCTTCTAGAGGACTTTGTTCTTTAAAGCCAAGATAATTGCTTCATTGTTTTCTTACTGTGCAAAACTCCCTAAATCACTTTTAGTAAATCTAGAAGGGGTGGAGTTTCTAAAGAATTAGAAGTAGTTTTTTATTTCAGTGGTTATTTTTCAATAATTTAAAAACTTGATTAAAATTCCTTACCTTTTGACAAAACAAAATCCTTTAAAAGTATATTTAATCTTTATATTTGTCCCTTTTAATTTATTTTGAAAACTTCATTGTATTGTCAAAAGCATACTAAATTATAAATAACAACAGCTCAAGTGAAGAGTTGCCATTGTATTATATTTCAGCCAGTGTTTCTAGCCAGTGTAACTAATTTCTAACCCCTCTGTAGATGTATTTAGTTTACATACATTTGCAGCAATGTTATAGAATCAATTTCATGTTCTACACTTTTACATGATATTATAGCATTCTAATCAGTTTTTCAGTTTACCTTTGCTGAAATCTACTCTTTTTGGTGAGTTTTGACAAATGATAATAGTACAATCAAGACAAAAATAGTCCAGTTACCTCCTAGAATTTCCTTATGCTTCTGCTTTTAGTCAGTCATTTCCCTGAGTCCTTAACTTTTGGCAAGCACTGATTTGAATTTCACTCCTATAGTTTTACCTATTCAAGAATATCTGCTACAGTTTAGATCTAAAATGTTCCCAGTAGTCTTGTGTGTTCAAAGCTGGGGCTCTTGAAAGGTGAGAGGTTAATGGGGGGGGTGCTACATTCATGAGTGGGTTAATCTATTGATGAGTTCATAGCTAAATGTGCTACTAGGAGGTGGGACCTGGCTGAAAAATGTAGGCCACTGGGTGTGTGACCTAGAAGGGCATGTTCTTGTCCTGGCCTTTCTCTCTCTCTCTCTCTCTTCCTCCCTCCTTCCAGCTGTCATTGTATCACACCATTTCTGCCTTTTAATCAGCTAACCATGAACTGAAGCCTCTAAAACCATAAACCAAAATAAACCTCTCCTTTAAATCGAGGGTGTCAAGTGTTTTGTCCCAGAAATTGGAGAATTACTAATACAATGTCATATAAATAGAATAATACTATTATGGAATTATATTTAGGCCTTGGGAGTGAATTCTTTCACTTAGCATATTTCATTTGAGATTCACCCTTTGTTTTTGAGTATGTCAGTAGTTTGTTATAGCTGAGCAACCTTCTTATCTGGACCCTCAAGAAATTTATTTTTATCCTTTCACAGTTGTAGTAAGTTTGAGTTGCTTAGAATTTTGAGCTTTTATGAATAAAGTTATTATATACATTTGATTATGAGTTTTGGGTAAATTGAATTGATGTCCCAAACTAGCAGTACCAGATTGCATCTTCATCTGCAATATAAGAGAATTTGGGAATTCTTACACTGTGTGTAGTGGAGTCTCATTGTATTTTACTTGTATTTCCCTAATAAATAATAATATTGAGCATCTCTTCATGTACTTTTTGCCATATATATTTTTGGATGAAGTTTTTCACATACCTTTTGCTACCATCCGATTTTGTTGGTTGGTTTATTTTCTCATTATAAAATTTTGAGAGTCTTAAACATTCTGCATGTAATTTTTTTTATCAGAAATGTGATTTGAAAATATTTTCTTTCAGTTGGTAGCTTGTCTTCATTCTATTAATAGTATCTTTTTTTAAAATTTTTTACCAAGAACATGGATTGGTACATTGTATACATAATGATCCTATTTATCATGGTTATTTTGTATCTATACATGATGTATCTTGGTTCTCCCCTTTCCCCACCCCTCCCTTCCGTTCCCCCCTTTCCTTATTTACAGCAGGTTTATTTACATTTTTCCATTTTTTCCCTTTCTTTCCCATTTCCCTTTCTTCTTTTCCCCTTCTAGTTCTCCTCTCTTTTGAATATTATATTATTAATAGTATCTTTAACAGGGTACAAGTTTTTGATTTTGAAGGAGCCAAATTTATTTTCAAAATAGATCATAGTTTTGGTTTTGTATTTAAGAAATCTGTCTAGCCTCAGGCACAAGAATTTCCTCTTGCATTTCATCCTAGAATTTTGTCATTTTATATTTTGTAATTAGGCCTACCATGCAGTCTGAGTTATTTTTATAATGTACAAAAGATTAACCAAATTTATTTTCCTGTTTGTTTTAAAAATTATTACTGTACACTTTTATGCAAAGACAATTCTTCACTGAATTGTCTTGACACTTCTGTCAAATATAATTGGTTACTTTCTTCCACTTCTGACCAGAAATATGTAACTTGGAGTTAGCCACATACCTGAAGTAGAAAAAAGACAAACAATAGCTTGTGAGACACTAGACATCTGGCCATGGAAGATAGTGATCCCCGAGAGACAGGAAACAAATGAAGCAAATTTACCCCTTCTCAGTGCCATGAAAAACTCTTCTTACTATAGCACAAAGAAAGAGAATGGTGAAGCCCAGAGGATTCTTTGAGTTGAAGAGAAAGATCAAAATTCTTGTTGGTCCTTGAGACTAACACAGCTAAAGTTTCCAGGACATAATGATAGAAATGAGAGAACTGCACAGAGAACGAATTCTGGAGAACAGCAGTTTCCCTTTCAGGTATTCAACTGAGTTCTGATCAGTGCGTGAGTGTGAGGAAACTACTCAGGGACAGGAAAGAAAGATCTTACAGTCACAATTCTGAGCATCACACAGAGATGGTTTTATTGTACCTATTCTCAGACCAACTGGAAAACCTTACAATTCAGAATGTGAAGTAGGCATCAGAAGGGGATTGATTCAGTATTGGGGAATAATTATCCCTAACATGAGAGTTACTTTGTTCTTCCTTAAAAAACCTTACAGTGAGATATAAAAGATCACACTGTTTAGAAGTAACTTAACTGTGTCTTGGTGAAATGTTTATGAATATTTATAGGAGTAAAAAATCCACAGCTCAGCAAAGTAAAAAGTATAATAATAGCATCCAAGAAACAACTGTCAGACATGTAAATAAAGTGTGATCCAAAATAAGCACCTAAGTGATTATTCACAAGTGGCTCCAAACTGGCGCAGACGTTAGAATTAGGAAGCCAAGGATGCTGATCAGTTACTGAAACCAGTGCATGTTCAAAAGTTAAGGTATAGAGCATATTTTTAAAACTAGAGAAGAAAATTTTAACATATTAGATGAAAAACACATTGGATTAAATTAATAGCAGATTAGACATTGTAGGAAAAAAGATTACTGAGGTAGATGATAGCAACAGAAAGTATTAAAAATGAAGCTCATGGAGGAGGAATAAAAAAATAAAAAGAGCATCACTAAACTTTGGGTTAAATTCAGGCAGCCTAATATGTGTATGATCAGTCTCATAATGAGATGAGGGAGCAGGGACACAGAAAACATTTTGATGAAATAATGGCCAACATTATAGTAAATTTGATGAAATGGAAGAAACATAAAATGTATTATGCCAAGGTGCATCATCATCAAATTATTCAAAACCAGTGATAAGAAAAAATTTAAAAAGTGGGCAGAACTAAGAAGCACATACAGGGGACAACAGTAAGGATGACAGCAGATTTCTCACTGGCAACAACATAATTAAGAAGGCACTCAAGCCGTATCTGTAAAGATGTCAGGTCATCTGAAAAAAAATTTTATCTCCTCCTTTCTCATTTGTATTGATAATATTTTTTCCTTATAACACTGGCTATAACTTCCAGTGTGATATCGAATGGGATTGGTGAGTGAAGGTGTCCTTTCCTGGTTTGCAGTTTTAGGTGGGAATATAAAATATTTTCACCACTGAATGGAACATCAGCTTTAGATTTTTTTTTTTTTTTTGGTGCTGGGGATTGAACTCAGGGCATTTGTGCTTGCTAGGCAGGTGTTCTACCACTGAGCTAAATCCCCAGCCCCTCCTCTCTAGATTTTTACAGATGTCTTTTATCTGGCAAAAGAATCTATCTTCAATTCCTAATTTATTGATAGTAACTTTCTGTTTTTGATTTTTAAGAATTGGTGGGTATTGACTTTGTTTAATTTTTTCCTGCATTAATAGTGATTATATTTTTCTTCCTTATATCTTTTCGATACTATTTTCTTCCTCATCTACACGTCCTTATTTTAATTCTATGTCTGTGAATCCCTTGAGAAAATGAACACTAATAATTTTGTAGGTTATCTTAACAGTTTACTTGATCCCTGTGTCCACAGTAATTACAGCTGGGATTGAATTCAATAACTTAGACATAAGCTAAGTTTTCTCCAATCACCTGGAACCGAACCCCATGTATTTCATTCCACGACAGTGGCCATGCACTACTTTTATTTAATCTTGTGAAACTATAAACATTTCTGAACACTGTCTTTGTGCCTAGTAATAAGCAAGGCACACAGGAAAGAGATGGTCCACCAGGGTCTGAGTATCATCGTACAGCAGCAGGCAGACTCATGTAACAGAATGCTGTAGAATCTCAGAGGATGGTCTCTGCGGTCTCAGAGGATGGTCATGTGAATTCTCTGAAGAACATATTATGGACAAAGATGTGGAGTCTTCCAGTGTAGGAGGAAATAAACTTTTTTTTTTTAATTTGGTTGCTGTTGAAATGTCTGGGATGGAAATAGACTTGGGAGCACTTATCATTTGGATGACATTTGAAGATGCTGGAGTATAAGGTAGAACAGCAACACTGGGGATTTTATGTTTCATTCTCAAACAGGATAGAAACAAAAACTGCAAAGACGTGAGTGCTCTTAGTGGCAGGAGCAATGAGAACAGTGGGAAATAACAGCTGATAGCAAAGAGGAGCAGATACGCTATGCAGTAATCAAAGAATTCTATACCATATTGTGCGACACTGGTATATGATCACAAAAATATTCTGACTCATTAGTATTTGGCTAAGTTATGTTTTGTGTGTTCTATAAAGAAAGGAAGTTTACAGTATTTTAGTAAGATTTTTATCAAACAATTAAAACAAACTTTTGGTTTAAGGTGAGGTAAGTTTTAGTTGAAAACTGCCAAAGAGAAACTTCGCTTTTGTCAAAGATAGTTCATTAGTTATGTTATCATTTAAAGAAAATATAATTTTATATAAAATGATCAAATAGAGAATCCTAAATAACTTTTTAATTCAATTATATTCAAGTTACAGCCCATATTGTTTTACATCAAATTTAAGATTACTTTTCTGTTTACATAAAACAAAATATTTACCTCACACATTTATGAAATATCAATTAAAATAAGAAATTTAGTTTTTTCTAATGTCTAGAACAAATCTATGGGTTATCCCTTTATCATCTATATTTTTGGGACATACTCTTTAATATCCCAAACTACATGCTAGAATAAAAAACTATCACTGACTTTTAAAGGATGTGGCACATTTGTACATTTTTAGTTTGCCTATTGAGAGAATTTGAAGAAACATTATTACCTCTATCACTACTTTCTGGAAGAGAGCCAGGATAAGCACTCGGTGTTCACTAGCAAATTCTTACATAGTTAATATGTGTACCTTAATCAGCGCACTCTGCTCTTATCATGCTCATAATAGGGATACGTTATCTTTTTTCTTGCTCAGTTTCAGATAGGTAGAGGATATCTTTTCATGGTTATGTAATAGTCTATCCATGTAGTAGGGAGAGGTGTATTAACTGGTTTTTATGAAGTTTACTGATACATTTGTCCAGATTAATTTCTGGGAGGCTGGAAGATAAAATGATTGTTCAAGATAAGTTTAATAAGTAAACTCAGAATAAGAACCAGAAATGTTGCCTTCCCGTTCTTTGATTGCATGTCTGCATCACTCTTTAATCCAAAGGAATTGACTGTTTAAAAGGTACATACTCTCTTACCACAAAAAATCGTAAGACATGGGACAATGAAGTTTTTTAGTCATCAGTACTTCTGTTTGGTATTTGGCCTGACTTTTTATACTTTCCCCTTCCCCCCTCTATTCCCCTTCCCTTCCCCTCCCCTCCCTTCCTTCTTTCCTCCCCCATCCCCTCCTTGTTCCTTCACTTTTTTTTATTGTTTAGGTCCCTCAAGACCCACTGAAGTTTTATAAGAAGATTTACTTCTGCCGCAGTTGCCAACTGTATCTGCCTTCTACAGAATTTGCTGTTTCCTCTACCTCACACCGTGTATACAAGTGTCGTCACTGCACTAACCTTGAGAACGAGGCACGACGACGAGAATCATTTTTGAAGTACAAATGTTTACTTCAACGACTCTACTCTTCAGAAGCCAATTATGATGATGGCGCTCAAATTGCTTTCTTGATGCAGGTATGATCGGTAAGGGTTGCCAATGACTAAGATCTGTCTTTGAAAGAAATTGTCTCTAAGGGGTTTGGTGACATAAAGTGCAGTACAGTCCAACATATTCTAGTAGCAGAAATACTACTTTTGATTTCCTGATGTGGACAATGATTGCATTCCTAACTTTTGCATGGGGACATTTTCTTGGTGTTTGAGTACTATGCTATGTTCAGCCTATGCACTGGTGAATCAGACCTTACAGCTGAGAAAAGAAGACAGACATTAAAATTATTATAAATTTCTGTAACAACAAATAGTAGTGTGGTAGGAGGAGGTCCTGAGCACTGAGCACTAAAAATGACTACTGTATTTTGTGGGTCAGCAAAGGCTTCCTTGAGGATATGACCTATGAGACAAAAGATTGAGTAGGAGTTAATCTGGTGACCTGGATAAACAGAGCATCACGCATCACAGGCCATGGAAATAGCATGCATAAAGACCTAAAGACAGAAGTGACATCATTCTGTTGCAGCAGACATGATATACAGTATGGGAATCTGATTTTTAGATTGGGGAGATAGGATATATTTAAGGTTGTTGAAAAAAATAAAACCCAGTCTAGAAGAAGCAGTTGAAGCACAGGGGCAGGACATTGGAGGCAACATAATACATTCTAGCTCTGCAACATAACAGCTCTGTCTGTGGACATGCTCAAATTGTATGCACCTCAATCTACCTGCTGTAAAATGGGACTATCAGTAATACCTACTCACAGAGAAATTATATGAGCATTAAACAAATTATTGATTGTAGGATAGGATAGTGTCTTTGTACAATTGTTTAACTAACATGAACAAAGGAATAAAAGAAGATATGATCTAAAACAGGGTGTATGGATTGGCCTTTGCTAGGATGAGGATCACCTGTTGAACTAAAGGAGGAAATAATCTACGTCTTATGGGTTGCCTTCTGATGGTCTATTTCCATTTGCTGTGAGATACTATGAAGGAGAGAATTATGCAATGTATAGAATATTTGGTAGTGAAATTGTAGTCATTGCAGATAGGTGGGAAAGAACTGTGAAAAACAAAACAAAAAATGAATTAAGATGCATATCAAGCACTTTTGATGACGAGGTTAGACATTTTCCTGTCACTCAAACAAAATACCCAACACCTACAATTTAAAAGAGGGAAAGTTTATTTTGGCTCACAGTTTCAGTTTATAGTTGGCTGGTAGAGGAAAGCTGTCTACTGGATGGTGAACAGGAAGCAAACAGAGAAGGGAGGAGCCAGAGATGAGAATGTGCCCTTTCAAGTCCTGCCCCCAGTGACCTGCCTCTTACGACCCACCTCTGAATATGAGATTTTTGGGGGATGATTTATGTCTAAACCAGAACAAAGACACAATTAAGATGAGTGACCACGACTTTATGTGGTTCCAGTCTGCTTAGCTGTAAGATTTTCTTTAGCAAGGTATGTACAGGAAAAATGTGGAGAATTGAAATCATTAGAGTTACATGTTTTACGAGAAAAACACAAGGGGAAAAAAAAAGAAAAACACAAGAAACAGGAAAGTTAAGGTACTGGTAAGGTTGTAATTGAAAAGATAGAATGCATAATATGGGCTGTAAAAAAGAAAATAAAATCAGAAAAATGTTATTCAATGCAAATGACCTAAAAAGGAACAATAAACTGGTAACTCCAACCAAGGAGGCCGGGAACTACTGTGTCAACAAAGATAGACCACACAAGCTGGAAGAGATTGAAAGTTATATTCATAGTGAGATGTCTGAATGGCAGATTTCAGATGGGAGGAAGTTGGATGATGACAACTGTGGGCTGTGATCCTGAGAAGGAGCTGAAGGAGCAGGGAGGCGAGGGTTATTAATAGTGGGAAGGTCAAGAGTGTGTACTACGGCTGCTTAGTGAGAGGTATTTCTAGAGAACACAGTGAAAGAGCTAGAGAGGGGAAGGGAGGTAGGGATATGATCAGGTGAGTAGGAACCTGGGGCTACTGAGATGAGTGGAGAAGTAATGAATGACCTCTTTGGCGCACATAGAAGTCCTAAGAAATAGAGGCATGGTGGATGTAGGTGGTTTATAGCACTGTCAAGGGAAGTCCTGCGACTAGGTAGCTGTTGTGTGGGAATTGGAGTCCTGTTCCTATTGATATTTGGGGCATAGATTAAGGAGCCTCAGAATTGGAAATAAAGATGATGTCATGCTGTTGCTAAGATCAGAGGTGCCCCCACATCTTTTGCTAGGCCTTTCTTGGTCTTACAGACAGGTAATGAGTAGAGATTTCAACATGTCTGTCAAGATTCTCTGCAGTTCTTTTTGAAATGTACTCTATCTGATACTAAATAATAATGGAATATTATTTTCAGTTTTTTTTTCTCCATCAAACTTGACACAAGATTTCTTTTGGATTTTAAAATATATAAGAAGTTTGGAATTTTCCAAGAGGGAGGAATGGGCCAGGAGGATTGGTCCTGTAACTATTTTAAAGAAGGGAAGAGAAGATGTGAGAGGAGTCCAGTTTCTGTCCCTTTTCTTATCTTTCCTTGAGCAGAAACTATGGGCACTAATAATAGCCAATATTTGTGTGTATGGCTCTACACATGAATTTTGCTTCCTAGAACAAGATAGGGGTAAGATTTTTAAAATATCCTTTTAGTAGAGTACTATTCTACCAAATTAATATTCTTTATTAGAAACATTAACATAGCAAAAAAAGCAAATATATATTCTTTTAGGGCAATCTTTTCTTATGCTACTGTGTATATTATCATTTGGGACAGGCATTCAGTCTCCTGGTATTATTTATTCTATGCACATCCAGAGGGAGAGAAAAATGATCATACATGCAGTATACATAACTACCCCCCAGTGGCTCTTCCGGCAAAGTGGGCTTGGATAGCACCGGATATCAACAATTTATCAATAAAAGCAACCCATGAAGTGCTACCGATCTCAATAATGATATTTGTGTTCACAGACTATGAAATAAAGTCAATTTTTCTGTAATTAAAGTTATTAATTAAAATAAACTAGATTGAATGTGATACTAAATGGAAAGATAGGCAATACTATGAATAAAGAACTTTAGGTGTTTAAAAAAAGTTTCCAAATGTAATGTGCCTTGTTAAAAAATGTCTCTAAATCATTTTTTGCTTTCAAATATTTTGACCATGATCTACATAGTAATACGTGCTTTTATCAAAATCTAGTATAGGCATGCATGGCAACGCTAGTGTTGATAACAATAAGCAACATCCAAACAGTGTTTATATGGCTCTACAAACTTTATGTATTGATTCAGTCAACATGATAATTTTATGAAAATAGGAATTATTTTCATTCTTCAGATGAAGAAACTTAAGCTCTAAAAGGCTAACCTTCCCATACTAGTGAGTACAATTGGTGGGATTCATACCCAGGCAGTCTAGTATTGTGTCAGAAACAAAATTTTCCCAAAATGTTGTCCTTTGCTAGCATGGATGCCTTCTGATGTTTTCTATTCAGTCCAAATCCACTCATTCTAATCTTCCTTTGGAGAATCTGATATCATAGAATTCTGAGGTAGCAACTCAAGTTTGAAAAACACAGATCAAAAATGATTACATATCTCTCACTGGAATGAGCACTTTATTAATAAAGATGATGTTTATCTTAGAGTTTAAACTCTTAAGTGCTTTCCTTCAAGAATTGTTGATATGGCAGATGAATATGTCCTTCGTGGGAATCTAAGATTAAGGGTTTAAAATAACTTACCATTTGAATATTTGAAATTGTAATAGAGTTGATCATCCAGAGATTTATTTATATGATAAAGGAATTTATTATAAGGAATCAGCTTGCATGATTTTGGAGGCTGGCAGCTCCTAGATATGCAAAGCCAGTGCCCGGCTCAGGTCTGGAGACCAGCAGGCAGCTGTTGAGTGAGGAGAAACAGATGTCTTAATTTCCAGGTTGTCAGGCAGCAGAGTTCATCCTTCCTTGAGGGGCAAATCAACCTTTTATTCTATTTGATACTTCAGCTGATTGGCTGAGGCCCATTTACATTATAGAGGATAGTCTGTCTGCTCAGTCCCCTGATTTAAGTGTTAATCTACTCCAAGGATACCTATACAAAAACACCCAGAATGTTGTTTGCTCAGATATCTGAAAACCCTGTGGCCCAGTCAAGTGAACTTGAAATTAATCATGACATGTATTGAATAAAAACATCCCAGGAATGTGTTTTCACCTTTCAGGTAAGATTAGTCTCCAATACTGTATCTGTGTTGAATTTTGACCCTCTTATCTTGCTTTTCTAGTGTCTGGGATAAGTAGACAAATATGAATGCCCACTAACTTTCCCCCTTGTAATTGATATACTTTTGGTTAATATTTATTTCGGTAATATTATTGTCAGACCTAATTTGAATATTTGAATTTTCTCATGAAATAGTAAAGCTTATGGGCAATGATAAAAACATACAGTATACTGAATTTGAACACGATGGTATGTACAGTAAAAAAATGAAATCTAAAATGTATAAAAAGTAAAAGTTCGGTCAGGTGTGGTGACAGACACCTGTAATCCCAGCACTCGGGAAGCTGAGGCAGGAGGATGGCTGCGAGTCAGGTCAGTCTGAGATACACAGCAATTTCAAGGCCAGCCCGAACTCTGTAGTGAGTCCTTGTCTCAAAAGGAAAAAAAAAAAGGAAAAGTTCTCATACTTAGAGATTTTGAGTGTCTGAGTTATCAGCTGGTTTACCTGTAATCTGTACAGGTACCACCTAATGTAAGGGGCAGTGCTAGTTATTATTGCAGCAATGTCAAGTATGATGCTTACTGCACAGTAGCCAGTTCTTTGAAATTAGCAACCATACTTGTCATGTGCACATTTGACATTTACATGCAAATACATATCTCATTGTCTTTGACACAGTTTTGAAATCATTATTGCAATTGATACAACTTAAAAAATGTGAGTAAGATACATGTTTTGAATACAGATGAAAATATATGAAACATTACATTTTAAAGTCCCATAGATTCTTTTGCATAGCAGCTGGTATAGTATTGTCTTTTCTTGCATTAAGTAAAAGTTAGGTTGTATTAGTTAGTTTAGCATGTTAAATTATACATTTATGAAACTCGGTAGTAGATAACGGTAACAAGCTCTTTTTCTTTCAAAGCTTGGTAAGTTTAGGTTTTATCTGCTGATTTTATAGAGAACATTCCTGCTTTCTTACACAAACTTTTTAAAAATAATAATTCTTTTTTCAGTGCTTATACTTTGTCAGGCTTGCTCCTTTTCTTACAGTTCTAAGTTTTCGAATAAAGAACTCATGATAAAAAGTAATTCCAAGAGAGCTAGGAGTGTAGCACGGTGATAAAGCACTTGCCCTCTCTTTGCCACATCCTGGGTTTGATCCTTTTTTTGTTAATGCGATTCGATTTTCTATAAAAGCTTAAATGTTTATTTCATTTTCACACCTTGCCCTTTTTTAATCAGAACAACAAAATCTTATAGTTAACACTAAATGAATTATTCCATCTTTATTAACTTTCAGATTCCTCATTGGTAGAATGGCAGTAAAAAGCCATAAAAGGACCTTATCATGGTCCTCAGAATAGTTACTAATGAATTTTTAAAAAGTAATACCATATATTTACTAACGTATTAGTAAGATTATAGTAAAGTAAAATTAGCACACTGGAAGAAATATATTCAGCTTACTGCAGGTTAAAGATAGAGTCATGACCTGAGACTAATAAGGTAGGCAGGGTCAAATGGACAGAAGTTTGGTGAAATATAAGGAACTTCTTATGCCACCGAAAACTTATGAACAATGTTCATTAATATAGTCAATATAATTTAATTATTTCAAGTAATAGGATAATTTTTTAAAGTCTTTATTTAGAATAAAACAAAATTGTTTTCAAACTTGTTTTGACTGCAGCTCCAAGATATTCAATACCTGGTAGAGAACATCTGGGCATCCCAGTCTGTGCTGAGTGCCTGGGATGATCTAAATGACCTGGTCATGGTCAGATGGGATAAGTCCTTTGAGTGGTCCCCCTGGAACTGCATTCTTCTCACCAAAGATGAAGCATCTGCTCATCTCAAGCTAGAAAGTGCTGAAAAGGTAAGAAGTTGAACTTTATTTGGGAAGTTAGTTTAGTCATTGGAATTATTAGAAGTAACTTGATTACCTTTTTAAATGCATTCCACGGATGATCTCAATGCATCCATTGGATTAAGAGAGAGAATTTATGGATTAACAATTACAAAATATGTGGATGGTATGTATGGCAGAAATTAAAATGAAAAGGGAGAGAAGACATGTAACAGGTTAAAAAAAAGATATTTGAATGTCTTAGGTATCTAAATATGATACCACACTCCTGTGCTAACCACAAGGTCAAGCATGTTAATTCCACGGTGAGTTCCATCAAAGCAAGGACTCGTTTTCATTTATTTGCATCTATAACTCTAATATCTACCATAGTGCCTGTCACAAACGAGAAATTTAAAACATATTTATTGAATAATTAATGAATATTACCACCATGTAGGCATTTGGAATCCAGAATCCGTCCTTCTTTGATGAATCCCCATGAGTCTACCTAAAATCACTCAATTGTCAAATGAATTTCGTTCATGATTTTGCGCTCTATATGGCAATCCTACTCATGAGGCATCATTTTTCATTTGCTGCCAACTAAGGAGGAGTAGAGAAAGCACTGCACAAATTAAATACCATTTAATTTCAGTAACTTACAAGATACTATCTGTAAAACATTTTGATGAACAGAATCGAGGGGCCTCTGAGGAGTTCTCAGAGAGCTCTATTTACTCTAAGCAAGCCTAGGGTCCCAAGAACTGATACTAATTCTTTGCCTTCAATTGATTAAATTGCTGCACCTTTAATTCCATGCGAGATGCCAGGAAAATAAAGAAATGACATTATGTAGTAGTCATTTTGAATAGTAGTATTCCCTGCCTAGTGTTATTATTATTTTTTTTTGAGGGAGGAGGTATAAAGAAAAGAAACTAGTTAAAGTTTTAGCTTTTTTTTTTCCAATAATTTTTCAGGGTTTTAAGAAGCCACGCTAAGAAAAAGTTCACTCTAGGGATTGAAAGAAAGGACAGCAAAAAATTGAAGCTGTGTTAAGTTTTATACTTAGTAAACTAAACTCCCTCATAAATAATCACTGGAAGCCAAGCCAAGTCTAGCAATTTCATTTCATCTAGGACCCACAGTGAGACTGAAGTTCATTCCCAAAGCTGATATTCCAGTTCTTCTTCAATTAATCCACACAACTCCCTTTGTGCATTTAATCAAATTATTGCAATATCAAATTAAATGTTCTATTCACAAGCATTTCTAATTTCAAGATGTAAATATCTCTGAATTTCTGTAAGTTGAGGAAAAAGCAACCAATCAAACTTAAAAAATTGCATGTTTTTATGGTTTGGGACTGGTATAATTGGGTAATTATTAGTATTCAGTCCATTTAAGCAATAGTTTGTGATTTGCAACAAGTTAAAGCATTTTCAGAAATTCCTTAATCCACAAAGATATCTGTTTTCACATGAAGTAAAAAATACTTGAAACTTAAAATAATCTTGACTCCCTGCAATCTCAAAAGTTTTATATATATTAAAAAAAGGCATGGAAAAAGACTTCTGTGCTGTGAATTCACTAGGTAAAGCAAATTGATCTCTCATAATATGCACGCTGGGCGAAGTAGGGACAACCATGGACCAAGAGTTAGCAATCCTGACCCGGTTCTGATAACCTGCAGGATGTTACAACTTGCCCTCTTTACTTCATAAAATTTTTAGAAGATTAGCTGAAAATGTGGAATCACTAATTTCATCCCTTGCATTATATCTACCTCCCATATATAGAAAAAGACTAAAAGATGGTTGATAGGTGAATCTTCTCACTATTAAAAATTTCTTTCTTTAAAAAGCTTTCCTGTGAACTTTATCCAAATGTGTTTGTGTGTGTGTGTGTGTGTGTGTGTGTATTCAAGGGCTGATCAAAAAATGTGTGTGTTAAATGAAGAAAAAAACTATTACAGTGAAAGACACATTGCCGTTAATCTCCCTCGAAATACTTATATCTCTCTCGGAGCATACACTTATCCCATCATTCTGGGCACTTTCTGAAGCAGTTCTGGCGGTCATTTTCATGAGTGTCTTTACAATGTGTGCCAAAAATGTGGTAAAAGCTGCTGCCAACTGTCATCCAGTAGAAAGGCAGGCTTCTAAAACCGTGATTGTGTGTTCTCATCCACCTCAGTTCATGGGTCTGTAACTGTGCAACTTCCAGCTCTTCTTAGCTCAAAATGACCATGAAAGGTAAACATTTTGAATTGATTCAGGGCATTAAGTCAGCCACAATAGTGCAATTAGACAAGAAAGGGGACTTTGAAAACAGCTTCGGAAAGTAGCAAGCATGCTGGAATAAGTATGTTCAAAGGAGTGGGAGTGTTTTGAGGGGGATTAATGGCAGTGTGTCTTTTACTGTAATAAAATTTTAAGTTTTTTATATAAATGTACATCATCTTTTCTGATCACACCCCATACATATACTTAAGTATATTTGTGAAAACTTCTTACCAGGAACATGGTCACCCCCAACTCAAATGAATGCTAGAAAGGTGGGTGAATGCTAGAAAGGTGGGTATATCCTACTCCATACAAAACCAAGCCTATGAATACAAATGGACTTAAGAATGAAAATGTATTGAATCGGAAATTACCAGTGATTTGGATTTAAAGAGGTTGGAGAAGGATGGGAGAATGAGCATCTAGGTTGAAACGCCATAGGAATTGAGCCATAAAAGACAATATACAAAGTGAGAAAAAACTGTATTCTGGGCTGAATTAACTGATAAGCAAAAACACTGAGATATGACACTTTTTGCCTGGCAAAATGTATCTATGACTTTTAATAGGATTTGGTTTTCTTTTCTTTGCAGGGATATGGACGTGTATTTATTCACAAGATCAAGCACAAACATATTCTTGCTAAGAACTACTTTGGTCAGATTCCAGTGCTGGCATCATTTATACTTGATGATGGTGAAATAGAAGAGATTAGAAGTAAATATCGCATAGACACAGCACCAAAAATTATAGAAGTCCAGAGACCTTAGAGGATCCAGGAATGTTTGTTTGGTGATAAGCATTTTTGTCCACTGTGAATAGAGTAATACAAAAGTCACATCATATGGAAATGAAATTTTTCTTTGTTTTTTTATAATATTATAAATTATATGAGGAGAAAACATCCCTTTATGAATATTTGATTGTTAGGCAGTTAGTGTTAAAATGAATTGCGATATCATTACTGGAATTAATAGTTAAAAGTAAAGAGAACATTTTATTTTTACATATTTTTCCACATTAAAGTTTTTAAAACACTTAAACACTTTTTAGTCAAAATACAACAACCAGAAAAACGTAGGTCCAACTTTCAACACAATCTATTTAAAATAAAGGCTGGGGATTTAGTTCCGTGATTAGAGTGCTTGCCTTGCAAGCACAAGGCCCTGAGTTCGATCCCCGGCACCACACACAAAAAAAAAAAATGTGATTATAGGAGAGTAGTTAATATATGAATGGGAGGAAATATAAAATTCTGTCTCGAAAATCTTTCTAAGAAGGTTAGAAGACTGTATTTTGGTGCAAGGATTTGAATATTTGCTTTTCATTCTCTACTTTCACTATCTCTCCTCATCTATCAATAAAATAGCTGAAACTATAAACAACAAAAATCTGTCTTGTGTGCTAGGAAACAAGGTAAACCATGGATGGAACTGCTGTCCTGTGGGGTGAGGGAGGTCCCTCTGGGCAACGGTGAAACTTTGCAGGAAGAATCCACTTGATCAGGTCAACTGTAACAGCACCCTTCTCCAGGAAGCCAAAGGAATAACCTTGACGCTGCGCCTCTCAGGGACCTGGGGGGTTGCACAGTGGTCTCTCAGTCTTACCAGGAAGGAGAAGGTCCCGCAGATAGCGTAATTCAAGAAGATCTTATTCACAGACAGGCCTATTTCAAGACGTGGGCAGTATGTAAACTAAAGGAATAGCGCAAGAACCCAGAGCTGCTGTCACATTTGCTGTATCTACCTCTAATGAACTTGGGGAGAAAGAGCTCTGAGTACCCAGAAATAGAGGATAAAGAAGATAATTGAGATCGGTGACTAGCTAGCTATCAAGGGAACAGCCAATCCTAGGTGTGCTCATGGACAGACAAATACCCAATTTCCTGCTTCTCCCTTCTTCCAATCTGCTGCTTGAGTTTCCCACTGGCAGAACCCAAAAGGAAAGCAGAAGAAGTCGTACTTCATATGGCTTCAGGACAAAGAGCCAAGTAGAGAAAGGTGCAGTGGCTCTGGAAGGCTAAATAGTATCTGGACACAGAAAGAATGCAAATACAAATCTATAATTCAAACAACAGTATTCTACCCACGACGTAATTATAGGAAGACATGTATAATCCTCTTAATTCTAATCAATAATTAATGAGTCTCTTCTTTCAAGTTTAATAACCAAGAATTTCAAACCAAATATTTATTCTATATAAATATTTCACAACATTTTAGCAGCACATTTTCTAGGATGTCTACAGTTTTTCTTAATAAAAGTACAGCCCCTGGAAATTATTCAAGATCTAAACATCCAGCAAGAAGGTGCTGTAATGCTGTTATTTTCATCGACAATCCAGACATTCTGGAAACTTTCCAAACAACAAATTACAGATGGAACTAGAATAGGGATTATTTTCACCGTTGGTAAAAGGGCAACGATTTGACACAGACATATGCAAGTTTACACTGGAATGTAAAATATCAGATTTTCACAAAATAGTTCAGGAGAATTTGATAACTCTGAGAAAGGAGGCTGGGAAGTTGTGTGTGTGTGTGTGTGTGTGCGTGTGCACGCGCGTGTGTCTGTGTCTGTGTGTCTGTGTATAGCCAGATAGGACCAAATAAAGGATTTCACCTGCTGACCCATAGGGGAAGCAGCTGACTGTAGCATTTGCTCATAGGAATACATGTCTCATGGAATAAAACTAAGAAAAGTGAATAGGAAATGGGGCCTGAAAGAAAGACAAAATTTGGAATATTTATTCCCCAGACTTCTCCCTTACACATCTTGATTTATTACTACTGGCAGTATTTCTCAGCCTAAGACCACAGATCCAGTTGTGTGGTCATTTCTGACACTCTGAATTCTGGAAATCATTGTTTCTCTCCTAAAGCTTACAAGCCAGTAGTGTCTTTGTGTAGCTAGCTTTGTTTTTCCATGTTGATTTCCTTAAGTGATATTCTCTTCTTTATAAACAGTCTTTTTGTTAAATACTTCTCAAAATCAGCAGTTTGAGTGTACCACAAAGTTCTTGCTGGACCCCAACCGAAGCAGTCATTGGTCCTAGGAGCTGTCCCAGGAAACTGACCTGAAAATGGAATCTTATGCATGGATTGCTCACGTATTTGAAGAGCATATGGGTAACACTCTTGCCAGGGGTGAAATGGGACAGTGACAATATGCAACAAGTAGTAGCATCATACTCAAATTATCACTGATGGTGGCACAGTGTGGGGTGCAGATGGAGAATAAAAAGCCAAGAGATCCAGTGGTTAAAGCAATTAGTCACTTTGATGATAAAGATTGTGGCACAGGATAAGTATTTCTTATACTAAAAATGATCCATTTTTAAAAAGGATAAATTGAAAGCCTTGAATGGCCAATGTATGGCTTTATTAATAATTCAGAAAACCTTTATGATAACTATAAAAAGTTGTTATCTCCTGTATATGCAAGGAAGATATAGCTGAGGATTAAATCTGGAGCCTCATTGTAGAGTTTTCAGGGCTGTGTTCAACTAAATTTGCACTTCTGTTGGATTTCAGGCTAAGATAAAGATACTGGTGAGGAAGAACAAGAGGTGGTCTGTTCTGAATTAATCTGCACCCTGGAAGAGTGGTAGGATCTTGGCCATTTTTATTAAGAGTTAAAAGACCATGTAGAAAAGTAGATCCCAATGGTATTACAGTAAAAACAGTGAAGTGAAAAATTATATTCATACAAATTTATGTTCTTTCCTAGAATTCAGGATTTAACATGTTTGAATTTTGGATAATTGCTGGATATGAACCTAGACTCACAAGTAGCCTATACCAATGAGTTTGAAATGCTAGAATTTAAAACAGTAAAGACTCAGAAAGTTGGGGTGGATCTATCATATCCAACCTTCTCGGACACTTCCCAGAGATGTCTATTAAGATATGGAGATTAAGATATGCCTTGGTGAGGGAATTACTAACACCATTGAAAAACTCTGTGATGGTTGGTCCCTGTAGTCTTGAGATGAAAACAGGCACTCTGAAAGAGAATTTAACAACCAGATATAGAGGGAATAATGTGATTCCAAATGTTAGAAACCAGAGTATGAAGCTTAACTATCAGAAAAAAATGTGAGAAAATTTATAAGAAACCCTAGGGACAAAAAATATTAAAATACAACTGTTGGTGAAGGTTGTGTAAATTGGAACCTTTGCTCCTTGCCAGTGAGAATGCAAAATGGTATAACTGCTGTGTTAAGTAGCGTGAAGATTTCTCAAAATTTGAAAGTAGAACTACCATGTGATCCAACAAGCCCATTTCTGAATCTAAATGAATTGAAATTAGGATCTCAAACAGATATTGGTACCCCCATGTTCAATGAAGCAATGTTGAACATAGTCAAAATAAGAAAAAAATCTGAATGTTCATGGGTAATGAATGGATAAAAAAGTGGTGTATACATACAATGGAATAGTATTCAGGCTTAAAAAGGAAATGCTGCAATATCTGACCATGTGGATGAAACTTGAAAACATTGTGCTAAATAAAATAAGCCAGTCAAAAAGGTCAAAGACAGAATGATGCCATTTCTAAGAGGTACCTAAAATAATCAAACTCAAGGAATTGTGGTTGCTCCAGGGCATGGGGTAAAGGGTAACTGAAGTTGCTAATCAATGGAAATAAAATTTCATTTATGAAAGATGAATGAGCTCTAGGGATTTGCTGTACCATGTTGTACTTATAAATAACAGTGCTGTTTTGTACACTGAAAATATGTTGAGGGGGAATCAAGTACTCTTAGCTCAATATTCAGAAAAACTGAGACAAAATCAAATGACCCCATAGGGATTTACAACAATAATAAATGATCATTTATAACAGTGATAATCAAACTAGTTTCTCAGGGCCATCATAACAAATTAGCACAAACCTGATGTCTTAAAACAAGAAAATATATATTTTTTTCACAGTTGTGTAGCACAGTTCAAAATCAAGGTGTTAGTAGAGCTTCACTCCCTCTGGAGTCTTTATGGGAAAATTCTCCCTGGTCTCTGATCACTTCCGGTGGCTTCCTGGGCTCTCTGACCCCAGTCCCTTTTTCTGTGGTGATATTGCTTCCTTCTTTCCTGGTGTCTTACCTGCGGACGGGGGCAGGTTTCTGCTTGCCAACCCCATACAAGCTTCTTTGCCACGTCTAAACCCTGTACATTCAGGTCTGAATCTCAGCCTCAAGTGGGACATCCTTCCAAATTGTTTTCCCCTTAGTTGATCTGCTTTTACCATGGAGTAGTGGATGCTCCCTACATCCACTGTTTTTGTAGTTTTTAGTTCTCTTTATGGCAATTCATCTCTTGTTGCTAGTTGAGAATTCTTTGTATTAAATTTCCCTGCTCTTGCCTTGCAAGCACAAGGGCCTGAGTTCGATCCCCGGCACCACAAAAAAAAAAAAAAAAAATTAAATTTCCCTGCTCTGATTATTGTGTTGTCTTCTGACTGGATATTGACTGATAGAGTAAGGAATATTCAGATTTTCTCTCTAAAGTAGAAACAGTTCATTGTACTTTGTATCTCACGCCATAAAAAAAGGGGCAGTGTTTACTGGACTTCTTAGATTCTGAAGGGAATATATGTCCCATTTCGGTATTTTCTCCCCCATTAACCAGTAAACTTTAACCTGCCAGTTTTGGGTGCTTAAAAAAGCATGACAGTCATACAAGTTTTCCTTCTACTAGGACCACATTACTCAGAACAGGCAATATTAACGACCATATCTGCAAAAAGGAGAGGTGCTGTGTGGCGTCTTTGACAAGCCCCATCAGACAATGACGAGACAGCTATCAGGCGTACCGGAGTAAGTCCTTGCTCTTTCCTGTCAACGGGTCATCTCATTCTCCTCATCTTTTGTGAGTCGTGGTAGAAACCAACACCTAAGCATGATCCTTAAGAGACTATGCTACTCAGAATGCTCATAGTAAGCTGTGTGTTATCAGATCCACCCAGTCATAAAGTTGACTACAAACAGCATCATTTCATTGTGATGTGGAAAAGGTAGATGACAGATAGATAGATAGATAGATAGATAGATAGATAGATAGATAGTTAAAGATATGGACATATGAGTGCCCTAGCAAACCTGGAAGTTACATGTAAACCACATAAAGTAAGCAGTTTAGGCTCTCCTGGGATTTGTTCCTTCTCCTTCCCACTTTCTTGTGTATCCCTCAACTAACAGCTGTAGGTTCATGGAGAGTTCCTTATGACCACTTAAATGAAAATTGTAAGAATGAACTGGTTTGGAGCAAGGTCTGTACCATCTGTCAGTGGGTGGGCTGGTTCGGGGCAGAGCCTACACACATGTTCCACTTGGGATGGTTGTGGAATCAAAAAGATAAAGCAAATTCTAACAGAGGCAAGATTTTAGGTATATATGATTGCTTCTTTTTTGGAATGGGAGTTGGTTGGTCTTACAAATCCACAAAGATCTATAGTAGAGCCTGAAAAGTTGATCAACTGGAAGAAATGTAGAAAAAGGAATTGGTAGCGAGTTCTGGGGGAGGTTAGATATGATTTATTTAAGTGTGTTCCAAGGGGCATTCACTGCAGAGGATGCCGTCGCCAATCCAGTAGACAAAATGGTTCTTTTTGTGAATTAAGTCAGCCTCTTTTGCTATTCTTCTGGGTGCTTGCTCAGTGAACCCATTTGTAATGAAACTGTGCCTGTATGGATGGAGCTTACCTACGAGTTTAACAACAAAGAGTTTTCTCACCAAAAGTGAGTTGGCTATCACAACTGAGTCCCTTATCCACAAAACCATAAGGCGATAATAAACTGCAAGAAGGTACTAGTCCTCAAGGAAATCAGCAGGCCATCTGGTGGCTCATTGATTATATTGGCTCCTTTCTATTTTGGAGTGGGCATAAATTTGTTCTCATGAAGCTATATCCTTAATATGCATATGTTTTTGCCTTATCTGCTTACAGTATTTTTGTCCACACAGTCATGAACCTACAGAAAGCCTAACTCATCACCATGGTATCACATACCACGTTCCTTCAACAAAGGAATTATTTTGCAGAGAAGGAAGTGTGATAATGGGTATAAACCTGTTAACGGGTGTGAGCACGAGCTCACAAAATTGACTGGTCTTGCAATGTCCTTATCACTCAGAAATATCTGTCTTGATAAAATGAAAGGAAGTAGGCTGCTAGAGGATCGGTTGTGGCACTGTCTGTGTGACATGTCCAAGAGTTGGAGTGCTGTCCTACAGCATGCAGTGGACATCTGAAGTCCTGGGCCAATGTGTGGTGCTGTCTCCTCCACACTTACAAAGCACAGGTTGGGAAACAGGCACAGCTGGCTAACACTGTAGAAGTTGCTGTCCGTCCTGTGTTCAGGATGCACAGGACTGGGAACAAAAACATAAAGCTGAGAGTGACCGCTGTCACTATTGTACTCTATAACCTACATGAAGAATTAGCACTTTCCATCCTTCAACCTGGAACTTGATGGATTTGGAGGTCTTACTGCCCAAAGGAGACATTCTTGCAAGGATATAGCAATATGTCCACTGAACTGGAGTTTGAACCTCACAGAGCACATCTTTAAAGACCCTGAATGGTTAAGTAATTATGTTTTCCTAAACCAACAGGTTATAATTTCTTTTTTCCGCAGGCTGAGACCTATCACTAAATGATTGGAAAGGAATATTTTTCACATTTTTTATTATAAGATTTCAATTTCATCAGATTTCAAAAGTCAGGGTTGCTGGCAAATTCAAATGATATTCCAGGTAGTGTGCTATGGTGCCCTGTCAGATTCAATATACCATATTGTTTTACTGGATACAAGAGCTGCCTATAGGGGTAATAATGTGTCATTTCATAATAGGCATTATAAAGTATCATGTTGGACTCCAAAATCTATCACATTGTCTTTTGCAAAAACAGTAATATGTATTTAAATATGAGATCATTTCAAAAGGCGACATGGTAAAATGTTTATCCAAGAAAACAGTATATTGGATGATCTTAGCTTGGAGAGAATTCTTAACAATCTCTTTACCAATTTAAAGCTAATTCACTCCAGATTTAAAAATTTCTTATACACGAATGCACATATAATACAAACAAAAATGATTAAATGCTATTGATGAAGGACAATTTAAAAAACATACCCACACTCAATTTTCAATCTTGATGATTCAGAGGGAAATATTCTCATAAGTGCTAATTTATGTAATTAAGGAAAATATATATGAGGCTATGACCCTTTCAAATATGAGCAACTTGTGACAATGACAGAGTCAATGTCTTCCTTTCATTAGCACACTGTGGATAGCTGTTCCAGGATGTTTGGGAAACATATGCTGAATTTAAATTTTCTCACTCCCACTTATAAAGGAGAATTAAAACACAGTTCCAACATATACATGCTAACAGTAATTGTTCTCAAATTCTAGAGTGTTGACATTTTTATATCATTCAAAACAAATTAAGAGCCTCTCAAAACTGAATTCAGAAATGTTTAATCATTGCTGATTTAAGTGACTTGGTGTGAATAGGGATATAAGGGATGAAGGAACAAATCAATCTTGAAAAATGTATGCAAGTTTTGCACAAGTTAGATGTCTATATTCTTCTGACTTTCCAGCAAAATAATTTCCCTAAGGTTAGCATTTCATGTCAGAATTTTATTTGTGAATTGAATTACATATAAGCACAAGTAATGAGAGAAAGAGAATGGACCATTCTTTTCTAATAGCCCTTCAAATGATTATTCATCTATACTTATAAGCCTATCTCTGCTAAGACACCTTTTCACTTGGTGGAATTTCCCCCTGCTGGGGTTTTTTTTTTTTTCTACCTCACTCCCTACTTCTGCCTATTCCCATTCTATGCACTTTTCAAGGTCAGTCCAACTCATCTATTCATTTACTCCTTTATTCAAAACATATTTCTTGAGTTTACTGTGAACTAGTAATTATGCATCAGGGCTACAAAGTCAAGCAAAAATGCTATTCATATCCTCAAAGAATCCAGGTATACACATGCTCTCAAATAGTTGCAGTTTTTCTGTGCCTTCTCATATACAATGTGTGTTGGAAATACCTCAGCAGCTGACTTGTTGAAAGTTAGAGTGTAGATGTAAAATATGTAGGATACAAGAAGTGTCTAATGTCTGTTAAATGAATGAGTAGTGTTTACTTGTTTATTATTATTTTTTAAGACAGCTTAATTTTCTTTTCTTTTTCGGTGGGGGGGTGCTGGGGATCAAACTCAGGGCTTTGTACTTGTTAGCAAGTTCTCTACCAGTGAACTAAATCTCCAAGAAGACAACTTAATTTTCTTGTTCAAAGTGTAGTATGTTGGTAGGAGACTTGTAGAGAATTGTGTTTACCCTTCAATGACTGGTCATTTTCTTATTGGCAAATATGGTTATTAACTACAGAATAATGACAGAGCACTGTGGGAATTAGTCGAACAGTCTTTGTATTCCTTTTTAAAATTCTTTTTTATTGTTGGTGTATGTTCGTGATACATAATAAATACATTCATTTTGGGGAATTAGCACATACACATATTGCATCCTGATCATTTTTACTTCCCTTTCCCCTGCCCTCCCCTCTCCCTAGATCCAACCCTTGTATTCTAATTTTACCCAAGTTTCTTCTCTTATTCTTATTGTTTCTTTTTAATGTATATGAAAACTATTGAAAAGAGACAGAGCTCTTTGTTTTAATAGATGGAGTTTCCAGGTGTATTATGTATGAACAGCTACTGCTGATACTTTGCAGTTATGAAATTATAAGTATTAAAGAAATTATTATGAACTTTCTACAGCAAAGTCCTCAGAAAACACTTCTTCAGCTTTACAAGAGTCTTATCTGCAAATGGACTGTTCAGTCAGTCTCCTCCCACTCGGCTTGGCTTCCTGCTAATACTTCTGTTTGGCAGCTTCCAATGGCTCTCCTAACCTGTACTTATCTTTCCCAAATTAGAGGCAGCTGGGCAATTTTAGGGCAACAACTCACTAATTCTCTCTTTTCTAATTTGCAAAACCAGTAATTCTCTCAAACTTCAAGAGACTGATTTGCCTTCCAAACAAAGAATTGTGATGTAGTTTTAAACTTTTACGGCTTTATTATTTTACACATATTCTACACCAATAAAAATGTTTAAATACCAGTTATTAGAATAAATAAACATTATGCTTTGTGATAACTCTATTTTATGTATCTGTTTTTAAGCAGATGTGAAGCAAACCAACTGGAGTTCATTTCTCATTGCAAGAAATGACTTCATTTCTATTATGCATGGCAAGTAGGTAGGAAAGGACTCATGAATTGAAAAAAATACTTCTTAAATTTCTGTAGAAGAACAAATGAGAAATTCCTCCTTGCTAAACAAAAACCCCAGTTGTTTTATACTAATACATTCTTTGTAATTATTTTCTTTGGAGAAAATCCCAGCTATATTAACTATTTTTAGAACAGATTTGATATCTGTTTTTTTTCCCAGTCCTTAAATTATTATTTGAGTTTTTATTTATTTATTTATTTTTGAGACAGGGTCTCACTTTGTAGTTCAGGCTGGACTCGAACTCATGGCACTCTTCCTGCCTCAGCCTTCCAAGTGTTAAGATTGTGAGTGTGCACCACCACACCAGGCTGACATACTTCGTCTTGACTTGCCTTTTTATTTATTTATTTTTACTTTTTTTTGATAAGGAGGAATAAATTCAGGGCCTTCACACTGAGCTACATCCCCAGCTCGTATTTCATATTTTTATTTTGAGACAGGGCTCTCTCAGTTGCCCAGGCTGGGCTCCTATTGTGATGTTCATGCTTCGGTCTCCCAGAGCGCTGGGATTACAGGTGTTGACCTGTCTTTTAACCTACTTTGCACCCTCCCTTTTAGTAATTGGTAGAGAAAAACTTCACCACGAAAGCTGAAATGCCGTACATTGGTCAGACTCTCTCCATGAAGTACGGAAGTGTGTAGGATGAAAGTAGTCTCAAGCATTTGGCAAGTCATAACCATTATTTGGCTTTGAAATTATTCATACACCAGTATAAATGCTATGAATAAGAAATAACAAAATAGTAAAGTGTTATTCTTTTAATAAAAGTGATATTTTCCAAGAAACAAATTTGACAAACTATGACAACACACTCACAAAAAGGAAACTAAATTCTCCAATATACATCTTTGCAATTTTTATTTGCAGTGATTAAAGTGTATCTATTTTTATTGAATCATTTTATTGTTTGGTCAAAATTTGCTTGCAGCGAGATACATAAATCTAAATGTATAATTCAATGTATTTTGAAAAATGTACACATTCTTTCAACCAATATGCTGATGAACTACTATAACATTCGCATCCCTTTAGAGAGCTCTTGTGTGGCCCTTGCTGTCAGTTCCCATCCACTGAGTATCCTCGGTCCTTCGTACTTCTAGTTTTGTAACTTGTAGAATTGACTCATGGATTACTATCAAAAATATACTGCTAAGATTTTGACTGGGATTACATTGAATCATAGCTTAATTTGGGGTGTACTGATGCCCTAACTAGACTTGGCTTTCTGATGGCAGAATTTTGAATGCATATTCAGGTTTTTTAAAATTTCCATCAGCCAGGGGCTGGAGATGCAGCTCGTGCATGCTAAGCAGAGACTCAGGGTTCCATCCCTAACACAAAACAAAACTGAGTAAAGCAAACAAATATGCACAAACCCTCAAGTCTAAAAATCCCATCAGCTGCTTTGGGCAGTTTTCTACAAATTAGAAAAGAACTATATTGGTTTTTTTTTTTTTTAAATAAACATTCAACTATTCAGATTTCCTATTCTGTCAGTTTTGGTAATTGGATGTTTTAAATTTTCATTTCACTTGAGTTTAATTTCTTGACATCAAATTTTTCATAAATATTTCATTTTAATGTTCTTTATATGTATGGAAGGATTTGTAGTAATATAATTCCTTTGGTTTGTGATATCAGTGATTGTGTTTTCTCAAGTGAGAAGGTTATCTTACTTGATGGTTTCTTAATTTTTTTACTTTACAAAGAAAAACATCTGATTTAATTTTTATTGTTTATCTCATTGATTTCTCCTCTTATTTTTATTAATTCCTTGCTTCTATTCATTTTGGATTAATTTATTTTTTCCTAGTTTCTTAATTTAAAACCTTTTCTTTCTCATGTAAGAATTTCAGGCTGTAAGTTTCCTTATAGACAATGATTTAGCTCTATTCAGAAAATTTAATATGTTATATAGTGAGTATAATTTTATATTTTTAAAAGTGCAAAATAGTCAATTGCTATTATTTTTATAAAAGTTATTGTTTTAAAAATATTCAGCTATGTGTTATTTATTTGACTCTGTGCACATTATGATCCTCAGATTCACATACAAACTAAAGGCACATTTCTGAGAAGGAAATTTTGAGGCAGATATTTATTCATATCCAATTATGTGTGTAATGCATAATTTAATTTTGGTAATAAAAATGATGTCCTCTAGAATAATTTACGAAGGTACACATTGGCTGAATTTATGAGATTTTAAAAACTACTCAATCAAAGAAATAAGCGCGTTCACTCAAGGTAAATTTATTTTAGAAGTTTGCTCATCTATAAAATCCAGATGAGGAATGTTTTTAAAATTTAATATTGAAACACTCTGAGATTGCTGTCTCTCTCTCCCTCCCACTCCTCTCTCCAGTTCTTTGAATTGTTCTGATGCCGCATTGTCGGAGAGGCAAAAAATGCCTCAGGAAAGTCCTTACACATTGGGGAAGATCAATCATCTTTCTTTAAATTAGGAAAGGCAATTGAGTCAGAAAAGTAACACCCCTGTGCAATAGCCCTTATTTTCATTTTCCAGCATTATTCAAGAGGGCAAAATCAGTCACACTTCACCTGTCCAGAGGAGGAATGCCAGCTACCATCCAGGACGTAGCCTCTATTATCCGCCATATGAGCATGAACTCATGGATATTTGCTTAATATTTTTTTTGCTCCAATTTTCCAAATTTGGTTTTGGGGATCTCCTATAAGCTGATCTCTATGTCTTTGTGCTACACCCTCCACATTTCTCCCCTACCACATCTTTGTTTTTTGTTGTCATATTATGTTCCAGTCTCCTCTGTGATTTTCTCTACTCCAGTCCTAGATTCAGCCAATTCTCTAAGAAGCCCAGGTTCCTTTTATTGATTAACAATTTTTGGAAACCAGCATGTGGTGCTAGGTGTGCTTGTTGCTGGAATACCCTTGCCCCTCACAGAGGACACAGCTAGAAAATTCTTAATTAGAGTACAGTGTATACAGTTTAATTTGGCTTTAAGGTTACATTATCTAGTCAATACACTATTTTTTACACAGTTCCTTGTTTCCCCCTACATCTGGAGCATAGTTATGTCTTTAATTTGTAATACGTTTGGGTTCATTTGTCATAGTTTGTATTTCCCCTTGGGTGCTCCTGAACTTCGCATACAATAATACTGTGCAGTGTACGGTGTTGACCAACGTCATATCTCCACAAGTAGAGGGGCTTGTGCCTGGATGGAATTCACATGTGAAGACTGAGTAAAGCAGAGCACCCTCCCCACTGCAGGTGGGCCTCATCCAGTCAGTTGTAGGGCTGAGTAAAAAAAAAGAAGTTGATTCCTCCTGCCTGGCTGTCTCAAACTGGGGGCGTCAGGTTTTTCCTACTTTCACACTCAGATGAAAATACTGGGTTTTTCTGGGTCTTCAGCCTGCTGGCATTTAAATGGGAAACACACCATCAGCTCTGCTCTCCTGGATCTCCAGCTTGCTAGATGCCAATCATGGAATTGTCATTTTCCATAATTGTGTGGGTCAATTCCCATCCCCTATAAAAACACTCTGACTAATATAGATTTTGGTACTATAAGTAAAGGTATGATTGTAACAAATACCAAAACATATGGAAGGACCTTGAAACTAGCTGATGGATAAAAGCTGGAAGGGTTTTGAGGTATGTGCTAGAGCAAATTGAGACTAGTAGAAAATACTAATATTAAACCAGGACCACTACCTCAGTAGGTCTGAAAGGCAAGACACTGAATGAAGAGGATTATTATAGCCTTAAGATGGAATGGACTTTGCCTTGCTACATGTGATGGGTGGATACTGCCAAATGGAACAGGAACGCACAGCTGGACTGAGTTGGTATGGTTCTGGGGGTAGAAGAACCACCTGAGGATCATTGCCAACACAGCATGAAAGAAAATGCAAACAGAAGATAGGGGTCAGCTGTTTCCCAGGAGCTCTGTTGCAGCTGGTTCTCACGAAGGTAATGCAGCTATTCTCCTGCAGGAGGAGCTCCGGACCTTGCTGTAGTCCAGGATGGCTGCTGTTCGCTTCAGGGGAGCTCTGGTCTTCATCTCTACTGTGAGCATTGTATCCTGGTTGTAGTATAGATCTCTTCAGCCTTTTAGTGCAGACACGAATGTACACCGGATGTACATGAGACATTGCTGTGGGCTCCCAGCCCTTGATTAGATCTGTCGGGTCTCCAGTGCATATAGATAGATGGTCTGCACTCTTGCGGCATTTGGCTTGTATGTGTGAGTGTTGTAATTTGTAAAGGTCCTGTATTAAATCTGCTTTCTTGCAAACCATTGACTCTAGAAAGGTAACTAATACACTAGGTTTGGACTTAATTGTGACCTAACACCCATTCTTTTTACATAAGTTTCCCGGTTTCAGGGATTTGTAGCAGAGAGGAATTTTGTCTCAGGACGAATCATGCTCGGAATTTCACACTTATTTGATTTAAATGGCATTTGGATGAAACTTTGGACTTTAGAGTTGGTGCTGGAATGAGTTAAGACTTTGGGAACACTCTGGATGGAATGTAACAAGGATATGAAATTTAGGGGTTCAAGTGTGGAATGTTCTGGACGA
The DNA here is from genome assembly GCA_004026905.1 of Hystrix cristata. Classification (NCBI taxonomy): domain Eukaryota; kingdom Metazoa; phylum Chordata; class Mammalia; order Rodentia; family Hystricidae; genus Hystrix; species Hystrix cristata. Next base: position 269,982 of record PVJO010000098.1, on the reverse strand, counting down.
ATTATGTATGCTCCTAATTTTTATGTAGAATCCCTAACCTCTAAAGTGAAGATGTGTAAATAGGGCCTCTAAGGGGGTTATTAAGGTTAAATGAGTTTCTAGGACGGAGGCTGAATAGAATAATGATGATTCGCAATACAAGAGTTCTCTCTCTTTGCCATGTGAAAATCAGCTGGAACTCTGGTCTTGGACTTTCAACCCCTAGAATTGTGAGAAAATAAATATCTCTTGTTTAAGTCCTTCAAGCTACAGCATTCTGTTATGTCAGCCCTAACGCACACATGTGCACACACGCACAAATTCACATTTACATTAGACACATAAATATATATTAGAGAAAAATGGATAGATGATAGATATTTCACCTAGGCTTTATTTTCTTAAATCCTTTTGTGTTTTTTGAGGGTCTTGAATTTGTGGTTTGAAGTCTCTCATTCATTTTGGAAAATTATTGCATTATTTCTTTAAGTATTTCTTTTATTCACTTCTCTTTCTGATATTACAGCTATGTTCACGTTAGACCATTTGATATGCTCTCGCAGTTCTTGAACGCATATTTCTGTTTCACCACTCTCAAAATTTTTATCTTTGCACTTCCGTTTAAGTAATTTTTATTGACCTATCTTCAAAATCACTATGTTAAGTCTATCAATGAGACAGTCGAAGACATTCTTGGTCTCCGTTAATGTGCTTTGTATTTCTAGTACTTCCATTTCGTTCTTTCTGAAATTGCCTTAAATTACCTATCTGTTATACAATCTACTTTTTCAATAAAAGCCTTTGACGTATCAATCACAGTGATTTTAAATTTGATACTTCCAACATTTATATCTTATCCTGTCTGATGTCTCTTCTCTTGAAACTATTTTGGTTGCTTTTTCTCTTGCCTCATAACTTTTCGGTTTGTGCTAGAGGTGTCTTGGTTTATTCTCTGGTGTCTTGTTTATGTATGGTTTACGCTTTGCTCTATGCTCTGGTGTCTCATTTAGGAGAACGGATACTGGCAGTGTCCACTGTAGGTTTCACCTTCCTGTGGTGATTAAGGTATGAGCTACTTTCCTAGAAGTCATTTTCTCAGTCTCTAATCCTTGTAGAATGTGAGTCTTCCTTGTTCACTGAGCCTGAGAGAATAGCTCTCTCTCAACTGCTATCCTAGCTGTATTCAACTGTCATTTTTACTTGACAGTTGTAACCTGGTGGGAGCTGACAGGGGCATGTTCTGATTAGCTCCAGTCTGTGTTAGGTAGCGTCGTATGTCTCTGAGTCTCAGAAATGTGGCTTTCTGAAGGGTCACACTTTTCCTCCCGCTGCAGTGCTGAGCCTGGCAGGTATTCCTGTCCTTACCACAGTGATAGTGCTTTCTTCTAGCCACAGTGAGTTTTCACAGGTGCCCTAAAAGGCAAGAGGCTTGTTGCTGTGTTGTTGCTTCTTTCACCGGAACATTACTGGCTACCAGGGAGAAGCGTCTAGGTGGAGTTTCAGCAGTGGCTGTGGATCTCCTCTCCCAAACAGTCCTCTTGCAGATGTGTCCTCTGTATTTTTCCCTGTCACTCTGTGAGTGGCAGGCTTCTGGGGGAACAGTTGTCATGGGGCTGGGAAGCCTAATACATTTGTGGCTCAGAAAAACCTCACATTTTCTGCTAGTCTATACTCCTCCTGGAAATTCACTACACCCTTCCAGCTAACCCTTTTTCTCGCTCCACAGGGCCTGGCTGCATCTGCTCCAGGTAGGCTAATGCCTCTCCCAGGAGGGAGCCGTCTGCTCCGGTGTTTCAGGTCAGTTGTTTACCCTGCACTTTTAGTTGTCTTGCTGCTTAAAGAAAACATGTTAATTTGATTTTTTAAAATATTTTTATTTCTTGCAAGAGTGGGACTGATGCTTTTTCCAGTTGTCTAAATCTCCAAGGTGAAACTGATGCAGCAGTGATTTGATATTCTTCCTCTTCTTAGGTGGATACTGTTTCAACAGTATGATGCACACACTGTGCATCATACTACTTTTTCTCAATTCTACTTTCCTTACAGAATTTTATCCTGATGCACTATATATTTATATCTAAAATTCTTTGATTGATCACCTGTCATATTTTTCTGCAGCAAAACAATCATATAAACTAGAATTTCAAGTTTTTTGGTTATGTCGGTTTCCTGAGACCTTATACTATATGCCAAAAAGCATAGTATTCTAGCCTCAAAATTGTTTTAATTTACACCTCAGCAGATAATTCAATTGGGCTCTCCTTTAATTTTAAGGCAAAGAACTGAAAATCACCTGTTTCACAAAATAATCTTTTATATATTCATTGTAATGATGTATTTTTCTAATTCTGAAATTAATAACACTTACCAAATGACTATTAATTATCAACACCTAGGTTTTTGTGTCAAAGTACCTTTTTAACACAATACATCCCGACAATTCTGTGAAAATTAAAATAATTTTCATTTAAAAAAATAATTTTCATTTTAAAAGCCTTTTCTCAGTATAATACTTAAAAATGTTTCATTTTATTCTATATTGTAAATATACTCTTTTTAAAATTTAAAAATGTAGATTACAGATTTAAATGATTCAGTTTGCAACAACGACACGGCACACCTCTAGGTCTCTTTGCTGAGAGAGCAGTGGGCTGATGGCCCCAGCTGCTGCTCTTTGTGTCCACTGCAGATTATATTCAGACTGTCCTGCTCTTGGGTTGCTCCCTGCCAGCGTGGGCTTCGTAATGCCGGGTCAGTCCTGTGGCCATGAGGTTCCTCTAGCAGGCGACTCGCGCTTGGGAGTCTCTTTTGCCTTAGCCGAAGCTTTCTCAGACAAGAGCTGCCCTCTGAGGCTCTTCCTGCCCTCCGAGGCTCTTCCTGCCCCTTCCTTTCTCCTTGCTTCAAACTTGTGTCAGACCTGCACTGTGGTCGCAAGGCAGACCTGACATCTCTCAATACTTCTGTTCTCCATGAGGGCTTTGCCCTAACAAATCTCGTGTGCATCTAATCTTGTCTTGGCAAGTGCTTCTTGGAGGATCTGAACTAACACAAGTTTACACATTAGTCAGATAAAATGGTTTTAAAAAAATCAATCCTCACAGTCAACAAAATCAGCTAAATGGGACTTCTTTTTTTGTCAGAAACGTCTCCCTCCCTTTTTCAATGTACATGAACATCTTAGTATGACTTTTCAGAATATAATAAAATTCCCCAAGATAAATTATGAACTATATTTTGTAAAAGACTACTGAAAACACTAAATGCAAGTTTACAGTGACAAAAGAACTAATATAATTAATACCAGTGTAACTAATATAATTTGTTTTGAGGATAGTATAAAAACAATAAATGTCTGTATTATTCATTACTTAATTTTTAATCATGTATGAGTAGCTAATATTATAACTTATTTATGAGGGAAACAGCATACCTAAAAAGCATAGTATTCCTTAAAATCAGTGTCCATGCATATATTAGACTCTGATGTTTAGCTTTGGGAAATAATTTAAAAAGAATTATGTATCAAAATCAGAGATAGCTATCAATTTCACTAGATGTTATGATTAAATTTTTCTTATGTATAAAAAAATTAAGGATGTGTACACTAACAATCAACTCAGCAGCTACTACTACTGTGTGCGCTGTTAATATAATGTGGTAAGTAGTAAACATTTTATAAAATGAAATGAAATAAGAATGAATATGTGTGGAATGAAGACTTCGCTATGTATGTAACATTTATACTAAATGTGTGTGATATATATACAGATACACACATTTCATTATACAAGTTTATGTGATAGGTCCTTAATTGTATTACCTTATTATATTCTTTAAATGAGTTCACTTTACCTTGTATCTATAGGCTTTATTACAATCAGAATGATGAGGAGGGAAAACCATCTCTACTAGTTTCCTTTCTCTTTGGTGTTTTAGAGGTTCTTTCCCTTCTAGCTAAACATTCTTTGTAGTGATGAATACTGAGAAAAGTGGCAAAGAAATGCTCATGTTATTTTTAATAATCCACTTTCGGTCTTTATATTTTTTCTCATTCTCTATTTGCTTTTCTTATATTTTTCTGAGCAATCATATGCCCATAGTTTAAGGATACAGGAATTAAAGTTCTAAAAGGGAAATCACCATTTTCATGAATTACGATCTACAGTAGATCTGATTTTAGATCATCTTAACAAGCTTTAGAATACCTGATTTCTTCATTCCTAACACACACTGACAGAAAGCAGAGGACAACAAATAGGTTCAATGAAGATGGTGTTAAACTGCTTTTATTACTGTTTGACAGAGGATCCCCAATAAAAGCTACTTGGAACTCCCCTTAGTTTCTTGTTTTTGTTGTTGTTGTTGCTGTTGTTTTTATCATGGAGGGAAGGAGGAAGTTGAGACATCCTGGAGAAACATTCTGTTGTGAGATTCCTAGTGGGCATGACTCATGTTGGAACAGAGGATATTGTGATAAGAAAAATGGTTTTCTGTGTGATGCTAGGAAAGAATGCAGAAGAAAATGAGTTTGGAAAATTGATTCCTTTTATACTTTCAGTGTCCATGCATTTCTTTGTTCTTTTAAAAATATATTAGTGGCTATTAATTATATAGAATATTGGGCTTTATTTTGGCATATTTTTACAAGCCTATAGCATACTTTATTTTTTTTAGCATATTTTATTTTAATCTCCCTGTTACTCATCCTTCCCTTCCCCCCTCCTTTTATCCCCTTTCTCTTCTCTACTAATCTCCTTTCTACTTTCCTGTCATCTCTCTCCTTTAATTTTTAATTTTAGGATCCACATATGAGAGAAAACATGCTATATTTGACTTTTGAATTTCTACTCATGCCTTCCTTGCCCCCGGCCATGCACTCCTCAGGTTGTAGATTTCGTATTTCGCCCTTCTTTACCACCTTGCTCCTGGTGCTAAGCTCCCCTCCTGTGAAAATTTTCACTTAAAGATATTTGAACCGTGTGCGTCCATGTTGCAGTTAGAGAAACACAAAAAGAAAAAGATAAAGAAGAGAGGAAAAATGAAAGATGCAAATATCTATCTATTGATAGAATCTGTGATATACACAAAGAATAAAGTAAACATGAAGACGAATCAAGCGTAAGAAAATATACTCAATGGTTTAAAAACACTTTTTGAGAAAGCTTTTTTTGGATAGAATATTAGAGTGAATTGCAATTTCCCTTTGAAACATCCACTGATCTGGTTGTTCCTAGATAGGGGGTTGTGATGCTTAAAAATTTTTTCCTTTTCTTTTTTCTTTTTATTCTTATTAGCACATGAGTATAGCACATAATGATTACATTCCTTTTGGGGAGTTGAGCTATGTATCTAACACATCTTAATTCTTTTTTCATTCCTCCTCTCAATCGCCTCTTTCCATCTCTTGGTTACGTTCCCTTTTGCAAAAGATGTGTCTCCGTGTTTCCTGTTTTGCTCTTTATTTGTACTTTGGCTCTCTCATGTAAGAAAAACCATGTGATATTTAACCTTGTGTGTCTAACTTACTTTACTTAACATTATGGTCTCAAGGTGCATCCATTTTCCTATGAATGACTCAAATTTATCCTTCTTTATGGCAGAGTAGCACTCTGCTGTATATGATTACCACATTTTCTTTATCCATTCCTGTGTTGATGGATATATATAGGCTGTTTTCCAAAATTTAGCCATTATGAGTTGTGCTGATGCTTAATCCTGATAATCAACTAGACTGGATTAAGAAACATCTAGGAGATTAGTGAAGCATACTTCTGGGTATATCTGTGTGGGTGTTTCCAGAGATGATTGGCATGTGGGTCAGCAAATTGAAGGGGAAGACCCACCCTGATCATGGGTGGCATCATCCAATTGCCTTGCAACTCGGACTGAACAAGAAAGGAGAAGGAGAAGTTGGACTGTGCTAAAAGTGTCGATTCTGCTTTAGCAGCTGTGTCTTTTGCTGCTGCCATGTGGGGACCAGACTCCAGCTTCTTCTGCCTTTCAGTGCAGACTGACACCAGGGGCTCTCCATGATGCTTCCAGGCCTCCAGCCTTGGACTGCTGCTGCGACCTTGCTTCATGCTGTTCTGCAGCGTCCAGCTTCTTGTACTGAGCAGCACCAGTCCAAGGAAATGGCTGTCTGCATGTCGTGTTGCAGAGCACTCCTTTGTCCTTCTGTTCCGTTCTCAATAAAGATGCAGATGTGTTTTTATTATTTTCGTGCGCAATAACATCTCGTTTAATTTGCAGAAATTCGAAGTCAGTGTTTCCATCTGACTCTCTCCTCATTTCCACAGGTATTATGCTATCTTTTGAAATTTTTATATAGGGACCCAACCCAGATGTCTCGCTCCATGCTACTGACTTTATTGTGTAAGGTGCTACATGGTGGTTTTCTTCAAGGACATCCCTGATCCCAGATAAAACACACACACACACACACACACACACACACACACACGCACACGCACACGCACACACGCTCACACACACAGGCTACAGGTATCGGACTCATGCCTCCTGTTCCTCCTGCAGTCCCAGGTCACAAGGAGCTCCTCTGTAAATCTTCTCTAGCGCCAGCCATTAGAAAGGTTACCTAAACCGATGGGAAGTTACGATTTTTTTTTTTTCAGCACAAGTAATTTCTCAAAATTCTATTCCGCTATTCTTCATTCCAGCTATTAAAATTCATAGCAGCAAACTCTGGACGCTGCTTCTATGTGGGTTGGAGGTAAATTTAGGCCTTAATGGAGGATGTCACTCACAAGGCAAGATAATTTAAGGATGATATCTTTGCATTTGAATTTTAAAGCACTATTGCAGGAAGAAAGAAACGTTGCCAGTGTAAATTTATGTATGGGTATGGCTTCAGGAAAGTATCTTTAGAAGCAACATATGGATCACAGGGCTTCTATAATAAGCTCAGATAATGAAAGATTGCTTATTTTTATTTCAGTTTATTTTTAAAAGATTAATTTATAAATTTCAACACCTAAAAAAACCCTGAAAGTATATTTCCATGAGAGAAGGATATGGATGATAATTCAAAAAGGCTTGAAACCAATTATCAAACTTAAAATTACAGGACAATCAATCTCATTTGGCCCTTTGGAAAAGCATTATTAAATACATTCTATACTGTAGTTACTATCAGAAAAACTCTTTTGTGCCTGTTGTACACTATCTTCTAGATAGGATGACAGCAATACTACAAAGTTAATTGTGGCATATTCATGCACAAAAAACCCTAATAAATGTAAAAAATGTTAATATTATTTAGCTCAGTGATATGATCAAAGATTATTTTTGTCTTTATATCTTGAAGGTGTTTTCTTCACTCACACTCTCTTGCCATGAGCATGTATTAGGCTGAACCCCAAAGAATTTTCAATAATCATCATTTTGGACTTATCAAATGACAATGTCATATTTTTCAAATTAATCTTACTTGGAACACAACTGATATTATAATTAGATTCAGCTGTGATTAACAGACAGAAGTATTATAAAATAAAATACAGTGGCTTAAATCAGATAAATACTTTTCCTTCATCTAAAAATTTAGCGAGGCAGTCTGGGACTGCAAGGCCACTTCGGTCCCTGAACATCATTTTGAGCAAAGACTCTGTACAATGTGGGTTTTCTCCCAACAGCCCAGGACTTAGAGAGCAACTATTATGTCCAAGTATCAGCTGGGACAATAGAGGTAGGGACAAAGATGGAAAGGAAAAAGGTTCGCAGCAGCTGCCTTCTGAGTGAGATCTATGAACGCTGCCGCTTGACATTTCCATCTTTGCTCTGTGTACCATACTTTAGGTGGCCCAACCTAGACACAAAGGAGCCCACAAAGTATAAACTTTATTTGAAAGGACAGCGTATTCCACTGGAATTGGGAGTTCTAGACAGTGGGGGAAGGGGCAAATGGTTATTGGAAAACAGTTGGTACTGCTTGCCGTAAGCTTACATGTAGTCTTTTTTGTTTTGCAGTTAATTTGTGAACCTTATTGCTTCCCAATTATCTTTAGTCTGCGAGGGAATCACATAAATTAAAAGTATTGCAAGAGAAGGGTAGCGTGATGGTAGTGGATAGACAGTGGTGGTTGGGGTGCATGATAGTGAAAGTCCACAGAATTGTGCACCAGAAAGACAGAGTTTCACTGTACATCAATAAAGGAAAATTAATCAGGATGCAGAGGAAACTGAAGGTGAAAGCAGACTGGCATTATGCTAAAACTTACATCCTTTCAACTATTGAACCATATGGTAAAAATATTAGATTTCAACATAAAAATGTGCAAGTATCACAAAGTTTAAAAAATTCCTTTCGAAAGTATTTGAGCATAAACATTTGAAGTCTATTGATGTAGGTGATTTATCATAAGTGGTTTTAGCTCACCAAGCCCACTATTTCTTAGACTCTGTTTATTTAGGTGGCATGAAGTTGCTGCTACAGACAATTTAAAGAGTTAATACAATTCTAACCAAATCTGGGCACCACTCAGAGGAAATAAATGAGTGCTTCTAACTGCATATAAAAGTGACAGTGCAAGCTGGACATGGCATACCCATAATCCCAGCACTTAGGAGGCTGAGGGAGGAGGAGTTCCAGGAGTTCATGGCTGGCCTGAATTGCATAGTGACACCCTATCACAAAACAAAAACAAAAATAAAAACAAACAAACAAAAGTAACAGTGCAAGTGCTTTTCTCAGTGGGAATGAACGTTAGCCTTGGGTGTCTGGAGGACAGGACTCTAACCTGGAAAACACTGCTCCCTCTAGAGAGGGCAGCCAGTACTCCAGACTTGAGGAGCCCAAAGTTTGATTTGTCCAGCAAAGCCAGAATCGTGTGTGCTCATGAGAACTGGCTCAGATTTTAAGTGCTGTAAAATAGCACATTTAAAACATACGCGCAGGCCAAACAAATCACATCTACTTGTCTTTCTTCCTTCTTACCTGCATCCACGTCTCCTGTTCCTTTCCTTTCCCGGGCCTCCCTTGGTGGCCAATGTAGAACTGAAATGTGGACGTTTGCATTTGTATAATAATTTTATATGCTCCTTTCCTTGTTCGTAAAGTTAAAAACAATAAAGCATAACAAAACTGAGAAAATTGATTGAATTTTACTGGTAATTAATCTCCCGAAATTTTTTATACATTCATTAAAAATTCACCATCCCTTTAAAAATAATATTTTCTAAGTGTGAAACACCATTCATTGTTGAATTAAATAAATGGAACCATTTAATTATCAAAACACTTCTATGAAGTATGTACCATTATTAACTGATAGTACAGAAAAAAATTAAGGTTTACTGAGATTACATTATTCATTAAGGTAACAGAGTTGCCTTTCTGTGGAGCCATGTTCTTAACAATGGCATTAAATAGGGCAAGAAGCCATAGGGAAGAGTTGCCAAAAAATAAAAATAAAAGACACAGAATATCTAGTTATATTTGAATATTTATATTCTATATTTTTATTTGTCAAACCTGACAACTCTCTCATAGGTTTTGATGTGCCTTAAATTATTTGGCAAAAGATAGAGATTAGAAGAGAATGCTCACTAGATCAGAATGAGAAAAATTATTTTATGGATATATTTTAATAAGCTTGCAGCACCCTCTCTCTGCTTTTTTACTCTCAAAAGCTTTAAACTGCCACAGAACAAAACCAAACAGAACATGGTGAAATTCATTAACAGGGTCTGAATTTCACTTTTGTCTGTGCATATCTATATTAATAATTTGTCATTATTACAACGGTGGCAAGACAAGCTGTTCGTATTATGCTCCACCCAACTTAGAAAGCCTTGGGAGGGCAGTAGCACAAGGCATTCTTGTCTAGTTTCTCCCGTCCTTGTCCTCTGCTGAATGTTAGCATTTCACATATGCACAGGAGAGCTATAAGCCAGTCCTGTGGACGAAGCAGCCAGCAAAGCCAACTCCTCAGGCCATTTCACTGTCAAGGAGGAGCTTTGGAATCTGTGCCATGTTTATGCGAAATTTGCATCTTGTTCTTGGCCAGGCACCAAGGAGAGCAAGTCTGGGCCCCAAGGTCAGCAAGGCCCAGCCAGGGCCTGCGAGTGTAGGCGGAGGGTGGGAAGGGCAAAGTGATGGCTGGGGGCCGGAAGCTCATCGGGAAGGACGAGGCAGTGAGCAGCTGTTCGCTGTGCTGCATTCTGGTAGAGCTCGCTTGGATTCCCAGCTTTTTTTTCTTTCTGATGTTAATTTTACTTGCCAGATCTTTATTCTTATTTTTATCCCCCTTCCCTGGTTTCCCTGTGGAAATGAGACTTATTTTCTACATGTGTCTCCAGGAGATTTCCCTGCAGTTATTGTGGGCCACAGTGATTGGGGAGGGAGGATGGGCCGGGGATTTCACGAATTAGTCATTCAGCCGGAGTCCTGTGATAATTTTATATTTAGCATACTTTATTTTGACTACAGCATTTGGAAGTAAATGTCTGTCTCCATTTTTTTGTTGCTGTTGTTGTTTTGATTTTTTCAGACCCAAATTCTATTGAGCCCGTGTAGGGCTTTCCCCTTATAAGACTTCGTAAGTGTACCAAAAGCGCTTCATATTGGATGTAATGGTCAGTGATTGGTCAGAGGGCCGGTTCAAGGAAAAATTCAGAATGTGGAGAGTGACTAAGGGTCCCTTTTATCTTCTCTTTCTATTCCTCCATTCTGCTGCACTTCTCTGACCTCAAAGAGTAGAGCCTATATATCTTAATATTACATATTATTTTCCCATCAGACTACCCTATCAAGGTCTTCAGCTTTATATCCTACCTGTTGCTTTGTTGGTTCATTCATCCAGTTGTTTGTTATTTCATTTTGCAAGTAGGTAATGAGTGTCTACTACATACCAGGCTATTGCAGGTACTAAGATACAGCAGCAGATGCTGGAACGTCCATTCCCCATGTGCAAGCAGACAATACATAAGTGTATAATATCAATGGTTGGTGTATAATGTATAAGTATTTAAAATGCATAATGCCAGTTAGAATCTGTTATTAAGAAAAGTTAATGTGGTGAAAAGAGAGAAGCATTATTAGCTACAGAGGCCAGGAAAGACCATTTTGGTGAGATGATATTTGAGCAACTGCCTCATTGAAACAAAGGATCAAACGAGGTGGGTACCAGGGGCACCGAGTTCTGGGTAGCAAAAGTCAAGACCTTGAGTTTGAAATAGCAAGAAAGCCAGGTGGGAGGAGAGGAGATCCAAGCGGCAGCCAGCACTCATGATCAAGCAGGGCCTTGGAAGGACTGTGAGATGCCTTTTGGTCTGAAGGGAGGCGGGTGAAAGGTTTTAGAGGTAAGAAGTACACAGGTGAAGTCGATACTCAGAAACAGCGTTCAATAGTATTTTCCCCGGAGAACACAGTGGTGGGTTCTAGACATTGGGAGGCAGGGGTTTTGTGTGGCTTGGAAGGGGAAGATGTAGATTAGGGTACACAGTTTCAGCTAGATAGGACGAATAAATTCTGGAGATCTATTCTATGGCAGCTGATACTACACTTAACAAAAATGTATTCTTGCTCTGAGTGAAAATTTCAGAGAAGGTCTTAAGTGTTCTCACTCCAAAAGAAAGTATATGAGGTAATAGAAATGTTAGTGCGCTTGATTTAATTATTTTCCAATGTGTGTGCATATATATCTCAAAATATAACGTACAATGTAAATAAAATATATATACTGTTAAAAGAAATTATATTGAAAATAATTTTGTTTTCTTTTCACTTGAATTGAAAATTCAAAGTCATTTCATAAACGAATATATCAATCACTCATGAACATTTGCTTAAAAAAGAGTACTTCCAAACTCACCACTTTAACACGCATCTACAGCTTTGCACATACTATTTCTTCTTTTCTCCTCTAACGTTCTCCCTGACCTCATCTCTATGCCCCACATTATTTGTACACACGTCTTTTACAGCATGTTGTAGTCTGTGAAGTCAAAGATGCCCTCTGCATTCCTTGTGGAAGCCAGAGCAATGTAAATAGCCCGTCAAACTGCTGAATGGATGGGTGTTACTGTGTCTCAGCTTCTTGTTTCACTAAGAAATAAAGTTGCACATTACAAAATCCTTCAGCTTTGAAAACTGGCTCAGTGCTAAACTGAAGAACTGTTTTTTATTTTTTTATAGTGCACAGAGGTTAAAAGCTAGCTAGAGTTAATTGCTTATTTTATTACATATTGTGCTCTATGAAAATCGTTTTTCCCTTGAAACGGTACATAGTTCTTCGAATGGGCATTTTTACTTGTATTAACTCAGAGCTATCAAGGCATGAGCTCCCTTTAACAGTATCATCCCTACCTCACTATTTTCTTATTAAAATCTGTAAGTATGCCAGGTACCACCTGCTAGTACTCAGGTATAATCTCTGTCTTCCAGGCTTTCTTTCCCAGAAAGACTGAAAGCATTTTCCTAGACCCTCTCAGAGGCTGAATTCCAGACAGGTGCTGCCAATGGGAGATACTGAAGCAAAATTAGAAGGCAGGAGGATGGGGGAGTTTCTGGCTCTGGCAGTAGGAAGCGCGTCTGGTTCCTCAGTGGTCTGGCATCCAGGAGCCTCAGTGACAGATGCCACACCCGACCAGCACGGGGTTCCCCGGGAAGGGCGGCAGGGTCAGCTCCTTCCCAGCCACAGCGGCTGAATCACCTGCAGGGTCAGGGAACAGTCCAGCGCCTGACAATGGAAGCCATGTTCTAATTTCCCGGTGTCCCCCTTTTTCTCTTTTGCTCAGTCAGAATTCTTGACACATTCATTGCCAATGCCCTGGATTAAACTCCTTTGTTAGGAATACATAAAGTGGTTTATAGGTTCCTTGTTGTATACTGACTGATAAGAAACAGAGTAGACCATCTTTCCACATTCACAAATATTCACCAGCACCCAGCCTGCAAGTCACATTCTTCTACCATTTTTTGTTTTCCTCTAAGTGCATATTTCTGACCATTTCTGCTAGTTCCAGAGATGAGGGTTTTTGTTGTTGTTGTTATTTTTTGTTTGTTTGTTTTGCTTTGCTTTGCTTTTATTACAGGTCTAAAGATGTACGTGTTAAATTGAGAAAAGCACAATGTTAATAAAATAGACTGAGGACCTGGTGTCTGGTGTGTACTCCTGACCAACAGAGACAATTAGGGGCCTATTTTAGAGTTAAGATAACTTTGGCTATCCCTGCTTAGAGCTGTCTGTGTCTATAGAAGGATGCAAAGGGACATGCAGACTTTCCTGGTCTAATTCATATAAATATTCAACTTCTGTAGGCGAGTATTTAACCAGCTTCATGTCTATAGATTCTGAAGTAACTTAGTACCTCTTCAATGAGTGCGATTCTGCTTACAAAACCATTGTCATGGGACTAGTTTGTGGGCATAGAGCTCACAGTCTGTGGGCACAGAGCTCAGTACTGTTTCTGACTGATTCTACCTTGGTAATGTGCAAAAGCGAGTTGCCTTATTACTGTGGAAATAATAAACAAGAAGTTAGTGACACTCTAAGCTATGCCCATCATCTGTGAAGTGAGAGCCAGGGCTAAAAGGGAGAGAGACAGCAAAACCTTGAATAAAATGAAAAGGAGTGAGGACTTGATATTGCTGGTAAGTATTACACATGAGATGAAAGAGGGTTTTTAATGTGACCCACTGATTCTGGGTTCTGCTCATCTAGGTTTTTTCTCTTCTCTTTCTTCCTATTTTTAAAATAATCCAAATATATAACATATATCCACCAGGAGGCTACAAGACAATAAGTAGCTAGAGGTATTTGGTATAAATATGAAAAAACTGAATTCACAGCCCCCAAATAGAGACAGAGTAAAGAAAGAGTTGGGGGCAAGAATTGCTAAATTCAACCAGGATTTTCAAATCAAAAGAAGAAAATGTTATATTCGATTTCCTTTGCGTTTTCCTCTGGAAGGTGTGTACTGTCTATTTTGCAAATTGGTGTCTCCACTGGATTTGATCAAAGGGGTCAACATGACAGCTTTTCTTCATAGTTTTAAGTAGCTGTAATTAACAGGACATTAGAAGAAGTGAAAGGGACTAGACTCATTAGAATCTCATAATGGGCTTAGAAGAGTGCTAAATAGAAATAGAAGTGCAGGCGTAAGAGACAGTATGAGACGAGTCAAAAAGACTATTTGATCTGTGTTAGTGAGAGAGTGATGGGGAGAAGTCAAAGATTTCAAAGATGCGGAGAAGCCAACTATTTAGAAGCCTAAATATTCACACCTAGGAGCCTGGTTTATTAAAGGAAGTGGAATTTATAAATTGTCAGGATGTAGGAAGGAGGAATGGGACTAAGTGCCTTAAATGCCTTGCTGTTTCCCAAGTTTCCAGTGAATTTTAACAATCCTTTTTAACAATGGAGTGATCTGCTACTGGATTGGACAGCCACAGTTTTCTATGCGTCATTCAAGCTTATCCTTCATTTGCTCTCAGGAGTCTGCTGCACACAGTTTCAGGAGCTTTTTGCTTGAAAAGGCTCAAAGCAATGACAATAGGTTTTATGAAATTCAGAAAGGCGTAATAAAGAGGATCTACTTCAAAAGAACAGAGAAGTCTGCAGAATTGCCCAGGGATTTTCTTCTCGTGTGGGAATTGTCTGTAAATGCACATTTCTAGGTTTAGCAATTCCAATGTTACAAATTATTTTTCTAAATAGGGAGACAACAGCACACTTGTTTTATAATGGAAAATTTGGTTCAAGATGCAGCCATTATTTGTAATGTTACAAGACGTACACTGAAATATTTAAACATGAATGTTTTTGAGGTTGTTGTGGAAAACTATTCGAAATCCTGGAGACCAAACTACTGATAGCTTCTCACAGCTTTCTGTACACAGGGCAGTGAAGCGCTGCATCCAGCTAGATCCAATTACTGTAGACAGTGTGGGGAAAGTTGATCGATTTCTTTCACCCCTCTCATTGCAACTGCTTCAATTGTCTTATTTGATTGAAATCATGGCAAGATTGTACTTGAATTTCTTTATCGTCTCAAGACTCCTTTGGAGCACTCTTACCAATAACTGACTCTAACATATTTTATATTGACTAGAGGCTGTGTGTCATAGGAAAGTGGCTCTATGGTTTACCTTGAGCAGAAGTAGAATTTGTAAAATATCAATGATCAGGATTGACTTTCTGAGGTGAAGAAGGAAAAGATAAAGGGAAGTTCATTCTGAAATAACATAATCTTAAATATAGGATAAGAAAAGTAGTTTTTTCAATATTTAAATATTTAAAAGAGAGTTCCCTTGGTAATTTCATTAATTAGTAGTTAGCAACGATTTGTGATTTTGATTTATTACCGTGCCATTGATATGTTTATATGTTGTAGTAGATAATGTGGCTGAAACAGTTTGTTCTCTTAGGTGATTTGTTAATTTATTACATCATTAATATATTGATTTCCAGTATCCTTGACAAACTTTTGAAAAACATTCTATACAGTTCCATATCATCAGGTAAGCCCAAAGACAAGCTACAATTTTCTTCACCCCATCATTCATTTTTCAAGTGCTTATTCTTTAAAATTGTTAATTAGTGAAATTTTTTGTACTCTACTATAGAATCAAACCTTCACAAAAATATTTTTATAATGGATGAATTTTAATGTGATTCATTTACTTGACCAATTCAGTCACCAAGCAGTTGTCAGTAAGATCTAGAAATCTAGATATAGTATACATACATTAGAATTATTATTCATATTTCCATATCTGATACATTTGCAGTTTATTCTATTGTTGTGTGAAGAGTAGATTGTTATATTTTCCATTTAGCCATTGAGTCACCCATGCTTGTTAAAGTCATCCTTCTGATTTCAGATGGTGCATTTTCTTATGTAAGATTTCATATCTCTTTTGATCTAAATGTAGAACTTCTAATTGTTCCATTGGTCTGTTTATTTATGCACTAATGCCACAGTATTATTTACAGAAACTTTATAACATGTTTTGAAATTTGACTTTGTCAGACTTTTTCCTCTTGGTTTTCTTTCGCAAGGGTTGCTCCTTCTCCCCCTCCTCTCCTCCTCACTCCCCTCATTTTTTCTCTCCTTTCATCTTCTTCTTCCTCCTCCTCCTTCTTCTCATTTTCTTTTTCTTGGTGTAAGTCCTTTGTGACCATGCAGTTAACTTCCATTTGAATTCTGGGCCCAAATATAGGCTTGTCTATAGTTAAAAATTTCAAGAGAAGACTATCATTACATTTTTGCCTCCCCTCAGAACCGTGGTTAATAGAGAGAAATTTTATTTTATATTCCCTTTGAGGTTCTATTCAGGTAGGCAGATCTCCCTCCAGCCTGTACTTCACTGTAAGTGTGACCCTCCTGAAGGGGTCTTGCGTTTCTTTCTCTCTCCTTCCACTATGCAGAAACCTGAGGCCTAAGTCACTAGCTCCCACATGGAATGATGGTTATATGTGTTTGATTCTTATCTTTATCCATTAAAAATGTTGATTGGTAGAGGCAATTTGTTTATCTGGGTCTTTGATCCAACTTCCTACTTGGTGAGAAGTCATGGTTTGACCTTATAACCTTGTTAGTGTTCAGTAAACCAAAGGCATCTGGGGATGAACGCATCCAAAATCCTCGGAGAAACCCCTAGCACATGCTTAACTTTCTAGATTTGTGCTTTTTTTGTGCATGTAGACTTGGCCCTTTGAATTTCCTTAATTTTCTCATTGTCCAAACTTTGCATTAAAAGAGTGATTGTTATTTTTCCGTAACATTTTTAGTTGTTTTGAACTGTAAGGTTTTTTTTTTGTTGTTTTGTTTTGTTTTAATTTCCAGACTTCCCGATTATGGGAAATAGAAGTAAACATCTGAATTTTGAGCCAATTTGGACTGCATCATTAGCTTTGAAAAGGAGACATTAAAGGAAATACATTCCAAAAGATGCTGATAGATACTTGAAAATACATTGACACTGATGCCATGTCTTCTACTGCAGGGTATGGATGACCAGCTATACCAAAGGACATTCAAGGAGAAAAACCCTGGCCTCGATCCAAGAGAATAGCTTTTCAAATGAAGTTCTGAGAAAAAATAGAATGTTCTTAGAGGGAAAACAGAATAATCACTCACAATACTGAGATGCAGTGTGTCCCCAGGAGTTCTTATCCTACTACTTGTGGCACCAAAACACTGATTCTGGTGAGTGAAGGAAGATGAATGCCAGATTAGATGATGGCTAACTAGCAGAGAAAATCATTCTCCCAGCTGAATCTAGATCTCAGAGAGGCTCTATGGACCCATGATCACAGCAGATTGTGGTGTTGTTATTGTGGTTGCATTACTCTGAATAAGGCAAGTTAAAGCAAAACAGCTTTTCATTTTCATTGCCTTAAAAAAGGAGGCCCAGTGGATTTGAAATAGAAATTATTAACATGAAAGATTTAATGAGAGTTATAGGCACACAAATCATAAATACTGCTTGGAAAGGAACTGCTAGTGTGTACAAAATGGTGTGTGCTTTATCTTGTATATGTAGTGATGATTTACAATATCTTAAACACACGTATGGGAGCTGTTGGACCGAGTCTACTTCAAGAATTTTATATAAAGAGCAACTAACATTTTTCATGTTTTGCAAATATTCTTGCTGCTACGACTCAACTCCATCCTGGGTGAACTCTGGGTTAACTGATGAGAAATGATCTTGGCTCTGCTCTTTTTTCCTTTTTTTCCAATGATATTCCGCTCCACACTCCTCTTCCCATATGTCTCAGCAAATGCTGTAAGAGGGTTGATGGGCGATATGTGTGTGAGATCTTGTTGAAAATGAAAGTCTAAAATATATTCTGAGAAAAGCAACAGTAACCACACTTTGGGCATAAGCAAAGGTGACAGATGTTGCTAGGCGGAGGACCATATTTTTCATGGCTACAAAGTACCTTTCTCTGGGGCCAACATTATGTTCCTTCCCAACACACCATGTGTCAGTGACTCCAGATTCTCCTTCTGTGACAGAATAACAGAAGCACTCACCCTTGCAGTTGCAATCACTCTGGCTGTAATTGCTCTTGTTATGGTACATGCAGTTCCAGCTACAGCACTTTCCTTCCTGGTGGGCAAGAGCTTTCACGATCACGGAGAGGTTCTGCTCTGTGCTGCTTCCAGAGTCTCATGTTCACCCACCAAGTCCCTGACCTCCCACTCCCAGGTTGGTGGGCTGGCTGAATAGGGAGGATTGTGACATATTGAGAGTAGTCTGGCCCCAAAACAAAATTCTCTGGATTCGATCAACGCACGCTATTGCTGCTTTTTCTAAGAAGGAGAGGGTATTGATGATTAATTCTGAATTATTTTTTCATTTCTCTGATTTTCTTGGAGGACTTAAATCCCTTCCTATTTTTTCTGTTCATTTCCCAAATACTTTTATTTTTAATGAAATTTGATCCACACTGTATTTTGGGATCTACCCATCTGGCCATACTCATCAGATTTCTCTTTGAAATGCATTTTGGAGAGACCCAAATTCTAGACAAGCGTTGCCCTCAAGATCTAATCCCACTTTCTGTCTATCCTGCCAGCAGATCAGGAATTAGGCCCAGAAAATAAAGGAGAGTCCTCTGGGCCTTCTGAGAAGCACAATCAGTGGTGAGTTTGGGAACTTATGTAACAGATCCCTTCTAGCAAGCTGCTCCCCGGAGCCTTCGCTTGCTTGCTGCACTCTGAGAGTGCAGTTCTGGGATTGTTATTCTTTTAATAGAAGCTAACACTTTTCCATATTTCTATGAGGCTCCTGGGCAGGGCATGAGGGTTCTCGCCAGGAGGTGTGATTCTGTCTCACGGGAAAGTGCCCCAGACTTGATACGTTGCTTTACCCAGCTCTGCCTTCTGCCATGCTTGCACTGCAGAGCCCCCTATTCCCTCCTCAGATGTAGAGCAGCAGGGTCTCTACCTCATTCAGAGTAAAATCTGTGTGAGAAAGACAGCAGAGAAAGAAGCTAGGCAGAATGGGATTTCGTAATAATCTAACGTCAGCATTATCAATTGCATCACAGTCACTGCCTCATCTGGAGAGTTAAGAAGAGATAGAAAGCATTTTTTTGGTGACGCTCTCCAATCATTGCTTGACCAGTATCAATGAGGCAAGTAAAGGCAAGACAGCTTCAGTTGTCCGTGAATACTGATCCAGAGAAAGATGGTCATGAGAACTGTTGGCAGAAGCACCTAGCAGCTACTAGGGTTTGTACACATCAACCAAACCAGTCACAAGGGTGGCTGAGGATCAGAATAGGCCACCAAGACAGCCCGATATACCATTTATCAAGTGTTTCTACTCGTATGTTAATGACCATTTCAAATTAGAACAGCTCCTGGATCATCACCAATATCTCAGTCAGAATGTATTGTTCCCTTTTCTCCATATTTACGACATTATTTACAACCTTTAAAACAACCGATTAAGGTTTTTGAGTTACAGTTAGTTGTTACATCTTTCTATCCCATCTTAGTTATAAATTCTTTGGGCACGGTCACGTTCTATAGGACCTTGCCACAGGAGATACATAGCTTTTAATATTTTTAAAAATGTGTTTGGTGACATGCAACAGGGTTGGCAAGACAAGTCCTAGAGCAAATTATTGTTTTTCTTCTTTTGTATAGGAAAATTTTTAATTTATCTTTTGGATAAATCTGAATCTCCACATGTTTTGTTTACATAGTGGTTGTGTATGTCTGCAAAAGACCCTGGAATAATATGGTTATATATGCATAGGAGTTCAGCACACTTAAAAGGGTAAGTTTTGTTCCTGAGAGGAATTCAGTGATAGTGTCTGTGGAGAAAGCTGTGATCATTTTCGAGACGAAATTCTTGAAGAATGATTAATTAAAATAAATATGGAGATAAAGTTTACTTAGGTAAACTTTAGAGATATCTAGAGGAAAACTAAATGTACCCAGCGAATTTTCCTCTCTAGATTGACAGAAAAGCATCAGTTGCCGCCAAATAATAACAATGGAGTGGAAAACAAACACAAAGGCAGTGCTTTGGTAAGAAAAATATTAAAAATGTGAAGAAGCCTTTCAGTTGGCAAAGGGCAAATGGGATGAGTGAATTAAACTGATTCTCTGTAATATAAATCTTTTCTAAAGTGGGAAGGAGCCAAACCCTTTCACTAGTTTAATTTTTTCATAGTTATTTCCTTTTCCAATCCAATATAAAGCATATGGTCTAATTTCCAATGAAAGAAATTTATTCTTCACATAAGTTTCCTAGCTCTACCATATAAACTGTCTGCCTTTCAGGTCAGGACACTGAGGTACAGTTAGTAGTAGGTAATTTTCTAAAAAACCCAAAGAGTGGCGCTATCATCAGGGCCTGGGCTCTAAGTGAGAATCCATTATTTGTATGCTACACCAGATGATGTCCTTGTTGAGACTCTGTAACTTGCCACAATTCTCCAGTCAATCTTCAAGTCTTGAAAAAATTGATTTGGTGCTAGGTTTTCCCTTTTAGCATCAAAGAAAAACCCAAATAAGGGCCTAGTACAGTATTGCTTGTGCTCAGAAGCGTGCTCATATCAGATATGCAAGAAACAATCACTGAATGGATAAAGGAAATGCTTTTTGCTTTTATGATGATACCAACTTTATACGTGGTTACCATATTGATAAATATTTTATCTGACTATGTTATTTGAATTTTTAATTCAAATTATTTAAGATAGAAATTATTTAGGACATAAAGCTTATAAAAATTGGAGCAGACTTGCTTAAAGATACTTTGATTTAGATGAGCATATTTGAAAAGATCTTTAAGGCTCATGAATTTTTTTTTCAGCAAAGACTAAGTTCAGTGGGTCTATTTAATAAGGATTGAGAAAAATAACAAATTTTTTGACAGAGTTTGTATTTTGTCATATCTAGGTATTAAATCAAATCTGAGTATACTCTTAAATTTCCTATAATCTGAATACTCTCCCACATTAGTTCCTTGAGCTTTATCTATCTGGTTCCACCAAGTACTAACTTTCTTCTCTCTCAGTAGGCTCTATTTCTTCCACACTGCCCACATTTGAGGCCCAACTAAACTTCTCCATATCATGAAGAATTGGAGGAAACAGGCCATATACAATTGAGGCAACTTTACTATGTTTCTCTTTTTTCGCATAAATTTAAATTAAAACATAATTACTCTTAGTCCCTCCCCGTAATTCTTCCATCTTTTAGTTTCTGTGAAATCTACAGGGTAGGAATTGCCTTGTGAGCATAAAGTGTTCTACTGCATCTATAAACATATTTATCAGAAATAAATCCTTGTTAATATCTTCGCAGGTTTGGTGTTAGTACCCCATTACACAGAAGAGAAAAATAAGACTTAATGGCAAAGGTAGAACTGGAATCTTTGTTTTATTCTGAGTTCACATTCTTTCCAGTGTTCTGTGGAGGTGTGCAAGATCCTAAACAATGAGTTTATGACCATTTTTATAGTACATCCTACTTCTTCCTTTTAGCTTCAGAAAGTCGATTACTTTCTGTTCCTGTTTGGCCCTTGAGGCAAGGTTCTTTCTCATGTGGATTTTAGGTTTGCACACTTGCCTCTTAAGCTTATTCTGCTTAATTGAACAATTTTAGCTGGTGATTTTACTAGGTTTCAAAAAAGTGTATAAAAAAAATCAAAAGCATGTAATCTGGAATAGGGTCAGCTTTGAGTTTCAGATTTTCAGAGGCAACTCGCCCATCCAACTTTCACAGGTAATTTTAGGTCTGTAAGCCAAATAAACATCCAGTTTTAAACTCAAATGTCAGACAAACCTACTGACCCTTTGAGTAGCAGCACTGGAGGAGAGAGAGTTTTCTTCCCCTCCCTCTACCTACCACGAGTCTGGGGCTCTACACACCCCACAGCATGGTGAGCAGAGGAGAACTTGTCCTCTCCCAAAAGGGTAAGGGAGGAACTGAGCCCGTGTGAGACACTTAATTCCCACTAGGGTAAAGTGCGGTAAGACCTGAGGAGGGGCTGACAGTTGAACTCCTGTTCACATCAGGAGAGGGCAAAAGCTTTCCTCCAAGTATAGTGATAACACAAGAACTGCAATGTCGCCATCTACGATCTCAATTTCAAGCTCGTATTTCTTTCTGAGAGTGCCACCTTCTACCTGATTTTATCCTGATTTCAAATCTTTTGATTCTGCCAGAATTCACAGATTCTATGACATTTCACTAGCCTTCATTACCTTTTTTCTACTCCTGTTTCTTGTCACAACTTAAATTCCATGGTCAATTTTATAATGAATCCATTAATCTTGAGTTATATTTTCAAATCATATGTCTCTTTCTCACTTTATAATCCTGGTTTTCTCTGAGAAGAAAATGCCTCAAAATAGTTTTCAGGTAGACTTAGGGATAAAGTAGTAAAATAGATCCATGAAAAATATGTACATGAAAATACTTAGTATGTCAAAAAACATTCCAAAATCTGAACAAAAGCCTGGAGGATAACTTTACATCATTTTGCCAGTAAAAAATGTCCTTGAGTCCCTTTCTTTCAAGACAATACAAAAACACTTCGGAGCGGTGCTGTAGTTTGAATGTTTGTCCCTTCCAATATTTATGTTGGAATTTAACTGCTATTATGATGTTATTGGGAGGTAAGACCTTTAAGAGATTTTCAGATCCTGAAGGCTTTTCCCTCATGCATGCACCAATACTGCTGTCCCAGTACTGGTTTGTTATCAGGGAACTAGGTTTTTGTTCTCCTTGCTTTTTTACTCTTCCACCGATTCTACCATGAGATGCCTTCAACCACATAATAGCACAGCAAGAAGGTGTCACCAGGCACCTTGACATTGGACATTCCAGTCTCCAGAATTGTGAATCAATGATTTTTTTTTCTTTACAAATTATTCAAGCTCAGATATTCTGTTATAGTAACACAAAAAAAGTAAAAAGTTGCTGTAGGAAACTGTCATAATTTGATTCCTGTCTTCCATTGGCCTCCAACTGATCATTCTCAATTTCCTGGCTCTTCTACCTGTTGTCCAGTCACACTAAGTCAAGCTCATTTACAAGAGTGGCCTCATTTTGTAGGTATATCTTTCTTCCTAGAATGGCTCTCGTCAACTATTCTCGCTGATTAATCTGTATGCATCTTTCTGGACTTAGTTTGGACATCATCTGATGTGGAAAGCCATCCAAGACGTGGCCCTCTCCTCGCCTGCTCCCTGGGCTGGGTGATATTTTCCCAGGGCTCCCAAAGCATCTGTGTTACCCACATTTGAGCTAACCTCACACTGTAATCTAATTACCTCAACTGCTTGTCCCCTAGCTTTTAAAAAGAAAAGACCAAATTTTATTTACTTCTAAATTTCTTTTTTAGTCTCTTAAGTGCCTGGTAAAATGCTTGATGCCTAGAATGTGTTTAGTTAATTCCCTTACACTCAATAAATTCATCAATAAATGATAACACTGATTCTTTTGCTAAAGTCATGCACTTATTTTGGGCTGAGGAGAGTGGACTCACGAAGTGCACCAAACTATAGTTTCCATATTTTTGTTAGACAGTTTGGTCTTTATATTCTCTCTGATATGAAAGGAAAAATAAATCAATATTCTATAGGACTCTGGACTTTTAAAATGAAGGTTCACCTGAAATCCTTAGTATTCATTAAAACATAATTTATTAAGCCTTCATTATAGATGAAAGCAGGTATTGATAGTTCTGAGGAAGGTTTAACCAGGTCAAAGACTATACTTGTGCCTATTCCCAAGAGTCTAGGAGGTTTTAAAGGAAAGTATTAACTCAACTTGACTTAAAGGCACAGAGGCATAATCAAAAGAACACCAAGAAATTTTTAAAAATTGTTGAGAAGGTTTACAATTTCTTGATTCAAAGAAATTTTCCATCAGACCACTTTGGGGTTGTTGCTCCAAATGTATCTGTGTAACATAAAGGCTTTGTACCACCACCATTATGGTCTACAATAAAAGTTTTCATTACCTCTTACGATTCTAGCCTAATTGTCATTAATAGTAATTTTATCCTTTCTCAGCTATTGTTGCTGCTTATAGTAATACTTTGCTGACAAGAAAATTTGATACCTTTATTAAATATTTTTGCAAAAATTTTTAACTACATGTATATAATTTAGTTTCAATGCTAAATCTATTCTTTTGTTTTGTCCTCTCAGCATTTTGAAAAATCTGAAAATCTTTGTACACATAGAGTCTCAATAAGTCTAATACTACTTTGCTAATCTTTAACAATATTCAGTGCAAACTAAATTTACCAATGAGTCAAGTATTAAGAAGAACATTTTTTACTTCACTTATTTGATTTTGGTAGCATTTAGTTAACAAAAATTTTAAACCTTGTTTATTTATGTATATTGGCTGCTTTAAACATTCTTGAGGTACAGATAAATGCCAAATGTAATTATGCCTTTTGCAGAAATTAAGGTGAAATTGAGAAAGAAATTGATCTTTTTAGAAAAATTAGTTTCAACAAGTTTTATATTCCTAGAAAATCTGAAACCATGAAAGTTTACTACTTAGACTCTCAGTCAATACTATTTATTTGATAAATATTTATTGTGAATACAAAAGTAATTTAGACATAAGCACAGCTTTTTAGGAAATCACAGTAGAACAAGAGCAACAGGTGCCAGAAAAAAATACTTATGATTCAATATAATTCAAGGTATAAGAAAGCAGGTACAAAGAGCTAAGGAAGCACAGAAATTACACTTCATGATGCATGAGAAGATTCAGTAAAGTTGCTGAGAATTAGTGTCATTTAAGAGAAAAGAAAATCTTCAGGTAGAGATAGAGGAGAACATCCCAGATCAAGGAAATATGAACGAAGACTCTAAAGTGTGGAAATATTTGTTTTCTGGGGAACAGTGTGGCTAGAATCATTCAAACAGTGCAGCAGAGAGATGGAGTTTCAGGGAAAAATAAGTTGAACCAAGTTGTAAAGAATCTTGTAACCCTTGTATAGGGAAGTAGATCTCGTGCTGTAGCTAAGAAGTTTTTATGAAACAGTGTGGGATGAGTTGTTCTCCTTTCAGAAAAACTATTGTGTCCAGTATTTGAAGGACTAGAGAGCAATAGATTAGAAATCACTTAAGAGTCTATAGTAATGGCCTTAAGAGGAACTGTTAAGCTGGGGATTTAGTTTAGTGGTTAAGAGTGCTTGCCTTGCAAGTGCAAGGCCCTGAGTTCGATTCCCAGCACCCAAAAAAAAAAAAAAAAAAAAAGAGGAACTGTTAAATACTTGAACCAGGATGGTAAAGGGATGGTGAATGCAAGAAACCCCTTGGAAGTGGAATGTATAAAATTTAATGATTGTATAATGGAAACAGTTGTATGGGAAAAAGATAATCATGGTGTTTCAGTTTAGAAGACCTAATGGATGAAGATGGCATCAATCAAGAAATGTAGCCCACTAGAGGATGATAGTGGGTTTCAAGTGGGATAGTAAATTTTGCATGGACTTGATGAGAAAATGGTGCTTGTGACGCCTCTAGTGGAGGGATGCAGAGAGCAGCTGAAATCAGCAAGCGGAACTCAGGAGAGGGGTGGGTGCAGCTTGAGTTATACATCTCAGAATCATCCAAAATAGATGGAAACAGAAGGACACACAGGCTGCAGGAAAGAGCAGAGGAGGGCCAAGTGAAGAATCCTGAAAAATATGATGGAAGTTTTAAGCTAGGATAAAATTGGAAACAAAGAGGAAATTTTGAAATCTAGCTAGTCTTGATCTTTTTTGTGTATAGAGCAATAATGTCAAATATGCTTGTCTCCTTAATGACAGATTTGCATTTTAGTTGCCATTTGGAACAAAGTGAACTTTTCAGATCATCCCAAATATATAGAAATGGTATTTGTGACCTAAACTGTTTCCACATCTACATTGAGAATCATGGTACCAAGGCTCTGAACTTAAAAGGCTGTAAAGCAGCCAGTGGCTAAGAACATGGAATGCAAAGTCAAATCTCGGGTTTCAAATGCCAGTTTTGCTTCTTATCTAACTGGGTGTAAGGGAAAGTTACTTAAATTTTTTACAGTTTAGTTTTAGCAAATTCAGAATAGAAATGTCAAAATGTTGCATAAGACACTTGACACTGTGCCGTGTACATTGAAAATATTCAATGCAAGCCCTGTGAAAGAGAAACACTTATGATTGTCAGAATAAACCTTTGATTTTTTTTATTTTTTAAGTAGAATTTTCATGAAGTTGAGTAGGCTTTAAATCTAGTCTTCATTATTTAGCAAAGTATGACTACTTAGTGTGAAAAATCTTTTTGATTTATTTAATGACATTTAAAAATCATTCTGTCTGTGAATGTAGAAGTTTAAAGGAAATATTTTCTCTAAATTTTTATCTAAAAATTCAAAGGATAGTGTATAAAAAGGAGGCATTAGAAATAAATGGAAATATATTGATGATAAGCACTACAATGTAGCACTTTTTATTTACTTATTTATTTATTTTTTAATGGTTTTGGCTAATCATGATGTCTCTACAGATAAATTACTTTCTGAAAGCCATACCCTAGAATTAACTATTAACATCTTATTCGTCATACTAAATCCTCAATTTTGGGAATAATTAAATGAGAAAATTGCTAGTTTATCTGCAGCTCATTACAGAAACATAGGTCTTCATTTCACAAAGGGTATACGACAAAGCAAAAAGTGGAACATATCTCTGTGACCAACTTTAATGCAGAATTTCAATACACTTTGTTTCTTTCACACACAGTAGTTGTTTTTCACTCTTTTGTAGGTTAGGAGAATCATTCTCCTTAGTGATCTGAAATATCCTTCTGAATTGATGATGTTTTATCTAAAGATGTATTTGCGTCTCTTGCAGCAAAGCCTAGAGACCTCATAAGGTGTCATGCAATATTTCAGTCAATTATTTCTCAGCAGGATGCTATATGCTACTGTTTTTAAAAATTAACTTTAAAGTTGAATTGTAAAAATTGTACTTAACTAACAAAAAATATCTTACTTAATGATCTTGTGGTTGATGGACAATAGTAAGTATTAGAATTTCAATCTGAAATTTTTATCCAAATTCATGGTCTGAGATAGTATTTGTTGGGATAGATAAAACAAACTATAAAATGATATTTTGAATCTCCCCAAATATACATCATAAATGCATTCATAACAGTTTTTATGTTTCATTCTAAAAAACTCAGGCTTAATCTTAAGGACTGCCAAAATAACATCAGTCTTAATTCTGAGCGAATAAAGGTGATTGAACATTAATGCCAAAAGTTGAAATATTAATGTGACTTAATATAAGAAAGGCTTATATGGTTGATGCCTTCATATTGATCTAATTGATCAATTACTCAGAGGATTATCTGTACTAAGAAAAACTGATACTTGCCCAAAGCTTCAATCCAAGATCACTGACACATTAATCAGCACTTAAGGGAGGCACCCAGAGCCAGCTTTCTTCCTTTGTGTTGGTTTGTGACTAAAGTAAAAAAAGCATTTTGTGTAGCTGTGATATAGTGCCCTAGATGCCCTATATAGTGGAGGACCAGCAGATCCCTATGATCCTTGGCTTTTTGCCCAGCAGGCACTAGTGTCTTTGCAGGGAGAGTATTCATCCGGCCACTAACTCCCCGGATGTGTATCCTTTGGTAAGCAGGCATGAACTGCTTAGGTCCTGCCTCTGGCCCCATCCTTCTCCTTCATGTCAGTGAGTCCTCCTCACCACCGTCACAGCATTAAAGTAGAAGTCAACCTCAGGAGCTGAGACAACAGCTCTTATTTATGAAGGGCACATTACCTCATAACTGAAGCTTTGGCTGTTTAATGTAAGTACTCTGAGAATGAAATAGATGAGGGCGCCAAGAAGTGGAATGGGGAGCAAATACATAAACATGCTAGTAGAGGAGAAATCCATAAGGAGGGTTTAAACTTTTTATCACTTTTCACATCCTGAACTCATATACATTAACAATATGTATGTGGTTTGTTGAGTTTTTTTCCTACTTTGAGCTGGTTATGTTCATTCGTTTGTACTCCTGTCATAACTATATAAAATAGGTAGCATCATTTTCCTGTTTAATAAGCAAGGAAGCTAAGGCTTAGGAGGCAAGGCAAAGGGCTGTATAGGCCCTACCCACCCACTCTGGAGTATTCTGCAGAGATACTGCAAACACAGGCCACAGGATGTGTAGGCGCCCGTGCATTATGTGCAAATGGCAGCCCTTCTGTTCTGCTCTACTGCTTTGGGCAAAGGGAGGGTACCCTGAAACTTACAACTCGTTTGGTCTGCAGTGAATAACCTTGGACTGTAAGCGGTCTCTTCGTGCTGTAAGGCCCTCGAAGGGAAGACAGCAGCGGGAATGGGAAAGCGATTTCACACCTCTGTTACCCCAGCGCATGGGAGATAGTTTATTGCCAGTCTCTATTTTACAGGGCAATGCCAGATTGAAGCGTATTCTGTCTGCAGTGAAAAGAAAAGAAGAAACCATTTATTTAAAAGAGAAAGATTCTTTAAGTTAGTGGGAAATGAATAGGCTTTTTTAAAAGGTTAAAATTTTTCTTCTTTGACATTTTCTGCTATCTTGACATTTTCTGCAGTGTTTGGTTGGGGGTGAGACCTTTTCTACTTCATTCTGGTTTTGTTTGTCTTAAGCAAATCAAGCCCTTTGTTTCAAACTATTTCCATTTTTCCTTCTCCATTTTGTAGGAGTATGTCTGCCCGAGAATATAGTAAAATTTTTATTTTGTTTGAGTTTAAAATTTAGTTGTTGAAAAGATTTCCGTAGTTCTTCTCTGTTTAAGGAATTCTTATTACATATGTGTGTAGGAAAGAAGAAATGAAGTTTTCCCTATTTTAAAGGACTTTAAGTATTTCACTTCCAAAAAGTACACATTTATGCACACCAAATCCATGTTTATGTAATACGTGTGCATTTGTTGAACCATATTTTCATGAGCATGATGGATAATTCAGGGCCAAACTCTCCTCTGGTCTAGAGAAATAGAATGTATTTTTCTCACCAAGCAGCATAATCAGGAGCTTCCTGGCTCAGACTCAAAGGCCAATACTCTGCGCTCCAGCAGGTTCCCACGTTAATAGCCACAAGGACTGGGCTATGTGCATGCTTACCTGACTGCATGACTTCCGCGGTTTAAGAGTCTAAGAATGATAGAATTTCAAGTATTGAGGAGATTAGCAGCCTGTTTTAGTCTTCCTCTGAGGTAAAGTATGCCCATTTTGTTATATATTTTTCACTTTAAAAATGCTAGTATACATTTACAAGGAGAAAATACCTTGCGTGATCTCTCTCTTGTAGGTGTGCCCGTTGGCACCTATTTCCTAGGTTTATCTAAAGCAAAGTGCCAGAACCAGGATGGCTGCCAAAAGAAAAAACTTACTCTCTCACAGTTTAGGGAGACAGAAATCCAAAGTCAGTGTCAACCGGGTTGGTTTCTTTTGAAGACTCGGATTTGATATTTATTCTGTGCTTTTCTCTTCACTGTGCACGGTTGCCAGCACTCTCTGGTGTTCCTTAGCTTGCACACATATCACTTCCATCTCTGCTGCCATATTCAGATGGATTTCTCCCCTGCACATACCTTTGTCCAAATTTCTGTCTTATAAAGGATGTCAGTCATTGGTTCAGTATCCGCCCTAATACAGTATGATCCCATTTTAAGTTGATTACATATGTGAAGATCTTATTTTCAAATAAGGTTTCATTTATAGGTACTTGGGTTAAGACATAAATGTGTATTTTGGGTAACACAACCCAATCTACACTTGCACTCAATACAACACATTAGAAGTGAATTTCTATGCTATGATGGAGTCCATGGTTGAATGGACCATCAATAAATTATGGATTATACATTAGTTTATACCTTAGTTTCATTACTCCAGCTCTATAAGAGTTATTTCCCTAGGACAGTGGTGGCAAACCTATGGCATTCGTGTTATTTGTTTTTCTTTTAAGACAAAAGATGTTCAGACACACATGTTTAAATACCACAATGTTTCCTGGTGTGAGAAACTGAAGTGTAAATAAAGACTAAAATGTATTATATTGGGAAAGGGAAGAAAGTGTCCGAATGGGAAAGGGAACAAGGGAGGGGGAAGGAGCAGAGGGACAAGAGAAACAAGAAATGGAAGGAAAAAATGGAAACAAAGATTTTGTAAATAGGGAGGGATGGGGGGGTGAGGGGAGGGGAACGGGAAAAAAGAAGCAACAAGGTATATCATGTACAGGTACAAATCCCCAATGATGAATGTTATTACTATGTACATCGAAAATGTACCATTAAAATAAAATTTAAAAAAAGACAAAAGATGTTAAAGTATGAGTTGTTTTTTTCTAAAGCGAAAGCTCGTTATTCATGTTTAATTGCAGTGTTGGCACTTTGTGATAAATAAGTGTGTTTTGGGTTGCAGCTTGGACTCTTGTCTCTAAAAGATTTGCCATCATTGCTCTAGAATATTGACGGTGGCAGATTGGCACATGAAAATCTCATGTATCATAGAGTAATTTCATGCTACTGACAATTGCTGTCATACGATTTTTAAAAGGTGCTGGTTTTAGTAGTTTATGTAGTCCATGGGCATTAAGAAAATGAGTCAGGATGTAGATGTGGCCAACAAAAGGGTTGTGAACTTCGAAGTTCCCGTTGCTAAAGCTTGCTCGAAGAAGTTGTGGCTGGTTGAGGATTCTGGGATTTGGCACTGAGAGAGCTGGGTGCCAACAGAACAGGTTGGGGATTCTGGGGTTTGGCACTGAGAGAGCTGGGTAACTTCACTCTTGGACACTGTCAGCCCTAATCTGGCTTCTTATCCAACTAAGAATGTTCTGAAATGCTAGGCTGAAGACTTCTGTACATCCTTAGCTCAGGGATCCCCAGGGGAGCATGGAGGACTACATGAGCATCCTGCATATTAGGTTCTGTCTTTAGGAAACAGAGAAAGTAGAACAGGGCAGGAGGATTCCTTTGGCATAGGTCTCTGCCAATGAAAAGCAAAGCAGAGGATTCTTTGCAAACAACTCACTGAAAAATAAGGAAAAATTCCCCAACCAGGATCCTACATGCCACAAGGGAATACTCATAGTCAGATATCTTGAAACTATTCAGAAACCATAACTTGTTTGGTGAAGGGAAACATCTGTGAATTTCCCTATTACTGTTAATTAAAACTATCTTCTACTATGCATTGAGCCAGCTGCCTACATATTAGGGAATTGAGAGTAGCTTTCCGGGCTCTTCAGGGGAAAGATCGTCAGGGAGGAGGTTTGAGCCAAGGAAAGTGTTTCATTCAAACAAAGTACTCGAGGTCTGTGATATGAAGCACAAACCAGATATGAATGTTACTCTGTGTATCCTCTAAAATAGTATGCAAATTTTCATTTCAGTTTTTTATATATGCTTTTTTCAGAGATGAAAATCCATAACTTTCATTTGACATTCCAAGGGCTCCATGATGGAAAGGATAAAAGGATCTAATTTATAAGAATGCAATGTCTGTACCATACTCACTTTTATTCTTCTGACCTAATGGCATTTTTTTCACTGTGGACTTCTACTCTATATAGAATTTCTTCTTTTTCCTGGTATTCTTCCACCAGTCCTCATCCCCTTGGGCTTCTTCCCAGACTCCAAACTTAAATTTCATATTCTTGATTTTCTTGTGTAAAATAAATTCTCTTCTGGTTATTTTCTTCTCAGCTCTCTATTTACTTCCTCCAAAATGCTTATCTGAGCATATACATAATTTCTTCATTTTTACCCTACCTCCCAACATATAAGCATCTTATCTATTTTATTTCCTTTTAAATTCCAAGTGTCTGCCACAATGCTTACATCATAAATGTTCAGGAAACATTTTCTAGTGCAAAACACACAGAGAAACATTTGTAAGATATCTTAAATTTGTAAGATACGCACTAGATTCATAGAATTTTAATCCTGCTACATTAGCAATTGTTTGCGCTGAAGAAGTCAGTGACTTTACCCAAAATTAGACCTTAATTTCCTTTTTCAAAAGAAGTAGAGTCTCTTAGGGTTTCATTAAAAAAAAAAAAAATCCAGATATTAGTGACCTATGATGCAAACCCTAAGGTGAAAATTAGGGAAAAACTTCCTTCAGCCTAGTATAACTTTCAAAATATAAAAGAATCCAAACAATTTCTTGATACCAACAACCATATTTCTTGGCACACAGAAATAAAATGTATCGTGTTCTTTAGGCATCAATAATCTCAAGCCTAATGCGTATTTAACCTAGAAGGGTTCACTCGAAAAAAGGAGATCAGGAAAGACTGACTTTATGCTGAGTCATGGGCAGGTTTCAATGGCTAGGCCTTTCTGTGTCTTTTTTAAAAAGAGAAATCAATACCTACTGATGTTCAATACTTACAAATGCTGACTTTCAGTCCTTTTGCTTTCAGTAAAATAGTGTATGTGACTGTGTTTTTGTTCATACTTGACTTCAGTTTTCTCTCCTTCTTTCTTAGCAGTCCTTGTCAAGAAAGCATTAACCATGAAGGATTTGACTATTCATTGGGAGTAATTCGTAAACTCAGGACAGTAGTCACTGATATAATGGCATTTCAATTCAAGCAACAGAAAGCATTCTTTCTACAGATTATTGTCCTTTTATATAAAATGTGTTGTAAATGCATCAGAAAGAACTAAGTTAAAGCTTGATTACCCAAGGAGTATTTCACAGAAAAGCATTTTTTTCCAATCCCTTGCTTTACAAAATGTCCTAATTTTTCAGTCAAATGAGGCCTCAACTAATTTGATAATTTGCTTAGATTATAGCTATACCTGTAGAAATCTGAGTTCAATAAAACAAGCAAGTTTTATATTATTTATTTGGGACCTAATTTTCTACAGACAACATAAAGAACTACATTAAAAAATATACAACACTGCAAAATGATTATATAAAATTTTTTTTTTTTTTTTTTTTTTTTTTTTTGGTGGTGCCGGGGATCGAACTCAGGCCCTTGTGCTTACAAGGCAAGCACTCTAATCACTGAGCTAAATCCCCAGCCCTGATTATATAAAATTTTAAGTATTCAGATTAGCAAAACCCACAAATTAAAATATGCTTTAATAAAACCATGACAAACATCCTTTGGTGAAATGATTTTATCCATTTTAAATTCTTTTTTTACATTTATGCCTTTAACTGACAAGAAATATTACATATATTTATATGTAAAATATATTTAAGCACCATACTTTCACACTGTGGCATGGCTTACTCAAGTTATCTAACATATGTATCACCCCATGTACTGTATTAGTCTGTTTTCCATTGCTATAACAAAATACTTGAGGCTGGGTAATGTACAAAAAAGAAGTTTATTTAGCTTTCAGTTTTGGAGGGCCAGGAACCTGGCGTCAACATTTGCTCACCTCTGGTAAGGGTTCCCTTGAGTTCACGATAGGATAGGTATTATCCTAACAGAAGCGTACATGAGAGGAAGAGATGGCAGGGTGAGATGGGAAGTGAGAAGGTAGGCAGAGGTCAGGCTTGCTCTTTCTTAACAGCTCAGTATTGCAGGAACTAACTGGAGTCTCACAAGCTATCAGACTCTTACAAGTGCAATGTTCCCAGTGACTGCACCATCTCTCACTAAAACCTACCTCTTAAAGTCTCTACCAGTCAAAACCTCCACTCAATGGATGAAGCTTCACATGTATGCATTACTGAAGACAAACCACATCCAGAAAGCTATACATACTTTGTGATGGAAGTAATTAAAATCAATAATTTTTAAAAATCCAGTACGCTGTTATTTACTATAGTCACCACAAGGTACAGTAGATCTCTTGAAATTATTCCTCTTGTCTGAAATTTTGTGTATTTTGATCATCTCTCTAATTCTCCCACTGATAGCCTCTAGTAATACCACTTCACTGTTTGTTTCAGATGAGTTGAATTATTTAGAA
The DNA here is from genome assembly GCA_004026905.1 of Hystrix cristata. Classification (NCBI taxonomy): domain Eukaryota; kingdom Metazoa; phylum Chordata; class Mammalia; order Rodentia; family Hystricidae; genus Hystrix; species Hystrix cristata. The sequence continues at coordinate 236,070 of PVJO010000098.1, read as the reverse complement.
TAAATTCCCAGCATATATGAATTTTCAAGTATATTATTGACATTAAAAGAAACTATGTACTGATACTTGGTAATTGTGAATAAAGCAAGTGCAATTTTTCTTCAATAAACACTCAAATAGCTACTCAGAGTGGCTGAGTTGTGGACAACCCTAGTTTTACTGTAAATAATATGCAAGGTCTTCAAGTTTATTTATTATTCTGCAGCCCAATAAAACTTTATTTTTCAAACTCGGGCAGTCTGTTCACAGTAGTAGATTGCCAATTTTGAATTTAAAAGTTTCATTAAAATATTGATTTCGATTATGGTTTTTTTGTGCGCCTTTACATTTTACACACAGAGAGAATGCCTTACTCATCTCTAATCCTGACTCTTACTCCCTTCTTGCCCCGAGAACAAAGATGGTGTATCCTGAGATCCTTGAACACTCTTTCTAGTCCCAGAACACTCTGACAATATATTTCTTCTTAACTACCTATTTGTTTGTTCTCTTTATTTAAATTTTTTTCATAAAATTACATATTCTAAAAATGAATACAAAGTAAAAATGACTTTCCCTGATTCTTTACTTCTTCCAAACTCCAAAAATCCTGTAGGTTAAATTATGCCATGAGTGTTTAAGCAACTCGATAACAACCTTGAGATTAAAATTTTACTTTCTGGTTCAAAGGCAAGAAATATAAGACCTGCTTTCAGTCCTCAGATTCAAGATTTCTCCCCTTCCTTTATCTTTGAACTCCACTTTGGTCTTTCTTGACGGAGCTGTGATTATATCAAGAATTGTAGCTTAAAAACTCAGTGCAAACTCTGGGTGAATTAAGCTTCAGGCAAACTATTCTCCTAGGTAGAATTCTGTCCACTGATAAAGGATTCTATACAATAAATACTATGTTTACATAAGTAGTGCCAATTAATGGCTCACTTTTTCCTTAAAGCTGACCGTTTCTTTTGTGGACTGGGAGAAACATTCTCCCAAAGGGAATATAAACCATGGTGTGGTAAAATACCATTCCTGAAGTGTTCTGGTAGGTCAAGCATCCTTACTTATAGTCTGGGTTATTTTGGGTCATTACCTACAGTTTGTAAACATTTTGAAAACATGATATTACATACAGGAGCCAGAATATTTCTGTCCTGAGGACACTGTTGAAAGAATGCAAATGAGCAGTTGAAGTTCTTGTGTGAGCTGTATTTCTACTTAGCTATGCAACGTACTGCCTTAACTTCTCTTGGTTTCAGAGTCCTCATTTCTACTCCATCTTTATATTAGTTCTCGATTATAAAGACAATGTGTTTATCAAATGCACTGTGTAAGAAACTAATAATCATTGCTAGATCTGTGTGACATGCAAGAAGGAAAAAAGATAGAAAACATAGGTCCTTTGTTTCATTTTCTGCAAAATGAGCATACTACTAATGCATACACTTGTAATTCTCAAGGATATTATGATTAGCGATGTGTTTAAGTATAAAAGAAGAACTCCGTTATAGAATATCAAGTGGTATTGTTGATAGATTTATAACCTGAAAGCAGCTATTTGGAATTGATTGCCCTGGAACAAGCAACTCCGGCAGCGTGGAAGGCTAACATTGACTCTAAAAGTTCAGGAGTATTTCTTTCTTCAGTGTACTTTTAACTTCTGAATGCTATGATGTACACGTGTAATAATAGTATTTATTGAGTGCTTGCAATTTCTATACTTTGTGTTCTACTTATACTACCTTATTTAAACCTCAAAACTGAACTATAAGGAAGACACAGTCCTTTTTTTGCAAAGTGACCTGGACATTCTGCTTTCTGTCTAGTTAAGCAATCTGAATTCCTTCTGTCTTGTTGAAAATATTTAGCAGGTCAAGGCCATGTATAAGAACAACGTCCTTGGCATGTGAGGTCTAGAAAATAAATACTTGTACTAAGACAAAGAATAGCTACTGATTTTTGTCACGAGTAGTTCAGGGAAGATATCTCTGAAAGTATGTTTTCAAAGTAAAAAGTGTTTTATGACAAAAAATGAAGATGATAAATGTTGCACATTAAACTGTTGGTGACAGGTGTCTGTAGGTTTTTTCTGACCTCCTGCCCCTCACTGTATTCACATGACAAATTCTTTGAGTAAATACTTAGTCTGGAGGCTATTCTGGAACTAAGAGGTCCTGGTATAGTTGGTAACTATAGTTACGGCTGTCTCTTCTTTTCTTGGGATGTAGAATAATATATCATCATCTCAGAAGTCATGTTGAAAGCCTTAATGAGATAAACAGTCATTTTTTCTAGGCAATATTCTTATTGTTGACTGCTAGTCACAATTCCCTTCTCTTAATGATAAAGCAATGTTGAGCTATGGAACAGAGGCGAGATGTGAATACTAATGTCTTACGACTTGGAGAACAAACCTATTAGTTAAAAAATATTCCCTTGGAAACTATTTCTCTTCCCTTCATTAAAATATATAATAATTAATGATTATTTCAAAACCCACTTCCAGATAATGATTATATTGAGTTTTAATTAGATAACCTATACAAACTTGGCAAAATATTAGTATAGAACTGATTTTTTAAAACATTGATCAAAAATTATAACCCTCCCAATTCAGAGAACAAGTGTAATAAACAGAAAAGATGAGAAGTTAACACAGTAGCTTGGTGATGAAGTTCACATCTTCACCACGCTGCCATCTTCTGTGGGAAAGGAGTCTTCAGTGGTGTACCAGGAGCACGCCTGTAATCCCCGCATTCTGGGAGGCCCGAGTCAGGAGGACTGCAGGTCTGACCTTCGCCTGAGCAACTTAGTGACTTAGTGAGATTCTGAGTCAAACAGAGGGGAAAAAATAAAAAGGTAGAGATATTTAGCTTAGTACAAACGGGTTTGATTCTCAGTGTCACAAGAAAGAAAGAAAGAAAGAAAGAAAGAAAGAAAGAAAGAAAGAAAGAAAGAAAGAAAGAAAGAAAGAAAGAAAGAAAAAAAGAAAGAAAGAAAGAAAGGAAGAAAGAAAGAAAGAAAGAAAGAAAGAAAGAAAGAAAGAAAGAAAGAAAGAAAGAAAAGAAAGAAAGAAGGAAGGAAGGAAGGAAGGAAGGAAGGAAGGAAGGAAGATGTTAACTTTTCTGTTTCCCTAGTTCTTTTGTGAGAAAAGGCTTATGAGATTAAATTTTTTACCTTTTAGTTACACTAGAAGCAAATCTTTAGTAATAAGACACATTTAAATAAATATGCTTTAAAATAGGTTTGCCAATTTTTGCTATTTTGTCCACAGTATGTTATTTTCTCCCAAAGAAATAGCGTAATCATGCCAAGTGGACCTCTTCTCCAGCAGGAATTCTTTTTTTTTTTTTACATAATTTTTTTTTCTTTTAATGGTACATTTTAGATGTACATAGTGATAACATTCATCAAGGGGATTTGTACCTGTACATGACATCTCTTCTTCTTTTTTTCCCATTCCCCTCCCCCACCTCCTCCTCCTTCCCTATTTACAAAAGATTTGTTTCCATTTTTTCCTTCCATTTCTTATTTCTCTTGTCCCTCTGTTCCTTTCTCCCTCCCTTGTTCCCTTTCCCATTTGGACATTTTCTTCGCTTTCCCAATATAATACATTTTAGTCTTTATTTACACTTTCAGTTTCTCACACCAGAGAAACTATGCAGTATTTAAACAGCAGAATGGATTAAGAAAATGTGGTTTTTTAATACAATGGAGTACTACTCTGCCATAAAGAATGATAAGCTTGAGATATTCCTGGGTAAATGAGTGCATCTTGAGACCATCCTCTTAAGTGAAATAAATCGCACACACATGTTTAAATCCCACATATATTCTTCCCTCATTGCAGGGTCTGTGACAGAGCAGTAAGAGGCTGGTCTGTGCGGGACCGCGATGCCACCCTTGAGTCTGCAATGAACACTGCAGATACCAAGAAAATACACCTCAAGAGAGGTGGAAGAATTCGAGGGCAAATTTTGACTTTTTAAGCAATTTTTAAAGGTTAGTTTACTTGTACGCCATCTCTCGAATGGACTCCCTAATGATTTCTGAAATCTCCATCATTTCACTGTTTCCACCTCTGGACACTTGAAGGACTCCCTGTCTTGGAAAAAAACAACCTCTAATGATTTGAAAAACATCCCTTAGAATTTCTTTCCTTACTTAATATTCTTTGTCGTTTTGGCTTGACCATCTTTAAGTGAATTTATTTGGTTTTATTGCTTTAAATTGGCGTAGTTGAGTACGAGAAAGTAGATTTGACTTTGGGACAGTAAGATAAGACCGGCAAGTGGCTCTCTTTTATGCCAGGCTCAGTATCCCCTTTATAAAAAAGTACTTTGCAACATCTCTTTTAATATTCTTCAATAACATTTTAGTAGTAAAATTTAAAGAAGAAACTAAAGCTATCATTTTGAAAATGAACCAGTGAAATATCTATCCAGCATATAAATTGGAAGTAAAAGGAAAATAGCTTTTAATAGCTTCTATTGCAGTATGTGAGCTGTCAGAGAGGACTGTTTTCCAAGATATAACAAAGTCATACAGGTTGGGAATCCATAACCTGAAAACCCAAATCCAAAATGCTCTAAATTTGCAGCTTTTTGAGTGCTGAAATGTTATCACAAGTGGAAAATTCCACATTTGACCTAATGTTATGGACTGTCGTCAAAATGCAGTTGCACTAAAAATACTGTGTAAAATTACCCTTAGGATATGTGCATAAAGTATATACGAAACATAATAAATTTCTGGCTTAGATGTGGGTTCCATCCCCAGGATATTTCATTATTCATATGCATGCATTCCAAAAACCGCAAAAATATGAAATATAGAACACTTCTGGTCCCCATGCACTTCAGTAGGGGATACTCAACCTGTGTAATTGCACTAAAAATATAATAGTCATAAACGCAAATTGATGAATATGTAGTAGTGATTCAACTACCAAGCCAACATTCCTGTTTATGACCCATTCATGGCAAATGGTGAAAAAAACTCTTTTTGAACATCGGAACAAAGCAAAGCAAAATAATTCTCTTCATTTGCATGGTAGCAGTCCTGGAAAATTCGACATGATTAAAATTGTCTAGAAAATATTTCATGCATTATTTTTTGTCATAAGAAGATTGAGTCTAAGCCTAGTTATAAATTTTCACCTATGCTAATGTCAAGCACCCATTTCACAAGTTGTGTGGGATGTGAGACAATTCTTTATTTTGCTTGATTAGCAATGCATCGATCCCTGACTTGCGCCCAGTGATTTCCATAATACCTTTCAATTATTGCCAGTTAAAACTTTCTCCACAGCATTTCCAAACACCCCTAGCGTGAGGGGACAGTACCTGCTTGTTGAGAGCCACTGGTCCCAATAAACACAAATAGGTTTGGCTGCTGTGACGGGCCGCGAATTTACCTGTGTCATCACACTACCTGGGCCATCGTGACTGTCATTACTTGAGTCCTTACAAGGTTAATGCTCGATATGTTCTCAGTGATTAAGAATAATAACTAGGAGGCTGGCAATAATTTTTAGTTTCTGCCACTTTAATTGCATTATCATTCTCTCCATGTGAAAACTTCATGAATGG
>PVJO010000098.1:0-230400 GCA_004026905.1 Hystrix cristata | reverse complement strand
TTATGGACCTCAAATATGTAACTCACACTCGGATCAAACCGTACTGGAGAGACAGATTTGAAATACACACTTCAAAGTCACTGACATGTAAGTGGTTTTATGAAGGCATAACATTTAAAAGCAGGACTGTTGACCACGTAGTTAGACAAATTGCTTATTATTTATACATGTGACCCTTCAGATTTTTATTCAAAGATAGTTATATTGATTTATTCTGCTTGATGGTGAGTTGTTTGAAGGCAGTGTTGATTTGTAGTCATTATTCTCTCCCTTGTTTCCTCTCCATCTTTGTATGGTATTGTACATAAGGTAGAAAAAGAAAGGAAGGAATCAAGGAAGGAAGGAAAGAAAGATAAGAGGAAGGTAAGGAAGAAGGAAAGAAAGAAGGAAGGAAAAAGAAAGGTAGGAAATAGAGGGAAAGATAGATAAAAGGAGAGATAGATGGAGGTATCTCTATTTGTCTATCTATCTATCTATCTATCATCTATGGATATATAGCGGGAGAAATACATAAGCCTTACTGTGTTTTCTTTCTTTTTTGTGATAGAACAAGAAAAGGGAGTTGTAAAGCAATGATGTTTGGAGTTGCATCATGTTGTTACCACCTTCTCTTTTCTCATCACAGAGTGCTTACACTCAACCAGTTCTCCAGGCACCAAGACTCCCTCACATTTCTCTGAGGTCCGGCTCTCTGCCTGACACTGTGGTGTGAACCTCAACAGAGCTCTAGGTCTCTACGTGTTCACCTCTGCAGCAAATCTGGTCACTTATGGGATTCATGTTCTACATATCTTGAGAGTGGGGAGGTGGGACTTTGGTGGACAGTGGTAGAGGCGTAGTGGGAGCTATATGGGAAATGCTGGTCCTGGGAGGAGCCATGTCTGTCTAGTACAAGCCTTGGTTGTCAATTCCTAGACAATAAGCTCCCACCTAGCATTTGACAACACCTTGTTCATATGTATATTTCAAAGTAACACTTTGGGGGTATAAGGAGTATCAGTGAACTTTAAATAACATTTCTTCATATCAAATAAATCTTTTCAGTAGCTTGTTTGTGAGCTAATTGACTTAGTTTACTGTAATATTCTAGGATGGTCTTTTGTAGCTTACGGATCTAAATACATGAAAATTTCACAAAATTGCATAAGTAAATCCATCTCCTTTATCATTGCTACATTAACAACAATTGAGTATCCAACAAAGGTTGTATGATAACTAAAAATAAATAAAGATTACAAAATGAGACATGTAGGAGAAGATTAAAGATCACTCAGAAAATCAAGAATGATCTTTGCAATGATCTTCAAGAACAAAGTAAAGACAATGTTGCTGAATTATCATTCTTCACAAAGAGATCAGGAATTCACTTAATATCTCAGGAATTCCAGCCAGTCGGGAAATTATAAGAATTGCAATAAAATGGTAGAGTTTTGGAGTTATTCTCTCTGAATCAGAACAGGCCGATTTCCTCTTCTGTTTGCTGTGACCCAGGACAGGTCATGGACAATTCTGGTATTTCATAAATCTGGGGTGGACCGCTAAACTGTTACGAACACTCTGTCGTTCGTAGAATATCCTTTGAGGTCAGCGTTGCGGCATGGTGCACAGCTGAGCTTCACTTGCTGCCTAGCCAGTTTAAATACCGGTAACACTGATGCTTAGGGTTCCCTATCTGGTAAGATTCATAAACTCTCAAGTTTGTCTTTTAATTCACAAAATGTAGTAATGAGATAATATGCAACAAACATTTTAATACATGCTTAATTTACATATTTCAGGATATTTTAATATATATTTAATTTATACACATGAGGCTCCATATTAGTTACTTTAAAATAAAGAAATGATGGCTCTAAGAACATTTAGAAATCTGCTTCAACTTTAAACTAGGTAAGGATTTGTAAAATGGTGGCTTAAAAAGAAGGTCAAATCAACTTCAAAATGAAAGAATCATTGCAAGTTTCCTCACGTTCCTAAAATTTAGGGTCACAGTCATTCTCTTAATTCAAAAGCATTTGAACACTCTCCAAATAATATTGAAATCATTTAGAACAAGACAGAATAATTTACCATTATCAGCCCCACTTCAGAAAATGGCAGGCAGCCAGGAAACGTCCTTCACGCAGTTTCTCCTGGCCTCCCAGTCCAGAATTCCCTGATTAGTGGAGGCTATCACCCAGGAAGGAGAGGGTCTGCGGAGGGCTTGTCCAGAGTGCTATTTACACATCTTTTGGAGCCAAACTATTTCCTGTTATCTGATTATTGTCTGCTTTCCTATCTGTTTAAATTTTTTCAAACAAAGCTTCTAGCTGTTTTCAAGTACTTGGGGGAAATATGAAAGGTAATCTTAACTTTTTAACATCTAATTGAAATTGCTCTGCTGTAGTTAATGATTGAGCTTGAGCTGCTTCCAAATATGCGTCAATAAAAAAGAGTATGTGCTGATAATTCCAGTACTGTCCAGACTTTTCTTACCCTTATAAGTCCTTTCCCCTATCCTCATGTTTACCCCCATACTTCATTCTTTAAGACTCGGCTCCAGGATCATTCTCTCTCTGATGCCTTCTCAAAAGCCATCCTCTGAAGTCCTTGCTAGATTCCCATACCTCATGGGTACCTCTATTGAAACTCAGTGCCAAGTTTTTGAAATTCTTCCATGTTCTGAAACCTTACAATTGAAGCCACCAAAAAGGTAGAAGATATTCATAATATTTAGAAGAGAGTAGGGCATACGTATCAATCAACTAGAATGGAATTGGCCTTCAATAACACTGTTATTTGGGGAGTAAATAAGAGCCCTTCAAACTAGCAAGTGATGTTTAAGGGAAGAACTCCTGTCTCATTCTTAACATCCAGTATTTGGCATGTAGTTGATAAATAAATATTTTATGGATAAGTAAGACCACTAATTCTTACAGTTTTTGCTGTATTTTTGTTGAATGGAATGGGTAAATTAGATAGAGTTTGTGGAAGCAGAGATAGTAAACTGAGTCCTTTCCCGAAAAAAAAAAAAAACCTAAAAATCAATAGTGCTATTTAAAAGTTAACCTGTACTTAACTTATTCCAGAGACAGTTGTGGTGGACTGATATGGTCAACTTGAGCAGAAACGCTCAGCTGAACTGAGTTGGTGGGTTCTGGGTGTAGAGGATCCACACGAGGATTGTTGCTGACACAGCATAAAGGAGAAGGGAGCAGAAGACTGTGGCCAGCTGTTTCCCAGGAGAACTCTGTTGTGGTTGGTTCTCATGAAGGGAACTTGGCTGTTCACATTGCAGAAGGAGCTCGGGGCCTTGCTGTCATCAGGGATGGCTGCTGTTTGCTTCAGGGATGCTCTGGTCTTTATCTCTGCTGTGACCATCGTGTCCTGGTTCTAGTATAGTTTTCTTTGGCCTTCTAGTGCAGACATGGATGTACATGAGACATTGCTGTGAGCTCCCAGCCCTTGACTGGCTCATTCAGGAATCCAGTGCATAGACTTTGTGCACTCTTCCTGCATCTGGAATGTTGTAACTTGTAAATTCCTGCATTAAATCTGCTCTCTTGCAAACCACTGACTCCAGAAAAGTAACTAATGCAACATTACATTAAAAATTTTGATGGTTGTTATTTATCCTATTTTTCACATAGGATAGGGACACATAGCAGATCAGTTATTCATTAAATGTTTATTGTGGAAAAGATTCTTTGGATACAATCTGGGACTATTTAAAATGAGGAAACATGATCAAGTTTGCCCCAGGATAGCAATTCTTCCAAAACTTTTTTCTTAAACCTAAAAGTAAAGACAGAGTACATGTCAATCTGGTTTCCAACTATCTTTCCTTTGGGCAATTCTTTAATCTTGTTAACTGAGATGACTTAGTTTATTTTCACTTTTTCAAAAGAAATTTCCCAGCAGTGCGAACTTTCTGCTCAGCAGAGTGGTGGTTCGTTATCTTCTACAAGAAGCATGTACCCCTGAACCGAAGCAGTGGTGACAAACCTATGCCAGCAGGCATGCATAGCCCTCTCTGTTGGCATGTGAGCCAAGTCACCCCAGCATCACCCCAACAGCTGAGTATCAGATAACAACATACGAATGGGACATGCACATTCTCAGAAAGGAGTAGTGGGCGCCTGGTCTTGATGTCACCAGACACAAGTCATTAGTCATAACTCATCAGAGCTTTCCCATGGCAAGTCAGTATTTAGGTTTAATTGCAGTGTAAGGCACTTTGCAATTCATAACGGGTTTTGGCTGGCGCTTTGGGCACTCAGTCTCTAAAAGGTTCACAATCATTGGCCTAAAATATCTGTCAAACTGAGGAACTTGTTTTTTTTTTAAAAACTGAGTAAGTTTGGTTGCTCATATCAGACCGATTGGAGGAGATAAAGTTTGAGGCCAATGCTAGTTAACTTGAAATTACTTAGACATATTTAAAAAGTTATTTATCTCTGATAAGTATGTTGTTTTTGTGACAATCTTGATTGTCAACTTGATTGGCTTGAGAGTTATTTGGGGCAGCCAAACTGAGTTCTATCTGGGCAGGTAGAATGTACTCGATTAGTAAGGAGATTAGTAAAGCACACTTTCGGCTGTCTGGGTAGAGCCCAGAGGAGTGGCCGTGCGGAATACACCTTGTTCTTGACCCTGTCCTTTCCCGTGCCCTTCCGCTGTTCTCTGCTTCCAAGCTGTTGCGAGTCATGCAGCTTTCCTCCACCATGTCCTTCTGCCTTGATGTTTTTGCTTTGGGGGGTCAGTTAACCATGAACTGAAACTTCTAAAACCGTGAGTCAAGTAAATTCTGCCTCCCTGAAGTTGTGTATGTATGTCAGATCTTTTGTCCCAGCAACCAAAAGCTGACTAATACAACTTCTGTAGGATGAAAACACAACAAGTGCTTGTGTTTACATTGGTTATTGCTGCCTTTTGTTTTTTGCCAATATACACTATAAACATGCCTTGTATTAGATCTGAAATACTTATGCAGGTTTATAGATGTGAACTGAGATTGATTACACCAGCAAATAGCTTATCAATTAAATACTGGGTTTCAAGTATTTCTTGAAATTTTTATCTATGCAATTTAAATGGCTTATTTTTTCCACCATTTTGCCAAAATAGGATTTAACTACAATACTGTATTTATATGTTTTGCATATGTTCAGGTATGGTAGGACCTCCAAAACAACAAACATTCAGTTTTCAATATTTACTAAGGTTTGGTAATTACAGAACACATCAAACATTTCAATAGAAAGCCAAAGTAAATTTCTTTTTAACTAGGCAAATGGAGTCATAGGCTATGTGTTGAAATGTTTGAAGTATAAGGTGAAGTTTTGTTTTTTTGGGGGGGTTGACTAAGGTTCTTAGAGGTTTTTTTAATTAAAAAGTTAAACAAAGATAAAGTTCATTAACTGGTAAAATATTAATTTTATTTATCATTTTTAACATAAAATGAATTTTTAAATTTCCTAAGATAATTAGATTTAGGATCATTGGCCTGGTTTCAGTGAGACTACATAGTAAACACTCCTTTGAAAGTGATTTTGTGATTTAAAAAAAAAAATCTACCTAATCTACCTGATGTCTGATTTTGCCATCAGCACCATTTCCTGGCAACCAGTAAGGCATACTTTTTATCTGGAACAGTAAGCACTTAAGTTTGAATTTCCCCAGGTGAGAACAGAGTACTAAGAATGGAGAAATAAGACTGGTAAATTTTGGGAGGAATGCAAGAAAATAAAAGATACTGAGTATAATTTGTCTTGTACAGGCCAAATACAGTTTAGGCAGCTGGAGGCCCTGGTGGGTGTATTAGTCACTTTTCTTGTTGCTGGAATAAAATACCTGACAGCTGTAATTTAGAGGCCTAGCTGGGTCATGGTTTTCGAGGTCTCAGTCCAAGGCCAGGGGGCTCTGAGGCAGACACATCATGGCAGAAGAGTATAGTGGGGCAAAGATGCTGAGTTCGTAGCAGGCAGAAAGCAGAGCAGGGGAACAGCGCCTGAGAGGAAGGGGCCAGGAACCAGACACAGACCCCCAAGTCATGCCTTCATGATCCACCCAGACACACCCAGAAATGTGCTTTACTAATTCCTCAGGCATCCAGTTTTCCTAATCCAGTTTTAACATTCACAGTAATCCAGTTTTAACGTTCACACTGGGCAATTAGACATAGGTAGCTAAGTACCAAAAGTAAGAAAGGGACTACACAACAAGGAATGCAGTAATGTTTTCACGTGTACACAGACGTGGAGGAGAACTGGTGGAGGAGGAACAAAAAGGGCAGGGACAGAAATCCCTGTGCCACCCTGGCTGTTCTTGATTTTTTTAGTAAAGCAGCATTAATCCTAAAGGTGCTTTGTTGATCAGGTACCATATGAAGCTTTTTTATTGTCTTTCTGGATGTGGCCTAGAGAGAAGCATGGAACCTTGGTGGCGGGAGACTTAGAATCAATTCCTAGCACTATAATTAAGCATCTGTGGGATTTTGCACAAGTAACAATCTCTTGGCTTCTGTCTCTGACCCGTAAAATGGATAAAATAGTAACCTACCTTGGCCTCATAGAACCCAGTTTCCTCTCTAGCTACCTAACAATTATGTTTGGTCACCTTCCGCCAGGTGACCTATTTCACAGCTCCTTACATCCCTGCCATCCCCGCCTCCCCCGTCCATACAGGTTAGAGACCAGCACAGTAAGGGCTAGTGTTTAAAGTTGAAAAAAAGAGTCTATTTAAGTAGAAGAAAAATTGTGTTACATTCCGATTTTTCTTTTAAACAATATCAAGGTAAAAATCAATTCAGCACATAATCAAATTCCAAATTAATATAGTCCGATTTAAAATTCTGTTCTGGACCTTTGGACTACATTTGTGCGGTTAGTTCCCACCGCTTTTCACAATTGAAAACAGTTTGCACGTATCTGAGAGCAAGTTTTCAGATCACACTGTGCTGGATTACAATAGGGCAAAATGTTTTCATTGCTATTTGTTGCTGGTTTTCTGGTTATAAGAATTTAGATTTTCTTGGTTGTAAGATGAAAAGTGGAGCAAAGTGTTTTTTTTAAATGATCTAATCTCTGTGTTGCATATAATTGCTTTCTGTTGCATTCTTCTTCTGGAATTTTAAACTGTCTTTTAACATTTCAGTTGATGTTATAGCTTGAAGAGATGTATTAAATTATTTTAGCATTATGTTCAGAGAAACCTGAAAAGAATTAATTTTAAAAATCATTACTTTTTGCTTTTCCAAACTCAGGAAAATATGTTATCCACTTTTAAAATTTATTTCCACAGTAATGTTTTTGATTTCATCTCTTAAGGTCGATACATGGCCTTATATCTATATTAAATTCACTGGAGCAAGGCCCTGAGTACATTTGTCAAGTGTCCAATTTGGCGATAACCAAGTTAACGAGTAACATTTGTTATTAATTACATCAATAAAGACATCATAATCTAACAACTCCAGTTTGAGCCTAATAGAGTAGGAAGATTGAGGGATGAATATTCACAAGCAATTAATGAACCATTCTTCAGGAAAAAAAATGCTAAAAAAATCACTTTAATACCCTCTTTGCATCCTAACCAGACTTTGTCAAATCAAACCATCTCTGGCTTAAAAAAAAATGTAATCAGTTCCTCAAAATTAAATCCAATGAACTTGTCTCTGCAGAAGGTCAAGTAATATATTCTCATGAAAGAAAACTGTTCCTCATTTAACGCATCAGTTATTAAAAAGGTGTTCTATTTCCTGTTTGGGTTCTGTCCTTTTTTTATTACTGCATATGAAAGTAACTGTCTTGCCAACATGCAAATGATATGCTAACTGAATATGGCTGGCATAAAAGTGATGATGAAAGGGCCAGATAGACCCATCGGCCACACTATTATGCCTAAACAATGGAAAATCACTGCATTTCTAAAATCTCCTTCTATTTTATGCCTGCATGACTCAAAGAAACAAAAGTTAAAATGTAGTAGATTTCTTTTTTAAAAGAAGACATCAAAAATCTTAAGCTTAGATTTTGGTAACTTTATTTTAGTGGAATTCAGACAACTCAGATTTTTTTACAGGAATAATTGAGAGAAAGAGCAAACAGGAATGAAGACCAGGGAACTATACCTTCTTTTTCACAACAGAGAATGGACTAAATGGCCATTAGAAACACTTTAGCTGGACCATGCTGTAATCTCAGTACTCTGGGAGGAGCAGGCAAAAGAATCTGAAATTCCAAGCTGGCCTGAGCAACTTAGTGACTCAGCAAGACTGTGTCTCAAAAATAAAAAAAAAAAATACTAAAGGGTCAGGGATGTAGCTCGGTGTGAAGGGCCTGGGTTCAATCCCCAGCACTAGAAAGATAAAAATCTGGCCAAATGCTGGTTACTCCTTTATGTGTTTTATGAGATTTAATCCATATTATACTGAATTTAAAGAAACAAAGGCTTGTCTTCCAAACAAACTCTCCATGTTCATAAGTTCACTGAAAGAGACCAATGTAATGAGTAAAATTAGAAAGCAGCAGCAACCCTGGGAATATCCTAAAAGCATTGCTATGATGGAGTTGTACCATCCCCCAAATTCTTATATTGAAATACTAACATCAATGTGATATCACTCAGAGAAAGGGCCTTTGGGAGGTGATGGGGTCATACGCGTGGAGCCCTAATGAGTAGGATTATTGGTCTTGTAATAAAGAGATCAGGAGGGAGTCCCTCCCCCTTCTTTTATGTCAGGTTAAAACAAGAAGAGAGCTATCTATAAACCAAAAAATGGAACCTCACAAGATACTAAATTTTCTAGTGTTTGATCTTGGACTTCCAGGTGTCTAGAATTATAAGAAGTACATTTGTGTTGCTTATAAGTCACCCAGTTTATGGTGTTTTGTTACAACTTCATAAATGGAGTAAGAGAAGCTTGTAGAGGTAAAATGAGTGGCATTCAAAGAATTAAGGACCAAGTAGTATTCGACTTCTAAATAGCAACTGTGGAAATTAGAAGACTATTTATAAAACAGTGTCAAAAATTTGAGGGCAAACTGTTTCTTAACTTAGATTTCTATACCTAGTTCAGATAATTTCTCAAGAGTGAGATTAAATGCAGAAACATTCAGATGTGTAAAGTCTTAATATTTTATTCGTCATGTTTTAGGGTGTTGATGAAGCATCTGTTTACTCATTAGTGTTTCCAGGTAAGTGAAGAGGGGCAAAGGGACGTCCCAGGTTGACAACTGAGCATCATGCTTGAAGAAGAGCCAGTGGAGACTGAAAAAGGAGGGCAGAGATTCAGGATGGTTATGTTTAGGGAAAAAAGGTTCTAATTATCTGCTATGCTTCTGTGTAGGAACCAAGACAGCCTTTGTGTAATTAAATCTTAGGTTTCTTTCCAATTATAGTCCTCTGATCTGCCTTTTCTTAGAACATTTACTTCTAAAAACTTGCAATTGTAGGTTTTTTTCTCTGCTTTTTTTGAGATATAAATTATCTCCCAAATTCTTGAATATTGTACAACCTGGAACGTCTTTCTCAATGCCCTGGTAGCCATCTCTTCGAAATGTAATCATCAAGAAAGATAGAGCTCTGGTCACCCTGTCACTGTGGAAGGGGATCCCAACTTTGATAGACACCAGTTAGCAATACAGGTGGCCTAATCTTATGGACTAGTATTCCCATTAATGTGCTATCCTCTAGTACTATTCTACCAGTTCACTCCAGTGCTTAAAATCTCTTTTGATTTTGGTTTAAAGGAGCAAAATTTGATCTTTCAGCACTACTGCAATAGTCTTGAATTAATTCTTCTTTGTCTGTTTAATCTGTCCAGTGCAACTTTTCTTCCACTGTTGGTAAAATAGTATTAAGAGGCATTAGCCAGGTGGGAGGCTGAGGCGGGAGGATCATAAATTGGAGTCTAGGCTGGGAATGTAATAAGACTATATCCCAAAATAAAAATTTAGAAAGAGCTGAGGATATGACTCAGTGAGAAGGCATTGGGTTCAATCCCCAGTACTGCCTACCACCTCCCCCCCAAAAAAACAGGTTATCTGTTTATTTTGTTAGGAAGTTTGGGAAGAATCAATGATAGTGACATGGAAAACTAAGGAAAAAAGACAAGATGTGATATTAACCTCAATATTTTCTTATTCCATTTTTCTCCATTCATGGGCTCCCTCACCCTAAGAGATCTTTATCTTCATTATCTATGAAGTATATTTTATGTATCTGTACTTCCTGTACAATGCTTTCTTCCTCTTGGCATGCCAAACCCTTGTTCTCCAAACAGGAAGTGTGCAGGTTTAATTCCTGCCCTTTAAATTTTGTTGTCTCCAAATCATGCTTAGACTCAGTAGCTTCTTTAAAGTCCTGTTTTGGTCAATTGTTTCCACTGACATAGTGCTTCCTAGCCTGTGCTGTGTCCTTACACTGCCATCTTAGTTGATCCTTATAAAAACATTGCAAGGTGAGGTTTGGTGCTAAATTCAGATGAGTAGAGAATTAAACCATAAATGCAGTCAAGTCTGTAAGTCTTAATTCCTTGTCCTAAAGTGAATTGAGTATTGAGTGAAACATGAGTCAAACATACTTCAGAGGACAGCTGTGAAGGTTGGAAGAAACAATGAATATAAGTCCTTTGCACAATATCTGACTTAGTAAATGCTCAGTAAATGTCAGACAATTATGATTGACTTACAAGAGAAGAGTAAAGTTTAGAGTCAGTAAAAGAAATGTTGCCATATTATAACACAAGGCTTTATATTTATATTGTTTGGTTCTGAAAGCAATTCATAGTACTATCTCACATACTTTCTCTAAATCTATAACTTTTTGGCAAGACCTTGGTTAGACTCCATTAATTCACTACTGAAGTTTAGAGATTTGGAACACAAATGGGTATGCTTTGCAAATGTGTGTGCGCTAAGAGTATGTTAAGGAAGAAGAGAGTGGCTGTCAACAGCAGTGGGGAGAAGATGGAGGAAGACTTAGCAGAGATCCCAGAGCAGCTGGGAGAACGGGGAGGAGAGAGGGTTTGAGGGAGGACGTGTGCAGAGACACAAGACACTGTGTGACTGAAGGCGATGCTCCCGCTACCATTCAGATCTGGCCGGCTGTTGCCACGCATCCTTTAAAACAGCATTCGAATAGCCATATATAATCTTAATCTTGAATGGAAGGACTGCTTGCACAGGGAGAAGCCATTTTTTGAAGAACTGGTATGCAAAACATCGATTTAATTCCTCCATAAGGGAAGGAGAAGGTGGAGTTTGAGACTTGCAGACACATTTGCACAAACAGAAGTGCCCGGGATTGAACAGACTGTGAGTGGATGTTTCTCTGAGAAGAGTCCAGACCTGGAAGCTGAGCTAGCTCTATGGCAGCGATGTTGGAGCCTTGCTGTTGTTTTCACTTTTCGAAGTCTTTGTTCAGACCACATGGTGTAGGAGCAGTACATATTTGTAAATAAATAGACTTCGAATCTAGATTCCTTCTGTGTCTGTGACTTGTTTTCATCTCAGATTTATCACTCTTTTGGAAGAAAAGATGGGCTCACATTTAGAATACTTTGAACCTTTGGAGCACCCATAAGTTTCCACCGCATTTGCCTTGTGGGGCCAAACTGCAGTGTGACAGAGGACTGAACACTTGAGGGCTGTTTTTTTTGGGGGGGGGCAGTTTGCAATGTTTTGTTTTTAATACTTCATCAGATTTCTAAAGTCACTGTTACCATTAGTGAGTCCTTCATTCTCTTCTTAGTTCCTCATTTCAAAAGATTTTCCGGTGTCTGTCTGTCTGTCTGTCTGTCTGTCTGTAGCTTTTGAGGATGTTAGGACAGGCAGCTTCATGATTACTGAGGGGCACGAGGACTGTGGGATTGGACGAGAGCTGGATCTGATGTTCTGTCTTTGAAGCCTCTTCAAATTGTAGGCAAACCCACCTTCTTCTTTTATTTAGTTATTTGTTTATTTATTTTTGTCTGCTGAATGATTAAAGCTGACCTCAATCTTGAGGAGCTTGCTGTCAATCCTCCAACATGTTAGGGCTGGATGAAACCTTAGGAATCATTTTGTTCACTCGTCTCCTATTTTACGGATAAGAAAACTGAGACCCAGAGAAGCACAGCTACTTGTTCGATGTTACAGAATTTATAGAAAGAGTAGGCATTTGCATACTTAAATAGTTCATCTACTCTGTATGTTACAGAAAAATCTCCATAAATTGCACTTACAAATAATATCTAAGTGTCTCTTCAGGTTCCCCTGCACCAAATACTGGCTAAGACCCGCGGGCTGTGTCCCACCATCAGGCTTCCGGATATTCTCAAGTCATTATTCTTGTGATGTTTATATTCTCTCCTGTGTTTACCCGTTAAGCCCTTTCCCTCTTGGATCCTATTCGACAGATGCCAACTGACTAATCGGATAAACTAATAATCAGTCTGTTCATGGGAGATGATGAAAAGACTCAAACAGGAAAACATCCCCCATATATTACCACTGTCAGTAATTTCTGAGCCGGCAGCTGTTGGCCTATTCAACACGCTGTTTGGAGTGTTGTCACACTAAGCCTGACCCTGAGAAAACGGGCCTTCCCTCTGTTATGCTGCAGGTTTTCCCCTAAAGGGGTCAGGGCTTCTTGCTCTGATCTAGGTCCTCGCTAGAGAAACACCTTTGTCTTTCCCTTCTCAGAGGACCTTCGCCATGAAATGTTTGAACAAACGCCTTCGTCTCTGTGCATTCAGACTCATGTGTAATTATTAATCATGCTTCTGGGCTGGCATGGAGATTCCCACCATGGTATCCTTTCCTCCATGGTGGCAATTTTGTTTTGATGTATTTGTTCAGCTATAACAATCCCAGAATGTTCAAGTATTTGCTGAGTTAGATTCAAAGGTGTGTAGCCCTCAGATCCTTCCTGAAAAAGTTCAAGAGTTCATAGCACAATAAGGAAATGAATGACCAAGTGCTACATGGTACCTTAGGACAATATGCTCATGGGACTTTATAAGTCAGGGATAACACAGTGATTAGGAACAAAGACTCTGGGGCAAGAGAATCCCAGGTTCCAGCTCTGTGAGCCCATTACAGGCTATGTGAGCCCATTATTAGCTATGTGGTTTGGGAAGATTACTTAAATTCACAAGTGTCTCAGTTTTTCCATGTATAAACTGGGCAATAAAATATTGCATGTTTCAGAGTTGTAAGAATCAAACTACTAACACGCACAAGTTATAATAAACATGATATGTTCAATACACTATATTTTATATATGCGTATACAGCCTCATGTTTAAAGCATTTAGTACGGTTGATTTGATTCTGTGCTGCACTCTGCCAATGCTAGTATTAACCAGGTAAAGTCTATGATGTTAAGGGGTTCAGGATTCTTCTAAGGAAAACAATATGTTTACCCCTCTCTTAGTTGAATTTAATCCTCTGAATCTTTCTTGGCTTTGTAGACAATGCATCTGAGGGAATCAAGCAGATGAAAGAATCTTCTTTCAAGTAATCTGCAATCTCATCTCGGCACAGGACACTTTTCTGTGTACACAACTTCACTCCTGAATCCCTTCAAAACACTTTCTCTCTTTTTTTGGCAAGGGGTATTGGGGATCAAACTCAAGGCCTTGCTCTTGCTAGCAAGCACTCTAACCACTGAGCTAAATCCCCAGCCCCACTTTCCCTCTTTTGCAATAGTTCTTTGAAGAAGGTAGTTAAGAAAATTGATGTTACTCAGTCCTAATGTTTAACTAATACGTACCAGAAGTACATATTCACGGAAAGAGACAACTAACCTGATTTCACACGACTGTCCTATGACAAGTCATAGGGAGAAAAAACAGGGTGGGTTTTCATTTTAAGGACAAACTCTTAGGATCTCAGCCATACTTCTTTCCTCAGAAGCATTCCCCTCACAGTCCGAATCAACACCTCATGTCTCAGGAAAGTTTCTATTTGAATGTCCCTTGAATTGGACGGGGCTGGGTAAGCAAAGAAAATTTGTCAGAGCCTGCAGCTAAGGAAAGTTTGGCTTTCTCTGAAATACACAAGCTGTACAAAGACTTTAAGCAGCACAGAAAAAAAAGAAGTATAGATTTCATCTAAGGATAGCAAGCCCAGTCATTTCTTACTGATTTCTTACTAGTCATTGATTAGTAAGAAATGTAACAGTGAAATAAAAATAATAGCAAAAGTTTGTTAGAAAGTATTTCCCTATTTAATGGTTTATGTTCTATGAAAATAAAATCATGTCCTTCAAATTAACCTAATATGTTATGAAATCATGGGAATCAAATAAAATAGATTTTATGTTTGAGACAGTGAAAGGCTGAGCAGGATGGTAGAATTAGGACAAGTGACATAATTTCTCCAAGACTGAGTGTCTTGGAGACACTGCTATAACGAGACAGCATAGACTGGTGTGTGTTTTAAACAACTAATGTGTAGGATCAGATACAAAGTAGGCTCCCCAAAAGTAGTATTTTTGCTTTTATATGAGAATTTTGCTTTAACTGACTATGAGGTTTAATATATGTATGTATTAAAACTCATAAATGATTGACCAGAAATCCTTTTCCAATCAATAGTAAAATATTTATTAGAAGCCACAAAGACAATTCTTAGTTTCAAAACTTCCCAATTTTCAATTTTTAGTCAAATAGTTTTCAGTCCATTTGGGTCAAAAACCTCAAAATATATTCAAACAAAAAGAGTAAGATCTAAATTATTTGTAGGAGGACTATTAATCATTGTTTTCAGAATAAATGAATAATGCCATTTAACACATGCTGTATCAAGTGTCTGGAAATGCAGAAGTGAAAGCTGTGACTTCTGTCATTGTCACTTTAGAGGGACTTAGGAACCAAGGCGCAGTGTGAATATCGGTGACAGGGAAGACTAGAAGGGGAGCAAGCCAGGGCTCACATGTAGTTCTTCAAATCTTAGAACACCAGGACAAAGACAATATTTTTAGAGCATTAGCAATGGAAAGAGGACAAGGAAAAGTACAAAAAAACTAATGAGAGTAACAAGGAAAGAAGAGGAATGCTAATTACCAGTGATTTAAGGCTATTACTTCACAGATTTCAGTGACCTCATTAGTGATGGTGTCCTACAATTGCCTCTTGTGGGTAGAAAGTTAAATATTGTCTTGCATGAGCTGCTGTGTAGTACTCGTCAGATTTCTTGGGTGATTTATTCCCGACTTTGCTAACACAGCTTGGCATGTGAGAAACTGCTCTCTCAGCAGCCATAAATTTTCTCAAAGTTTCATTTCATTTTATGGGGAAAATTTAGTGTCCATTCCAATAGCAATAAGGAAAAATAAATCCCATTTTAAACATATATTTCTTGCTGTGAGTTTATAATACAATTTTTACAGGCCTGTTTTCCTTTTCCTGTGAATTAATATTGAGTTCTTACTTCAAGATATTCAGAGTAGGCACAGATCCATAGAAAGAAAAGTAAAAGGGGCTATATATGAGAGAGAGTTTATTTTCTTGAAATAATCCATATTCGTATGCTATGGCTAATGTCCAGTGATGCTTAGAAAATTGGTGCATTGTGACTGTATTGATAATCCTGTTCTCAAACTGACGGTGTAGAAGCACTGTTAGCTTTGTCCTCCCACTCCTGGCAGTCCTGGGTAAACTTATTTCCAAGCATCTACTCTCACCACTTTACTTCATGATTATCATTCTGGATACAACCAGAGCTTCTAGCAGTAGTTCTAAATTGCTTCTTTGGACAAGCGTATAAATGCTGCAACCTCACTTATGACTGATGTCTCTGCTAAAAGGATGTCTTCTTGTGTTGTTTACGTCTTTCATCTGTGATTGATAAGTCAAAAACCAATAATTCTGCTGTAATAACTAAAATGATGACTTTTCATATTGTATTTTCTTTTTACTTGTTTCCTTTTCAGCTTGGTGGATACTTGAGTCTGGAATCCCAAAGACTATTTTTTCTCCTTTCTTGTTACCAATGTCATGAGTAGCTATGAAAATTATGTTATACATTGAAATTTTCCTTATTTTGGTAGAGATTAAAATATCATATACATAGATGGGGTACGTTCCATCAGCAGTAAGTCCTTAGAATTGTGTTATACTGCAGTAAAATTCATCACATGTCCAAAATTAAAACCTAAATCCCAACAGTGACATCTTTTCATATCTTTGGATGGTACTCATGGGTTGGTGCTGAAACGTGCCCTATTTGAATGTGTGAGTTAGGCAGCTAATTCTTGCTTGAAGAATTTGGAGAGTTCGGCTAATGAACACCAAATGTAATGATGCTGACTGACACCTTAATGAGTGGTGCGGTGATCTACTCTGCCACATGCACTGAAGGGGAGGCCGCTCTTAGGAAGGGTCCACATGACGGTAGATGTTGGCAAGTACCTGATTTCTAATGATGCTACCACAATGCAGGTCATCTGGTAGAAGCACAAGCCAGGCTCCTGAAGGAAGAACACCAGGTAAAGATGGAGGCAGGGATTGGATGGTGCATCTGCAAGCCAAGGAATGCCATGGATTGCTGGCCATTACTAGAAGCTAGGATGAAGGTGTTGAACGTTTTCTCTGGGCCATCACATGGAACCAACCCTGCTGATACCTTGATTTCAGAGCTCTAGCCACCAGCCCTCTGCATGAATAGATTTCTACCATTCTAAGCCACTCAGCTTTGTGGTCCATAACACAGTTGTCTTTGTTATGACAACTCTAGGAAACAACTACAGATTTTGGTATGGAACTATGTAAATATATTGCAATAAACATGTTTATCACTATGTCCTTACATATGCATATTTTGGATTGTCCCTTTAGAATGCATCCTTGTACTTGTGATTACCAAGACTGAATATATGAATATTTATAGCCTGTGTTGCATTTTGTCAAAGTACTTTCTGAAAGACTGGTAATAATTTATCCTGAAATCAGCATAGATAAAATTATCTGTTCCCTCGGAACTTTTCTAGAATTGGACAGCAATAGTTTCTGTGTGCTTGTTTGTAAACCAGCAGGAATATAAGTAGCAAACTCACATCAAAGCATTGTGGGAGTTAGCACAAGGAGGGCAGATGTTCTACAGAATGGTTGGAGGAAAAACAATGGGGGGAAATAGGAGAAAAAAATAATGTGGGAGGATGGGATTAATTTTTTTTTCTTCTTTATAAAATCAGCACATGTAGTGCTTAAGATCAATTGAGTTTTGGAGAAGGCAAAGCATTATAACACAAAGTTTAAGACTGCCAACAATCACTAAGTGACCCTTCGATCTCAGAATGGAAGGGAAGAGAGGCGTGGGGTGACTGTCGTCCCGCATCCCCTTCGTCAGCGGGTGAGTGGACTTCAGGAGGGTGTGCTGGGCTTCTAAGGAGTCCCTGTACAAGGCCTACACTTTGGCAGCCATCATGGTCTGCACCAAGGATATAATACAAGGTCAAGAATTTATTTGCACAAAGAAAGGGAGGATTATCAGCTTATAGAGTATATTAGTATGTTAATAAAGCTTAATACTATGCATCCCCTTGGTGTAAGGACCCCGCTTTTTCTGTTCGAAAGCAAAACAAAATGCAAAACTCTGGGTACAAAAAGAAGTTGTTATAGTATTCTTTACAATAGTGCTAATCGAGGGTTGATTAAATAAATTCCAGTGCACCCTTTCATTGAAACACCATATAATCGTAATAAGGTATGATGCACTTCTATGCTTATTGTCAAAAAATGTATCCTAAGATACAGTTAAATAAAGACAAATTGGATAATGTCACATAAAGTATATTCAATTACTATAAAACAATATTAAAGAACATATTCACATCTATTTCTTTAGAATATCATAATGGTTCATCTTTTCTGTGTTTATTAGTACGTGTTTGCTGAACAAAATGATTACATTTATCTTCGGGAGTCGGTACATGTAGATAATGCGTCTTACTTCTTTTCTACTTCCCCTTGCCGTCTCCTGTCTTGATTGGGGACTGGCTTGAGAGACACCTAGATAAGCAAAGCACATTTCTAAGTGTGTCTGGGTGGGCGATGGGCATGTACTTTTGGGACTAGATCTGGTCCCAGCCCATCCTCTTCAGCTGCTCTCCTGCTCCCTGCTTCTTGAATACAAATGAGCTGAGCAGCTTTCCTCCATCTTGCCTTTCCACAACGATGCTTCTACTGTGGAGCCAGCAAACCAGAGACTGAAATTTCTGAAACTATGAGCAAAAATAAACCTCTCCTTCCTTACACTGGGAATGTCAGGTATTTTTTTCCCAGCAACCAGAAACCTGGCCAATACAAATATGTTTTTTATCGTTTTGTTTTTAGCAATGCTGAGGAGTGAACCTGAGACCTCATGCTTGATAGACAAGCCTTTTACCACTGAACTGTACCCCAACTCCTAGAATATATTCTTAAAATTCAAATTTCTATTATTAATAGAAATTTGTCTGGCATGAGTTTATCCCAGATATCTATGTGGTATATCTATCTGTCTTCAAGTCTCTTTCAGATTTTTACCACTATTTCATAGTTTGTATTGCCTCTCTCCTACCAAATCTCACTCCTTAACCTGTTGTGTTTTCCTTCACCACAACATTCATCTTTTTCGATCACACAATATGTGTATCATTCATTACAATAGTTTATTTCCTCTCTCTCTTTCTATAAGCTCCGTGTAGTTAGGGATTTGTTGTTGTTCTTGTTCATTAAAGTACGTTCCACAGCTCAGAGGAGCACTTCAATAATTATTTATTGGCAGAAAAACAATTGGTATTACTATTGCAGTTCGGTAGCTACTTTCCAAAGTGCTCACCAGGATGGCTATATGAATTCTTCGCGCACGCGCGCGTGTGTGTGTGTGTGCACGCGCACGTGCATGTTATGTGCACACATGCACACATTAGCACAGTGCAGATTAATTACAAAAATGTACAGAATTAATGGTTGTCTTACTTATGGTGTTTTTTATTTTAAAGGTGACCATTTTATTTTATAATCAGAAAATAAAAAGAAGGTGGTTTCCCTTCCCCATAGAAAAGACGTGTTACTTAATTAATGTCCACAGAATCACCTTCTCAGGGGTGGCCGTACTCCAGGGAGGCTACAATGGTGGCCAGACCGTAACCACGGAAGAGCTGTCCCAGCCTCTGGAGCTGCCCACCAGGAGCCCTCTGCTGCTCTCTGACATGCCTTCCTCTTGCTCTGCTAGCTGATGTCCTTTATTATTTCTGCTCTTCTAGTCTCTTGTGACTACAGTTTGTCCATGGCAAAAACACTTCTCTCTTTACTTTCCTCCCTATGTATTAATTAAAACACACAATTTTCTCTTTAATTTAGTAGAAATATCTGTACATTTGTCAATATCTATATAATAATACATCTTTATTTATAATAGGTACTCTTAATAAGGAATCAAGATTAGTCACTGATCAAGAATAAATGTTGAATATTGTCAAATGTTTTTTTAGCACACATTTCTTTTAGAATAATCATATCTTCCTTGTTAATCTGGTGATGCAGTTTTTAATGAACCATGTTTTAATTGGTAATACAAACTCCTTGATTGTGATGTATTATTCTTTTTATTCTGTTAGGATTTCAAAGAGTTTTGGATCCAAATGATCTATTAGGGACCATGTATGCTGCCCTGAAGGCCTAGAGGCCAGAGCCTGATAAAGGCTGACTATGCCACAGCAGGGCTGGAGTCTCCAGGCTCCAGGTCAGTTCAGTCTCAGTAATCACATCTTTGGATTCTCTTTCCAGCTTTCAATCCATTTTTGGATAATTAGTCTTAAATCTTGAAATAGTTCTTGGAGTTTATGTTATCAGACCATCTTCTGTTTATATTGCCAGACTATATATTTTATATATATATATATATATATATATATATATATATGTTAGTCAAAGGTATGTCTGTATTTCTATGTGTTCTATTACCCTGATGTTTAAATTGCCAAGAAAAAGCACATAATAAGGTGCTATTATGGGCAAGCTGTATATATAGAAAAATAATAGAAAATAAAAGTAGAGAACTTTAAAATATCATGATACATAGATATATTTGTGTGCAGGTGAACACATGATTCATACTATTCAGGGTTGTGATAAATCTATGAATTCATAGCATGGAAACGAAGATAGATGTTCTTTTGAGACATGAAGAGAATAATATAGCTATGTATAATTTTGATTCCCTCTTTTATGTTGTAACCTCTCTTTCCTGGTTTTGAGTTTGCTTCTGAAAGTCATTTTTTTCTCTCCATGTTGTGTGAAAAATATACAGAGGCGTTGTCCAGTGCTTGTAACTTGGACACAGGCCGGTCAGATCCTGTTTCTACAGTTTAGGGTGAAGAGAGGGTGGGTATAGATGTTCAGCTCAGGACAAAGTGTTTCTTTGAATTCTCGATCCTTTGGGTACAATATGTAACTTGTATAGTTCCAATACTTCCAAAGTTTAAACTTTGTCCAATCAATAATTCTTAGCTTTACTTCAATTTAGCAGAAATGACTCTTAGATACTTCTTTATCACTTAAAACACATTCTCCACATTTTCCTACTGGATCTTTTTTCTTTTTCTTTTGAACCAAGAAGATTTATTGGTACATTTTAGATATACATAACAATCACATTCATCATAGTTAATTTGTACCTGTACATGATATATCCTACTGGATCTTAAGTAAAAAGCCAACCACTTTCCTATTTTGGTAGTCGTGTATCCAAAGCAAGTGCATAGTGCTCCTATTTCAAATATATTTTGAGATTTTTTTTTTCCTGAAGAAGCTTTTTTAAAGGAAAAATTTTGCCTGCTGAAGTAAATGATTTACCAGGCAGGCAAAAGAGCAAGAAAATTGCTCATATTAAATCTCAGAACATCCAAAGTTCTAGTGTGCCTCTGAAGTTTAGTTCTTAAAACTTTAGACAGTAGCCTTTTCTACTCAAATGTGTGAAGCCTAAAAGAAGCAATGCTATCTATAAAAATATGTATTTCTATTTCTGGGATTTAAATCCTAGTGCACTTTGAAGAGTCATGTTGGAAATCTATGTTTAGATTTTATCTTTATCTACAGATAAGCACTCAATTTGTTGAGATAAGTTCATTAAAATTTTTACTTTGTATAACATGACTAGGTAACTCCATGTATACACCTTAATACACACACATACACACACACAGATTTTTCTTCAGAATTTTAATTTTCATTAGCTACATTATACAAACAAAGTATTTTAAATAGAATATGCCAGGATCAACATTCAGATTAGTTTCTGTATAACCATCTAACAAATCAAGAGGCCTCCTATAAAAGAAGGCTACAACCACTGCAGAAAGTCATCCATATCTAGACTGAGATATAAAATTACGGGCTTTTTTTTTTCAAAAAAGTAATCTTATAAAAGCCATTATTACTTTAAAAATCTGTCTTCTAGCTTTCAGAGATTAATCACAGACTTTTTTCCCATTTCTTTACCAGAAATCATGAAAGCTAGAATACATGGTTCATCAAGTATTCAGAACCAAAGAATTGCAATATGAAAAGAGTTAATATTGGAATCATGAGAGAATTTTAACAAAACGTTGTATACTACAAAAATGACAATAATAAAGCATAATAATATCGGTTAGTCACTAATCATCTCTTTTAAGAATGAATGAAGACGGATGTACCTTGAGACCATAATGTTAAGAGAAATAAATTGGACACACAAGCTTAAATATGGCATAGTTTCTCTTACATGATAAACTCAAAAGATAAGCAGAGCAAAAGAGAAGATAGATAATGGGAAGTAAGGATATGTATCTTTTTCAAATGTGAAGGGAATCAAGAGATGCAAGGAGAGGAGAGGGAAGGCAAAGGAGATGAAATAGGAATGAAGATGTGTTATATACATGTACCAAGTCCACACAAGGACCGTAAACGTTATGTACTGAAAACATGTACTAATACTCTAAAAAACAGAACAAATGAAAAAAGCCTACATACTTAGCTTGGAAATAGTAACAACAAACTGCTTCTTTGCTCATGATTTTTTTAAATTTTATTAATAGTGAAGCACAAATAACCAATATTTTGCTTATATGTAGGAACATTTTCACTTTTTAGTGTGGTTTTTGGCTTTGTTAGAGAATAAATAAGTTTTCAGAGCTAAGAAAAAAAAAAGAACCAGAGGCATATTTACATCCTCAAATATAAAAAACACAAGGATTCCACAACGTAAATCAGAGAAAGTTAATATCTGAGAGAATATTAGGAAATGGGAGGTAAGGTAACATGGTTGATGTCAGAGAGAATTGTGAAGGAAACTCATTAAGTCTGTCTTTAGGATCTTGATTACGCCTGCTGGCAACATGCATTCAAGCTTCCTCTGCTGACCCCCAGCTTCTCTCTGCTAATCATTTTATAGACCTTCCTCCTCCAGCTCCATCATTTCCTCAAAACTCTCCAACAGATAACCTGCCAAATCGCTCTGTGTTAAGAGCAATACAGTGTCTAAGCATCAAATGCATACAGAACACTTAGTGCACAAAAATTACCTTGGGGTCTGGGCTTCCTTCCAAGTGTCATGTGTAATGATCACAGCATTCTCAGTACAAAGGAATTCAGGGCACATCAAAAGGAAAATTTTGGGGAGCTTGTTTAGGGGAAGATATCTGAGATCAGTCAGAGTTTTTAGATATTCTTTAAAGCCCATCATACAAACGTATGTATTATATATAATAGTATATATAATTAGTATATATATATTGATAATGTATAATTAGTGTGTATGTGTGTGTATATATTATATATATGCATAAAAATTAGGATTGAAAAACAAGATCAGATAGTCTTATGGCCTTCTAATCACCAACATTTGTTTCTGGATTATAAGGATTTTTTGGCTGGTTAAATGTGTCACAGATTCATAAATTTATTTTCATCCTTTCCAATCAATCCTTAATTTCTTATTTGATTTTGCCTCATAGAAGTATATTTTTCTCCATTCTGTTTAAGAACTTTATGACCTCAAAAATATAAATTGTTCATCTTGACTTCTAAGAATAATGACACACTCACTCACACCCAACTGAATGTAATTTAAAAGCTAATAGGAGATATGCTTTAGAATTTCAATATGACAATAAAACTTACTTTAACTTTCACTTTAGCTGGAATGAAGAAAGTTAAAAAATTGTGTAAGTAAAACATTTTTTAAAAAAATTTGCCTCATTTATCACTTAAATTACATCTTCAAAATTTTGAAATTTGACAATTTCAGAGAACATGTGCTTGATTACTGACTGTAAACTACCTCAGTTAAGATACTGACATGATAGATCTTCTGTTGAAGAACCTTAATTCCTTTCATCAAGTATACTAATGGATACTCGCAATTATTGCCAAAGCAACTACACACATTCTTTTTTGACTATGCAGTGACCATTCTTGTTAAATTAATGTTTATTCTGCCCCAAACATGGTGAAACATACGACCAGAGAGTAATGTGTGCTTTTTAGTTCCTTTTACTTCAGGATCATTATTTTACTGAGCCTATAAGTAAAACCTGCATAAGAAACACAAAACCAACAATGATACTCTTTAGAAAGTAATTACCTGAACCCTGGTAACCTTCATCCTTTCTTAAGAGATGGAATGAATGTGAAGTTTGCATGCCTTCTTTTTTTAAATTTTATTTTATTTTAATGGTACATTTTCGATGTACATAGTGATAACATTCATCATTGGGGATTTGTACCTGTATGTGATATATCTTCTTGCTTCTTTTTTCCCCACTCCCCTCCACTCTCTTCACCCCCTCCTCCCTCCTATTTACGAAAGCTTTGTTTCCATTTTTTCCTTCCGTTTCTTATTTCTCTTGTCCCTCTGTTTCTTTCCCTGTCCCCCTCCCTTGTTCGTTTTCCCATTTGGACACTTTCTTCCCTTTCCCAATATAATACATTTTAATCTTTATTTACACTTTCAGTTTCTCACACCAGAAAACAATGTGGTATATAAACACGTGTGTCCAATTTATTTCACTTAAGAGTATGGTCTCAAGATGCATCTATTTACCTAGAGATATCTCAATCTTATCATGCTTTATGGCAGAGTAGTACTCCACTGTATAAAAACACCCCACATTTTCTTTATCCATTCCCTGGTTGATGGGTATTTGGGCTGTTTCCGAGATTTAGCTAATACAAACTGTGCTGCTATAAACATGGGTGTGCATATATTGCTGAGGTATGATGCTTTTAATTCTTTTGGGAAGATATCAAGAAGTGGAATAGCTGGGTCAAATGGAATCTCTAGTCTTAATTCACTGAGGAATCTCCACACTAATTTCCACAGTGGTTGCACCAGTCTACACTCCCACCAACAGTGGAGAAGGGTTCCTTTTTCTCCACAGCCCCTCCAGCATTTGCTATTCGCCCATTTGTTGATAATAGCCTCACTCTTCTGGAGTGAGGTGGAATCTCAGGGTTGTTTTAATTTCCATGTCTCGAATGACCAGTGATGTTGAACATTTTTTCATATGTCTCTTTGCTGTTCTTAATGCCTCCTTCATGCTTTGTTTTTTTTGTAACAAATGCAAACTCTCCATGAATAAAACCACCAAGTTATTTTATTTCTAGCCTGTGGCTGTCTGCTGTTTATTTAAAGAAAAACTATCAGAGAGACAGAGACAGATAAATTTTAGTTTATTTACTTTTATTATGGCTTATTCCCTTTTAATTTTTACTTGTTCTAAATTCTGGATTAATCCAGTATCTGTATTGGATGCTGTGGTTTGCTAAACAGGTTCCCTTCCAGGAATGAGGCACAGGAGACATCTGACGGCTCTCACTGGAGCTCCTCTCTGGTTAATCCCTTTTGTCAAAGAAAGATGCTCTGCCCAGATTATACCCTTTCTTGGAGTCCTCCTACATCAAGTTTTCAGGAGGTTTATCCAGGGGTACACTGATGTGTGACCCCCATGCCTTGGGCAGAGGCTTTAAGGAGTTCATCTTGGTCTCAGAGTACTTCATAGTCAGCTAAGTCTTTGTCATGACTCATCTAGGTAAAATCTTCCCTCTGCCTGCCTCATCATTCCTCTGTAAATACTCCTAATACACTTTCTATGTGCAAATGTTTGTTTCATGGAGCACTGACTTAAAACAACAGTCTCGTTTACACATTAATGTGTAAGCCTGAAAATTCAGTTGTCTTCTGATACCATAGAATAGCACCTTAAAGCGAAAGTTTAGATGATGGGATGGAGTAAGAGTCTTTTTCTTCCAGGAAGGACATTAATGCTATAGTACCCAAGAGTTATCAATCAAGTAAAAG
Source organism: Hystrix cristata (assembly GCA_004026905.1). Classification (NCBI taxonomy): domain Eukaryota; kingdom Metazoa; phylum Chordata; class Mammalia; order Rodentia; family Hystricidae; genus Hystrix; species Hystrix cristata. The sequence goes on along the minus strand of PVJO010000098.1, from coordinate 205,108 downwards.
CTTCCCATGAAGTGACAGATCTACTGCAAGCAACACAGTGTTGAAAGAACTCTGGACAGGAAGCAGATACCTACTACTCTTTCTACTAAGCAGGGTAGGACTTTGGGAAGTCAGCTTTATGGGACTATGGGAAGATCTCTTCCAATCCCATGAATTGAAGTGTTTTCCAAGCTCTTGAGAGAATTACTACTTATATAAATTTGGCTGTTAAAAGTCATCGGAACAACATGCATTTCTTTATCAGTTTCTTCAACAAGAGTGACAGAGGCCACAGGACAGAGATGAATGACAGATTTGAAAAAAAAGAACAATAACTCATCACAGCCTAGGAGGTGTCAAAGAAACCACGTTGTTTCTGCAGGATTGGCCCTCAGAGGGGAGGACAGTCTTGTGGAGTCATGAGGAGGAACCTGAGGAAAGAGTAGTCAGTCAATAGGAAAGCAACTCCCAGGGGTGAAACAAGACAAAACAAAAACAAAGCACAAAGAGGTCAAAACATATTCTGAATTTCCTTTTCTAGGGCCTCTTTCTTGGGTCAATTCTAAATCCCCACCATGATGTCTGCCTTTAGCTATAGCAGACCAGTGCACAGTCAACCAGTTCTTCTTCCAAGAAAAACTAAAAAAGTGAACAGCTAGAATCTCTCTTCTCTCTCTCCCTCTCTCTCCCCCTCTCTCTCTCTCATTCTCTCTTTCCCTCTCTCTCCTCTGACACTGAGATTGCAAGCCACCAAGGACTTCAGGGTCAGACTGCTAGAAGGAAAGAAGGAAAGAGAATGAATGAATGAGTGCAATCCCCTGTACTGCTTTTCCCAAGACACTGGTCAATTTTTAACTGATGACCGAGAGGTAAAAGTCTCTCTTGTGGGGTTTATAAAACAGAAAGTGGAATTCAGAAATCACCCTGGAGGGCAGACCTCCTAACAATCCAAGATTTCAGTCAGGACTCTTAAAGATTTACACCTTAATAGTAATTCGGATTAGCCCACAAGGAAATAAAATTCAGTTTTTATGTAGCTCAATTTCACTTGAATTTCCGTTACCCTGACTGCTTACCAAAAGAAGAATTTTTCATACAATGTTATTTATTATTGAATTACAAATTTACTGCACTACAGGAAATAAGGAGAAATGACTAATAAGGGATACTAAAAATGTCTAGAGGTTGAAATTATCAAATTATTACCTTGTGTTAGCCTCTTAGTCTAAGATCTCTGATGTGTTGAAGGTGATGGGACAATTTACATAATTATGCATGCTAATATATGAAGATAATTTTTCTTCTACCTCCTCCGGTCATTTGATATAGTTTAATGGTGCTTCTAAGCAAATAACTATTTGTGTAGACTCAAAGGGATGATGAAGTGAGAAGAATTTTGTAAAATGGCATGCAAGAGCAATATTTTGGGGACAGGAAAGGCACTTTGGGTAGCTTATTATAGCTTAATGTAGACACCTACTGAGCTGACTACATGGATGGTAAATTGTTAGCAAACATAATTCATCACTGGCCTGTCTGAATTTGTCTCTGTTTGATCTTCAGACCGTGACTGCTCTCAAACTTGAGGCGTTCTTCCGTATTTCATGCAGTTCTGTTGCTTTAAAACACTGATGAGGTGTGATGTGCTTTCCTTGCCGCAACTGTAAATCTATTAGATGTGCCACAGCCAATCTTTGGTCCACCTGGGCATGATGGTCAGTACAAGAAATGTAGATTACTTTTCTCTGGCTGTGCTTAGTTGCAGACAGACCTTGCTCAAGGAATGTAGGGATCTGAAAGGATGAAAAGCATGGGGATCTTGGTTTGGTTTTCTTCTTAGAGAAGGAAAACATAACATGAAATCATATTTCTAGGTACAGTAAAGGAAGACATGAGATCTGCATGCGTGTGTGTGTGTGTGTGTGTGTGTGTGTGTAAGTTATAGCATCAAAAGGTATAAAAAAAAGTTAGACGGAAAATAAGAAATTCAGTTTGAAGATTGAATGGTCAGACCCGATAGAGCTATTTTTCTGTCAATGTTGACATTATAAATCCCCATCTTTGAGTGTTTATAAAATCCAGTTAGGCCCAAAACAAAATACCCTAGAATCTAGCCAGCAAGCAATTTCAAAAAAATTGAATAATATACCTCAATCACTTCTAAGTCTAGGCTTTGCAAATTGCTCCACAATCAAACCACCCTGAATGTGCCCAAGCTCATTTGACCTGAGATTGAAGTTGATTTCTTTCAGACACAATTTTGGTTTGTATAAATGTAAAAAAATGCTCTTCAAAGATACTTTAATTTGGATAAATGTACAAATTAAGCTTCATCACTGCTTCCTGGGGGTATTATCAGTATAATAGATTTACTACTGTGTATTGCTTGAATTAAGTAGTTTTGGTAAATACTTCATAAGCACTGAATTTCATCTGAGTAATGCTCAGCAATTTAAAGGCCTGCCTGAAATTGAAGCAGCATACTGAGATTTAACAGACAATATTAACTAAGTACAATGGTCCCAGTGCTGGTACAGAGGCCAGCACGACATGGTTGTTCAGGTACTCAATCAATCAACCCTGTGTTTGTCCAGCATTGCTGCATAAATGTTTCAAAATTTTATTGATTTTGTTTGGGAGACAGAGACTAGAAAAAGATGGGGGAAAGCTGATAGAATGGTATTGAAGGGAGAGTAAAACAAAGAAATGAGAAAGATAGAGAAAGAGAAGAGACAAGAATACACAGGTGACCCAGAAGCAGTCTTACATCGAGACCAACAACTTTATTAATCATTCATTTACTTAACAAATAATCATTGAGCACCTAATTTATGTCAGGAACTTTTCTAAGAGCTAAGGATATAACAGTGAACCAAAAGGATAAAAATTTCTTCCTATGAATCAATGTGTCCATCGGTGAATGAATGGATAAGCAAAATATGGTACATGAATATGATGGAATATTATTTAAAGAGAAAGAAAATTCGGGCATAGTCTACAACATGAATAAGTTAGGAAGACATTACACTAAGTAAAATGAGCCAGCCACCAACATGAGGTACACAGAGACAGAAGGTAGAATGCTACTTTACTACTGGAAGGAGGGGAGGCTGGAATTATCATTAAGGCTTGTAGAGGTTGTTCAGTTTTTCAAGATGAAAGAATTCTGGAGCTGGATGATAGTGGTGGAGGCACAGCAATATTAGTCTACTTAACATCACTGAACTGTTGCAAACATGGACTAATAACAAGTCAGAAAAAAATAGTTAAAATGGTAAATTGTATGTGTATTTTACCATAATAAAAACTGAAAATGCCTGCTTATGTAGAGCTACTATTTGGTAAATTTGATAACATTTTCCTAGATTGTAAACAATCTGTAGATCTCACGAAATATAATTGATATTTTTTTTTTCATTTTTTCCCCCACTCTTCAGGGAGAAACAGAGACCAAAAGAGTTTTGGGTCTAAAGGAAGGAAGGGAAAAAGAAAGGGAAGGAAGAAGAGGGGGGGAAAATGGAAAAATGTAAATAAAGCTATTGTAAATAAAGAAGGGAGGGGGAGTAGAAGGGAGGAGTGGGAAGGAGGGAAAAACCAAGGTATATCATGTACAGATACAAATCAAATATGATGAGTGTGATTATTATGTATATCTACAATGTACCAATACATGTTCTTGGTAAATGAAAATAAATAAATAGAAACACATAGTAGAAATTATAGCACTCATGAGTCAATGCAATGACTCTTGCTCTTTGAAAATAGATGTTCTCTTAGGTTCTTTTAGGTCTGTCTTACTGAAAAGGTAACAAAGCAACTACCGAGTGGCAGGCATGGAAAACTCAATAGAAAGAGTTGTGTGAGGTAATAATAATACCATTAGAAATACATGTGCGGATTTTATCTCTGGTTGTTGTCATAGAGCATCTAGAACCTTCAGAATTTCCTGAGGGATAGGTGTGATAGCAGCATCTTTGTTGTTCACAATAAACTCCTTTTAATCATACAGTAATAAGATAATCTTCATGGCCCCTACATAGCTTTAGAAAGGTGGCTGATTGAGGACAAACAACTGTAAATTTAGAGGATTATAACTTTCAGCCCTTCTAAGATCTTATGGGGAAGGGAGAGGGCCTGGGAATTTATTTTGAAATATTTAATCACAAACATGCAGTGATTTAATCAATGATGCGTATGTAATGGAACCACCAGTAAACCTTGAATTTAAAAAAAGTCCCTAAAGGACAGAGTTTGGAGAGTTCCCAGGTAGGCGAAACATTGAGCTAGGACAGAGGAGCATTCAAAGAGAGGCTGGGGGCTCTATATCCCGCTTCCCACACATTTTTGTACATCTCCATTTGATCATTTCTGAGTTGTGCCCTTTATGTTAAACTAATAATAGCAATTTAAACACTTTTCTGAGTTCTGAAAGTGATTTTAGCAAATTAATAAATCTGAGGAGAGCGCTGTTGGAACCCTAGTATTTACAGGTGGTGGGACAGAAGTACGGGTGGCAATATGGACCACGCATCTGGCATCTGAAGTTTGCAGGGCTGAGCCCTTAACCTATGGTGTCTAAAATAACACCAGAAGTTAGTGTCAGAGTTGAATCAAATTGTAGGCATTTAGTTAGTGTCTGGCAAGCTGGGGAATTAGTAGGTGTAAGGAAAAAACACCACAATTTTGTGTCAAAAGTAGTGTAGACTACTGGACAAACCAAAGCAGAGAATTCAAACTGCCAACACTCACAGGCCACAGCAAAGGCCACAGCAAAAACCAAGACTTGACAAGGAAGAGAGAAATTTAAGGGTCCTGATTTGCTCAATTTGAAAAATTCCTCTCTAAGAATTTTTTAAGTGCTTAAAGATGTTTACCGTGTTCATCTCAGTGGCACCTCCTCAAGCTGAATTGTTTTTCATTTCATTCTGTTCTCATATGTTTTCCATTTTGAAGATCAGTGATGATTTCTGTAGACCCTGATTATGCTCGACATTGCAACCGTAGCTCCTGAACCTGTTAGGGTACAATCTCTGGGGCTACGGCTTAGGAATCTACATTTTCAAGGAGCTATTCTGATGACTGGGACACAGAACCACCACAAAATTGGGTGTTCTTGCGTATACTTGGGGAATAAAAGAAGTGCCCTGTTTTGTGTCAAATGAAACCGGGCCTGGGGTTGTGGCCCTCATTTAATCTGAAGCAAGGTTTTTACTTTTCACCAGGTAGCTGTACTAAAATGTTACCTGGCAATTTTAAATGACAACTGTTACCATCACAAAGTATATGTGTGCAGCAAAGAATTCATAATGCTTCAAATTCCCTCTGATATTTCTTTTCACATAAGCAGGTAAACAAAGTTTGCTATTGTAACATTACAGCTTCAATATTTAGCCACATGGATAAAATAACTATAGTAATGGAAAACGCCATGTTTCTGGGTCTTGCTGGAAGAAAAATAACAAAACTAATTTACTTCAGGCTGATGCAAACCTTAAATTTAATGGATGAATGGTTGCAGAAAATTCTCTTGGTCTAAATGTTCAATCATGTGCTTCCTTTTTCTCTTCAATTCCTTAGGCATTTGCTGTCCATGCTTCTCGTTTGGTATTTAAACAGTTACAGCCTTGTATCCTCAGACAATTTGCTGTACATCACCACCCAGTCTGATTATAAGTATCTAGCAGGAAGATACTAGTATTACATAGCTAGAATGTGAGCTCCAAGGAACACTGCCCCTTTTCCTAAATGAATAAGGTTGAGGGGATCTTTTAGAGCTAGGCAATGATGGCATTTCATATGTTTTCTTAATGTTGAATGCTGTGGCTGATATTTAAATAGGTTTTCAGGAAGTGCTTTTTAATTAACTTGAAATAAGAGCATTGAAGACTTGTCTGGAAATCATGAATTTAACACTTACAGGAAACGTAGCGTCGGCCCAGTAGTGTATACTTGAGAATTCTAAGGGATGAGGTGTTGCTCTGTCCTACCTAACGGAGCACGCCTTGAGACCATAATGATAAGCGAAATAAACAAGACTCACAAGCTGAAGCATCACATGACTTCTCCTATATGAGAAACCCAGAGCATAAATAAATTAAAACTCAAAGTAAAAGTATGTAATAGGAAGCAGGGAGATAGATCTTTTGCAAATGGAAAGAGGATCAAGAGATGGAGGGAGTGGGGAGTGAGGGGAGAAGAAAGGTTCGTAAAAAGAATTGATGTGTTATGTACATGTGTAATGAAGAATGAGGAATGTAATTGTTACAAACTGTAAACATGTGGTGATAAAAATTAAAATTAAAAACAAAGCCAACAAAAAAAGAAAATAACAAACAAGTGAACTAGCTTCTAAGAGATGAAGAATTCAACCTGGATAGATTTGTCTCTTTCTAAAAGATTCTATTACTCAAATACCTCTGTCAAAACCAGGGAGTTTCTTTGTATATAAAAAAAAGAATCCAGAAGAACAAATGCAAGCATTTATAATATTAGGTTGTGGTAGAAAGAGCTGAGCAACTGCAAATTCAATAAGGAGTTTCATGGTTTGATTTTGGGTAATTTCGTTTCTCTATATTTATTATATATAATTTTACATATATACATGTATCGTATACATGTATAATCAAAATGTTATATAATTTTAACTATATGTAGCACATTTGCATAGAATATCCATTTTAGCTAATTTAAATTTGTAGTTTTTCCACTTGCTTAGAATTGTTCGTTGAATTATTTTATCACTATAGCATTAGAAAAAGGTGAAGGGGTTTGGGGATGTAGCTCAAGTGGTAGAGTGCTTGCCTAGCAAGAGCAAGTCCTGAGTTCAATCCCCAGCACCTTTCCTCCAAAAAAGCCACAGTAAGACTTAAGGTTTTGGAAGTTTATAAGCTAAGGACATGCATGTCTCAAATTCAAGGGTTTATCTTCATAGCTTTGCTCATTTAATTGCTGAAGTATTTCAGGTGTTGATACAACTATTTCTTCTATCATATTATGATCTTTTCAAGGCAACACTGTGGTAAGATTAAAAAAAAAAAAAAAGAAAGGAAAAGGCAAAGCCCAATTGAGCAAAAGAGGAAAACAGAAGAGACCAACTTGGACGCTAACTCCATATTTTTCAGTGTGAATACCAACCGAACTCTGCATCAGAGAAAGCAAAAGATTTAATATCTTCGCAATTAGCAAAAGGTAATTTTGGGAGTTTTATCTGAAGAATAATTTTCAAAATTAATTGTTATCTTGATAGGGAGAGAAAGATTGCATATATTTATTGTATACAACACGATGCTTTAATACACAGTGCATACTGTGGAAGGGTTCAGTTGAGCTACTTACATATGGGTTATCTCACATACTTATCTTTTTATTTTTGTGGTGAGAACACTTAAAATCTACTCACAGATTTTTCTAGAATACAATATACAATACCATGTTATTAATTATAATCACCATGTTGTACAACAGATCTCTTGAAGTTATTCCATCTTTTTATTAGTACGTGTTTGCAGTATATAATGATTACATTCCTTGTGGGGGGTTGGTATGTGAATATAACACATTTTAAGTCTTTTTGCATCCTCTCCTTCCATCTCTTGATACTTTTCCCACGTGAGAAAGATCTATCTCCCAACTTCCTACTCTCTTTTATTTTTTGATCAGTATCTCCATAACCTTCCACCCTAATCTTTTTTCTTCCCCAATACTAGGGATCAGATTCAGGGGTGCGCTACCACTGAATGACATCCCCAGCCTTTTTCTTTTCCACCCAGGGTCTTATTAAATTACTTGGTTTGGCCTTGAACTTGAACTTGTGATCCTCCTGCCTCAGACTCCTGAGTCTCTGGGATTACAGATGTGTGTCACCATACACTACAAGATTTCCTATTCTTTCAGTTAGGGCTGAATAGTATCGTGTTATGTAAATGTGCCAGATTTTCTTTTCCACTCATCTATTAGTGTGTGCTTAGATTTATTCCATATCTTGGCTATTGTGAATATGATGCAGTGAACATGAAAATTAATATTTAAAGTGATATACTTTTTTTTCTCCGTGAAGTCTATATTGTCCTCCCTTTTTTGTCTTCATTCCTGTTTTTTTTTTATTCTTTTGTTGTTAGCAATAACTGCTATTTACAAAACTTGACTAGGCAACAGATATCAAAAGGAAACGGTTACAGTCCAATTTTCATTGCTAAGGAAGTGTTTCCTTTGATGATCTTCTGCCAAAAGGCAGGGTTAAGGAACAAAATCACCTTTGATCTGAAGAGAGTTATCTACGGGAAGAGAGTTATCCTTACGGGAGTGAAGCTGTGAGAAGGAGATGAAGTATTAGCAACCTTAAATACAAGAAAGGGAAAAGGAAACTATACCACGTTTAAGAGGCTGCCCTAGTCGCCAGGTCCACATGACAAAAAAGACCCTCCATGTCAGGTTGAGTGCCCCCTCTGTGACAGGGCTGAGACTGAATCAAGAGAAAGGAAACAGTCCCATAACAAATGACCCAAATGGGAATTTTCTTCCTAAACTACAGAACTTACTCTAAACTGGATTTGATTGATTATAGCACTAGAAGGTCTGTCCAAGTCCCAGATCCCATGCTTATGACTTAAGTGTGTATCTAAGAGGGGACATCAAATCTCCTTTGCTGTAACCAGCTTTCCAAAGATTAACTAATTACAAGGACAGATGGTCCTAAAAGGGGAAAATATTTATAATGTACCCAGCAAAACAATTCAATAAATGTTTCTAGAGCAAAGGTTAAAATGCCAAGAGTCCACACGATTATCATCAATCAATAAAAAGGGCCTGGTTCCCATGGGGAATCGAGATCCAAATGTTGCCAAATTTTCTGAAGTTTCAAGGAAAGCCAGAAATTGTAATTTAATGTTTTTTAAGCATCATATATATCAACCACATAAGGAGCCAATTCGTTGGTAGCCTACTCTTTTGTAATCTCCAAAAAGAAATAAAAATATATTAAAAATTGCAAAAAGAGAGCTGTTAAATTTCAGAGAGATCAACTGTATTAGTTTGCTAAGACTGCCATAATCACACAGTAGACTGGTAGCTTAAAGAACAGAAATGTAGTAGAGGAAGCCCCCGACTTACAAGTAAGTTCTATTTTGGGAGAATATTTCTAAGTGGGATTTTATCGTTAAGTCTGACAAAGTGAGTCTTGTATACGTTTGACACAATATATAATGTAAATCATAAAAAAACCAAACACACACCAATGTAGTAATCCCTGACTGCACTTTATTGCTGTACAGCATCATACTACATAGTAAGCACACAGCAGCACAACTGTGACAAGTCCAGCAGATGTGCGAGGTACTTCTGCGATTTCTTTGCATTTATAAATATGTGCAATGCGAGGTCCATTTGTATCTGTGAAAATTTGCACTCAAATGTTTGTAAGTCAAGGAGTTGCAACGCTGTTTGCCAGCATAGTGACCAGAGACAGTAATAAAGTACTGCACATTTCAAAACTAGAAGAAAGGATTTTGAACATTTTAATCACAAAGAAATTATAAACATTTGAGGAAATGAATATTTAATCTGATTTAAGCATTACACAGTGTATACATGTATTGAACATTACACGGTACTCCATTATGTACAACTTTTATGTTTTTATGTACAAGTTAAAAAATAAATTTTAAAAACAGACATTTATGTCATCACATTCTGGAGGATCTAAGTCCAACTCTGTTTGCAGGGCTGGTTCCATTCTGAGTCTTCTGTCCTAGGTCTGTAGACGTCTGAATTCTGTCTTCATGTGAACTTTCTTCTGAGTCCTAATTGTTGCTGCTTGGAAAGGCGCCAGTGATGCAGGATTAGTTCCCACCCATAAAACTTTGTTTCACCTTTATCACCGGTTTAAAGGACTTTTTCCAGGTACATCACATTCCGAGTCCTACGGATTAGGACTTCAACATATGAATTTGGGGGTGGGCATGAATCGTAATCAGAAATAATTTCCTTCATAGACGTAATGACTCTATTTCCTGCTTTGCTCAGCACAGCTTCCACCTTCTGTCTGGTACACCAGCATAAATATTAATAGACTTGCCTTCCGCTCTCCAAAATGTCCTTGTTTAGATGACAAATTTTTGTTCATCTTATTTACAAATAACCCATAAATATTTTATAAAAGACTTCTTAGTCATTCTTTAGCAGATATAAACAGATTATATCCCATTATTAAAGAATTTTAATCATTACTGGAGGTAATTAAATGAATGCTGCAATAAATCAGAATAACGAAACTTAATTATACTCAATACGTATTTACTGAGTGTTAGCCATGTCCAGTTGTTGTGAAATATGTTGTGAATGAAAGTAATGAACAGAAAGGTTCTAATCCCTTACCCTCATGGAGTTTCCAGTACAGTTCAAATAAGTTTGATTGATATAACCAAAGTATGTAATGAGAGTGTGAGAGTCTAGGACACATAAGAAGACAAATTAATAGAAATAATTGATTTTCCTGAAAACAGGGTATAAAACACAGCTAATCATTAAGGGTACAATGGGGCAGGGTGGAGTAAAACAATTTAAAATAATTAATTTTAAAATAATTACAACAGAAATTGAAGGTACTTATTGTGACATGAAAAAGATAAGACACATAAGAAGACAAATTAATGGAAATAATTGATTTTCCTGAAAACAGCATATAAAACACAACCAATCATTAAGGGTACAATGGGCCAGGGTGGGGTAGAACAATTTAAAATAATTAATTTAAAAATAATTACAGCAGAAATTGGAAGTACTCATTGTGACATGAAAAAGAAACAGAAAAAGAAAAGAAACTAAGTTCTGAGGAGAAAAAGGAATGATTCAAGTTTCTAGAATTTTAACACGGGTTAAATTTTAGACAATACTTTGCGTATGGAAATAAGGTTCCTTTTTCTTGCAAAATAATTCAATGCTTTACCATTTTCGTCAAAGTGATCTCTAATTCCTAAATACTAAAAACCATTATTGCTATTAAGATGGCATTTTCCACAGTTTCTAGGGCTTCTTCTTTTAAAAGAAAATTCTCAAATTGGAAGTCTGTTAAGGGCTTAAGTATGACTCAGGGGAAAAGCTACTTATCTTAAACGTAACCATAGTTTTTCAAGCTTTTGTATTCTTCGTGGTTGTAATTTCTTTTACTATTCAGACCCAATTAAGAGCATTGTAGGAAATCCAGGTCGATTTTCCACAGTATTAGTGAGGGCAGGGTGCACACCCAGAGCATATCATTTCTTCCTCTTGCTCTGTAACCTGCCATGTCTTGCTGCCTCTATACCATCTTGTGGAGCAGTGGGTGGGCTTCACACTGTGCTAGCTGCCAGCCCTCCTCTGAGTCCCAGCCTCCGACTGGGTATAATAGGTAATGGCCAAGACGGAAACTTCCAAGGAATTTTAACAAGAAGATATAGCTTCCTTGGCTATCGGACATCTCTGCTAATGAGGGCTGCATGCTCACCCGTACAAAGCTTTGCAGCCTCATGAGTTTGGGGACCAGCACACCCTGTGGGTGTTCCCCTCTTTCACATCCCCTCGCTCTCAGGTCTGTTTTGCAGTTCCACAGCCCTTGCTCCTTTTCCCTTTTCTAGTTTGAACACATAATGTCTTTATGGAGATGTTACCCAGGATACAAGTAAGATCACGGTCTCCATTATTATCTATTCCATTTCAATTAGTCTAAATTCCCACTTCCCTTCCAAAGGAGGCCTTCCTTTGGCATAAATAGATTTTCCAAACAAAACAGTAGCCTCCTGTTAACCCAATAATGCAAAAATAGATACCATTTCCTGAAAGTTAATCATTTCAAAAAAAAAAATACCCACCATTTTCTTTTTCTTTTGCAGGAATTTAAGTTAATAAGTAGAAAACAGTGAGCTGGGAGAGAAGCCAATGTTGGGGAAATCAGATATTAGAGATTAAGTAAGGGAGAAATGTAGTTGGAGCAAAAGCTGGGTTCAATTTTGGTCAAATCACTGGACCAAAAGCTAGGTTCATTTGAACTCTCTCACATTCAATAAAAGGGGTGCTCAGATTAGATTATGTAATCAGACGTCAGATGCAAGGAAGAGAATCCAAAATTGTGAAATGATTCCTCCACCATAAAAAGGGTCAAAGTTGTAGGGTGAGTTTGTGAGACAAGATCAATGATTAACTTGGAAAGAGTTTTAGTGGGTTGTTTCATGTGATTTTTAAAACATATTTTCAAACATGGCATTATGGCTGGGCGTAGGGGCACATGCTCCATAGTCTCAGCTACTTGGGAGGCTGAGGCAGGAGGGTCAGTTGAGCCCATGAGTTCGAGAACAGCCTTGGAAACTTAGCAGGACCCTGTCTCAAAAACAAACAAACAAACAAGCATAGTGAGACTTCTAATGCTATAAAACAAAGCCAAACAAAAGAAAGTTCATGCCACAAAAAATCACACATATTAGACCCCCTAAAATGTATACAGTATCTTTAAATAAAGCAAATATAGAATAACAGGTGACAGGACTAACATAGCAATTATTTTTGAAATAATCTTGTCTAAACCACTCATCAAAACTGGTAGGTGTATTTAAATGAAGACTAAAGTACGATAACTGTGTCACTATGACATAACAAAAAAAAGTGGAAAGTTCAATGAGGAAAACAAAAAAAAGGAACTTTCAAGTAGAGTTTAAAGCAAATATAGTACTAATAGCTAATATTTATGTAGTGCTAGGTTTATGTATATGTTTTAAGTGCAAAGCTTAAATATTTAGTTCTTGTGTGAGCCCTATGAAGCAAATAAAGTGTTTTCCTCAATTTTCAGATCCTGAGCCTGAGACACAGAAGCCTAGGTGACCTGACCAAGATATTATTTGACCCACACATAAATGTGGAGACAGTGTTTGAACCCAAATAGTTCTCCACCAATTCTTCTGGTTTTAGCTCATTATTATTTGTGCCAAACCCAAAATAAAACAAGAACACAGAGAAAATTGATAACAAATTTTTGTAAATAATTGATATTTACCAAAATCTGTACACTATGAACGAGGGTTATCTGTTTTTAATGTACAGGTTATATACAAAATTTGTCCATATAACAGAAAACAAATAAAATCCATATAAATTCAAAAGTAAAAATTACAGGATACATTTTCAGTTCACTATTCAATAAAAGTAAAACAGAATGGATTTAGGTAAAGAATACTAACATTGTTAATAGAAAAGTATTCCCTGAAGTGAAAAATGGGCCAAGAAACCAAGATTTAAAAAGAACAAATCAAGAAAACAGTAATCAAATGTTTCTGAAATGATATCTATGTGTTAATTGAAGGTTTTACAGAACATACAGACAAAAGTAGTAATTAAAGTAAATTCAGAATTCCACAATATTTTTGATGTGATTAAAAATTTAGAAAATAAATTAAGCAAGCATTCAATTTAAAATCTTATATTTTATTATAGGGAAACAGTTTTAAGTAACTGTAAGGAAAATTTAGGGCCAATCGTACCTTAAATATAATTTATGGGGAAGAAATATGCCTTTAGAATGTTCTTAATTGTATTAACCTCTGCACACTTTATGTAGGCTGAAATCACTGGTAAGCAGTTTGTCTCTTTGAAGCACCTATATGAATAATCTCTTCTTTTTTCAAAAATTCTTTTTGAAATAAATTCGATGTTTTGAGGGATCTATGTACAAATTCTACAAATTTATATTCCAGTCAGTAAGTGCACCTTTTACTGCTTCTTCACATATTTCTCATTATTCTCCACATATTTCAAGTTACATTTTGCCATTCCAGAAAAAAGTTAAAATTTGACATGTTCCCTTTGATATGCTGAAAAATAAATGTATTTACTTAGCCATAAAAATAAGGATTTTGATTCTTACTAGGAACACAGGTAAAATAAGCTTTAGTGTTGCATAATTAGTGTTGTAAGGAACAGCTTATCTAATCTTACAGCCTTAAAATAGAAGGGTGTTGAGAATCATGAATCATTTGAGGTTATCTTGCAATAAAACTTAATAGTCTTAATGGGCCAAGACATCTACATAAAAGGCAAGTGCCCAGAGAGCAAGGACTTTACATTATTCTGCATATCTTCCCTTGCACCACACATACTGTCTGGCATATAGTGGCTTTTAAGGAAGTAGCTGACTGACTGAATTAAAAAGAAAAGTCAATTTTCCTGTTAGAAAAGGAACTGGAAAATATAGGAGAAAAAATGAAGATATGTGTTTATTTTCTTAGCTGTGTTAAGGATCTAAAACATGCCATGATGGCCCGGTTGTAATGAACACACCTAGTGTGCATATATTGTTTACTTTTTAAAAATGAACTTTATATTTTAGAAAGGATGTAAGTTCACCACAGAACAGATTGGTATGTGCAGACGATCCTCATTTTACAGTGGAATTATGCCCTGATAAACCTACAGTAAGTTGAAAATATTATAAGAAGCGCAACCAAAACACCAAACCTAGTGAATTTCATGTCTTTGTAGCAGTATGCTGAGGAGTTTGGGTATGTTCCCTTATGATCACGTGGCTGAGTAGGAGTTACGGCTCACTGCCATAGTCCAGCACCACAAGAAAGTATCCTAAAACATATGATTAACTCAGTAAAAGATTAAAATTCACAATTTAAAGCATTTTTTACTGAATGTGTATCATTTTTATGCCACAGAAAATTTATAATTTAAGTCATCATAATTCAAGGACCATCTGCATAGATATTTACAGGTGCTACTTGTTCCCCCACAGGGTTAGCCTCCCCCACTAATAACACCCCATTGCAGTGGCACAGTTTCTACAATTGGTGAACCTACAACGATGTATCATAATTGCCTAAAGTCCACAGTTGATATTAGAATTCACTCTTCGTGTTTATTCTATAGGTTTGGACAAATGTATAATGAAATTAATCAAACATTACAGCATCCTAAGTTGTTTTGCTGTTCTAAATACCCTCTAAATTCTCCTATTCATGTTTTGGTTTCTAAGTAGCATTCTCCACTAAAAGGTCAGGGATCCTGCGAGAAAGTGCCGATTATAAATCTGGGACAAAGTATAAGATGAAAATGGACTTTTTGTTTAAAAAGAAGAAGAAGAAAAAGAAAATGCTCAAAGATTGACAAGTTCATGACCAATGGACACAGAAGCAGCCAAATTTAGGACTATTGAGGAAAAATAATGATGGTGATATTAATGAATTATAACTGAATGCATAAAATAATAATCCATATGTTCAAGCAAGTGTGGTGGACAGCTGTCATCCTGGCACTCTGGGAGACTGAGGCAGGAGGATCAAAAGTTTGAGGTCACTCTGAGCAACTTAGGGACTTAGTGAGACCCTTTCTAAAAATTAAAAAAAAAATTGGAGATGTATTTCAGCACGAAGGCTCTGGGTTCAATCCCAAGTATAAAAAAAAATCTTATGTTCATGAATAAATAAATAAAGGGATGCTTATATGTATACTGGTTATACAGTGTCACAGTATAAATGTAGGAAGAGTGTTGAAAATAGAAAACCCCCAATTAATAATTATTAAAGTAATAATTTATTCAGGTAAAAATTATGTATGGATGCTAAACTAGTAGATAAAAAAATTGATGAGGAACTGACTATTTGCCTAGGTTCCAAGTGTTTCTCCTCAAAATATTTACCTGCTAAGGGAAAATTGTAATTTTAGAGCAAAGAAACATGGCAGATACTCTTTTAACTAAGAAATAAAATTTTCTATAGCCAGTAATGGAACAAATCAAAACTATGTGTCTTCTGCCATCACACCCTGAGCATAGCATATCAATCTTGCAGCATTGCCACCAAACTGACTACCTGAATTTTACCAGAAGGAGACATTTGGCAAAACTGGCTGGAGGGATGTTCTAGAAAATAACTGGCCTGTGCCATTTAAAACTTGCAAGCTAGCTGGGAGGGGTGGTGGACAACTGTAATCCCAGCACTCTGGGAGGCTGAGGCAAGAGGATCACAAGTTTGAGTACAGCCAGGCAATTCAGTGACTTAGTCAGAACCCGTCTCAAAATAAAACATAGAAGAGACCTGGGAATATAGCTCAGCGTTCATATAGGGTTCAGTTTCCAGTATGACAATAACAGTAAATAATAAATAAAAACAAAAATAGCAAGCTCATGATAAACAATAAAGGACTAAGAAACAGTTCAAGCTTCAAGAAGATGGAGGGCACATAATGGGCGTGGGTATCATTGTGATCAATGGCCAGATCTGAGTAACATTCATAGCCTAGACAGTGAGCTTCTGTCTATGCTAATTATCTAATTGTGGTAGACCTCTGTTGAGATATAGTAAAGGATTTTAAAAGGTATACTTCTGGCCAAAGAGTAATCTCAGAAGAATGATCTGATATGAACAAAGAAATAAGGAACAAAGAAATTGCTAAACAAACATCGGCTAGAAAACAGTAACAGCAACAACTTACGGGAGGTAACAAGAAATCCATAAGAAACTCAAATATTCAAGAAAAACAGCAAATAGGTCAAGAGTGTTTGGAGTTCTAAGATTTTTGCATGTTTTGGGAAGATCTTTATTTATGTCACATTTTAAGAAGTTAATTGCACACAATAGAAAAGGTAGCTACTGAAACAATAGAGATATAGTATGAGAATATATTTCCCAAATTTGCTGTGTAAAGAGATGGAACAAAAACATAATCAAAAAAAGCAAGAAAGATGATTAAAAAGTAACATTGAAAGCAATAATAAGATCAAAGTAATAAATTCACATAGAATTGTCATTAATTCAGTAACCCTCTCCTGCATACAACTGCAAAGGAAATGAAATCAGTATGTAGAAGAAACACCTGCATTTGCATATTCATTGCAATATAATTCACCATAACCGAAATTTGGAATCAACCTAGATCCAGTGATGGAGGAACAAATTAAGGAAATGTGGCATATACAGAATGGAATAATATTCAGCTGTTAAAAAGAATGAAATTCTGTCATTTGAAACAACTTGGGTGTATCTGGGAGACATTATGTTAAGTGAAATAAGTCACACACAGACAGACAAATACCATATATCCTCATTGACATGGAGAAGCTAAAGTAGAGACAGAAGTAAAAGAAGTAGAGATCCAATTGTGATTACTAGACGGTGGGAAAGGTGTAGGAAAAGTAGGTAGAAAGTGGTTGACAGTAGATACAGAGGTGCAAGTGGATGGGAGGAACATATCTAATGTTCTATAGCACAGCAAGGTAACAAAAAGTTGATAGTAATTAATTGTATATTACAAGACAGCTAGTAGAGGGATTTTGAATATCTAACACTTATAAGAGGTAGATGTTTATAGTGATGGATATGCCGATTACTCTGATCTGATCAATACACATTATGTACAGTTATCGAAATGTTACATTATACCTCATAAACATATATAATTACTATGTGTCAATTAAAGATATATCAAAAAGAGATAAATTCAAATATATAAATAACTATGCATATAAATGGAGTGAAAGGTGCATTTGAAAAGTTGGCGGGCTGTGCCAGTTAACTTTTTTTTGGTACTGAATTAAACTCAGCTATGTCTTGTTGAGAAGAGACACATTTAAAGCAGAATTAAGATGTGTTATGTACATGTACAAACTCTACACAAGGGATATAAATATTATGTACTGCAAATATGCACTAATTATTTAAAAAAAAATAAAAACACCGAGGGTGTTAGCGATCTAAATGTAACACATAGCTAAGGTAATTAACTTACAAAGGGACAAGGTTCATTTCGGCACACAGGTTTGGGGATTTTAGTCCACGCTATGTTGGCCCTATTGCCTTGGGCCTGTAGTATCATATTATATCAGAAGTATAGAGTGGAGCACAACTGTTGCCAGGTTTTGGGGTGCTGGCCTGTCCATTTTGTATCTCCCACTCTTCAGGCCGACCTCAGTTTTAGGCCGTCCTATCCAACGCTGCTCGAATGCTTGGGGAAGACCACGTGCAGGGCTTTGGCAGCTGTTCTGTGCGTGTGTCCTGGAAATTTTACAATTAACTTTCACATCCACTTTCCAGCCAGCTGTAGTGTGGGCTGGAATCCCACTTTTCCCAGTGACGGACGATCCCACAAGCGCCACCTAGTGAAACCTCGCACTAGGCCGCCTCTTCACACTTCGCCACCTCCCTGCACCACCAAGCCGGAGACTCCCGACCTAAACAACAGCACCAAGGAATGCGGAAAAGCAAAAAGTGAAAAACACATTCCTAACTGAACAAAGTCTGATATTAGCATCGTATTTTAAAATAATTTCAAAGTCAAAGAAGGGAAAAGTATGTTTTTAACCAAATGAAAGTTGATATACATACAATAACATCATTCAACGAAAAGTTTAAGGTAAAAAAACTATTAAAGAAATACAGGATAAACCATTATTTTAAAAGCATTAATTCACCATATTTTAAATTTCTATGTGTCAAAATACCTCAAAATATACCAAGCAATAATTAAAAAGAGCTGCAAAGGAAATGGAAATATCCAGAACATAATGGGATATTTAATCATACTTTTCACTAGGTGATGATGAATCAAGGATATGCAAAATCATTGAAGGTAATGCAATTAAAATATTTAATTTCTTTCTTACTTCATTAATTTATACATTTATTAAACTAAAGACTGGCTTAATTGTCATTGTGGTTACATACTTTCACAAAACATTGCTAATTGTAAGGGAAAAATACACACTGGACAAAAGTAAAAGGTAAACTGATAAGACAGTGCCATTCCAGACATAATTCTCTTATCATTAAATAGAGTTTGGGTTTGGCAGGTTTTACAATCAGATCGACACTTGTGAGGGTCTAGTCTGGACGACTGTGGCTCTTCCTCATCCGGCTTCTAGCCATTTGGCCTCCTTACTGGCCACCTGGCATTTGAAGTGTTTCTTTATCTCTCCAAATCTCAATTACATCACATGTAGACTAGATATCAGCGTTTCCAAGCGATTGCATGGTTTTGAATATTAAATGAGATATCACATTCAGAGAGTTTTACTCACAGATATTAATCATCTCCTTGCCTGACTCCCTCCATGTGTAACACCTCTGGGACTAATATTTTACTCATTATCTTTCTAAGCAAAAGATTAGATAAGAGACTAAGACTTACCATCTAATGGCACGATAATGTGTCCATGCTTCTTATCTCAGTCGCCACCTTGTAATGCCTTCAGTATTCCTTCTCTGGTCAGTCTGTGTAGCTTCAATGCCAAGCTTATCAGACATACAACCTGTATTGTTCTTTGCTTTCTATAGCCAGTTATATTGCTAGCGTATTGTTTTGTGTTCACCAAACACCAGATCACTATTATTATCGCCCTGATTGTGGCCAATGACAATAATAAAACAATCCAGGTTTCCGCAGATGATGTTGGCTCTCCTCAAGCTGTTGGGCAGTTTATGTCCCATTTTCTCTGCCTGATCCAAAACAGATCCCTGAGCTGTCTCTTAGTTGATAATGTCTTTCCTAACTCATTGGATTTCACTCATATTTCCCCTCCAGATTTTAAATGATGAGCAAGTTCTATACGGACTCTTCTCAGAAGTGATTTAGTTTAGATTCAGTGGCAGCCTTGCAGGATCATGGAGAGACTGCTAAGTTTAATGCCACAATCATCTCAGCTCCTACAGAGTATTCATTTCATTGTCAGCTGGTGGGAACAGGCAATTGCTGTGGTATAAGGCTGATTCCCTTCAGTAATGAAGCAAGGCACTGGGACATTTTCATTTCTGAATTCCAAGTGAGTACACATTGTCATTTCAGATGCTATTCCAAGAGCTATCATTTGCTGGAGTACATTTGGTACCACATTTATTTGCAGCATTCTAATTTTTCTTTAAATCTTAGGGAATGTAGGAAGAAACCAAGGTTATTGATTTTGGATATGTAGCACTCAGCCAGCAAGATAGGGCCAACTTATATTCTCGAAGGGAAAATGTTCAATTTCTCATCATTTCTGATACTGAAGACAGCATTAGAAAAAATAATTGAAAATAGGTAATAGAGAATCAGCCAGAGGGTTTATTTGATAGCAAAGAGACATCTGAGTCCCAGGGAGAGAAAAGGCAGGCCGTAAGAGAGGAAAAGTGCTACCATGCAGTAATAATGGAAATTGTGGCACTTTTGCTTTGATATTGAAACATCTCTTATCTTACACTAGAGGAAATGGTGAACACTATTTTCTTGTTCAGTTTTTAAAGAAAGGAAAAGAAAATAAGAGTGTTCTATAGGAGGATGATAATTGTTCTACCATGAGAAAAAAGCCATAAAACAAAGGAAAATAGTAAGGCAACACTAAAATACGAATAGAATATAATTAAACAAGTTATTTCAGTATAAAAGACAGTCATAAATCATAAATTTAGAAATTCAGGCTAGAAATTATCACTACCAGTACAAAGTGATAAAAGAATAACGGTTTTGAGAAATTCAAAGATCATGTGAACCAGGGACTTTATATGTTGCCTCTCAATTTTCACGGCCATAGAAAACCATTTTAACCATTTAAGACCACAGGGAATATCATGCTCACAAATTCTCCCTAAAACATCTGCTAGCAGACAGTCTTCATCCAATCAAAAGATGATTTTAATAAAGGAATTGCATGTAAGTGTTGTTACATATATTTAAAACTAAAACAATGATGAGAATAAAGGTGGAAGATTAAAATTTAAATGTTAAATGCTCTAGAAATTTAAATTGTAAATAAAAATAACAAAATGAAAAAATGAGGAAGGAAATTATTAAATGTGACTGAACTATAAGATGAATATTTAAATTTTAAAAATTGATTAGAGTGGGGCCGGGGATTTAGCTCAGTGGTTAGAGTGCTTGCCTCGCAAGCATGAGGCCCTGAATTCGATTCCCGGTACCAAAATAAAAAAAAAAATCGATTAGCGTTAAAGACACATTGCCATGAATCCCTCTCAAAACGCTTCCCTTTGCTTTGAACACACTTACCCTGTCATTCTTGCCACTTGGTGAAGTTCTGAAAGCCCTTTTTCATACGTGTCTTTATGAGGTGTGCTAACACGGGACAGGGTTCTGAGGGTGGGGGGCGATGGGAGACAGAAGAGGGCAAGGGCAAGTAAAAAGGATCCAGATCATATACATTAAGCACCAATTCCCTATGATAAATTTATTTATCATGTATCACAAATATATACTAATAAAACCAGGGAAACAAAGCAAAAAATAAAGTATATGATGCTAAGTGATCCAATGGAAAAGCAAGCCCACAAAGACATTACGGTGTGTCTTCCTTTACCTTATTCCCTGAATTTGGTGCCACGTAACTTCTGGCTCTTCCCTTCAGTCAAAATGACCATGAAAGGTAAACTTTTTGAATTGATTCGAGACATCAAGGTGACCATGACCCTTCCACTAAAGACATTCACAAAAAAGGACTTCTAGAACTGTTCAGAAGAGAGCAAGAATGACAAGGTAAGTGTGTTCAAAGCAAAGGGAAGGATTTAGAGGGTTATTGATGCCAGTGTGCCCTGTAATACACTGTAATACATTTTAAGTATTTATCATAGCTTTCAATCACGCCTTGTATAAAGTTAATAAATCGCAGCTCAGTGATAACATGCTTTTCTAGCACACGCAAGTCCCTGCGTTTGATCCCCAGCACTGAAAGAAAATAAATAAATAGCACAAAGTTAAAATATATGCAGAAGAGAAGGGAAAACTTTAAAACACTTATGAAACCTACATCTTATGGGAACAAGTAGAAAGATATTCTATATTTTTAAAAATAATCAATATCATAAAGATTAATTCTACTCAAGATAACATTAGAGCTCAATAACCACATAGTAAAACATAATGTATAGTTTCTAAGTTCAACCAATGTGGATTGACACTATGTGGACTGACAGTCCAATGGAACACACACACAAAACCCAAAAATAGGTACAAGTATATAAATAACTGAGGAAAAAAATTAACTTTTTTTCTGTACTGGGGATAAAACCCAGGGTCTTCATACTGAATTACATCCCCAGCTCTTTTTGTTTAAATTTTAATTTTGAGACAGGGTCTCACTAAGTTGCTAAGTTGCCAAGGCTGGACTCGAATTTGTGGTCCTTCTCCTTCAGCCTCCCAGAGTGCTAGGGCTACAGATGTGCACCACTGTGTCCAGTTAAGACGAACTCTTAAAAAATTATAATAACTGGAGCAATATTGGAAGAAGATAAAATTGAATTTTTTGGGGAGATGCTGGGGCTCAAAGTCAGGCCCTTGCACTGACTAGGCAAGCACTCTATCACTGAGCTAAATCCCCAACCCTGAAACTGGATTTTTAAAATTATATACAATTTTAATTTTTCTTATTGATCAGCGATTTGAATTTTTAAAAGAATGAAAACAAAGAAATTCTGTATGTACTAGAAATAAGTGAATTTCTCTATAAATTGGAAATTGAAAAAAATTCCTAATTTTAGCTAAAACTCTTGAAACTTTTAAAGATAAATTGATAAATTTGATCCTAAATATTTTCAAAGGCAAAAAATAAGTAAATTTGAAAGAAAAAGTTAGAGAGGAAAATGAATGACTTGCTTCGCTACTATAGTTTTTGTCTTCCCAATTTGAGCTTACGTGGTTTTGAACAGAAAACTTGGATAAAATTATAAAATCCCTTTACTCTCAGAATTCTAGTAGGTTTGGCCTAGCTAAATAAAAGAAAATTTGTTCTTTGCTTGGTATATAATATGGATTGTGAATGTCCCTGTACATTACAGGGTTGGTCTCCAGATGGGCATTATGGGGAGGTGGTGGAAAATTTAAAATGTAGGACCTAGTGGGAGGTCTCCTGGTCACTGGGGGGGGTGTGCCCGCAGATGGGATTGGCATAGCTCTCTTGGAACCCCAGTTGATTCCCTTGCTCTTCGGCTTTCTGTCCTTCAGTGTGCTACCATCATTGCAATACCATCGCCGTAAGGTTCTCGCCAGCTGGTGCCGGTGCCTGGCCTATGAACTTGTAGAGCTGTGAGCTAAAGATAACTCTTTTCTTTATAAAGTTACCCTGTTCCAGGTATTTCATCGTGATTAAATACAGGCATAAAATTCATGCAGACATAGTTTAAAGATTGTGTTCATTTTAAGCATGCTTTCTGTAAAAGCTAATACACACGCAAATGAAAATATTTCAAGTTACATAATTCTCATTGTTGATGAAAAGTAAGCACAGTGGATTTTCAGGAGGTGTTTATTTCATAAATTATTTGAGTAGTTTATTTACTTCAAGGATTCTTATGTAGGAAATAGAAAGGAAACATCTAACAGTGAGTTTAATTACTAGTTTCCTCCTTCCTCCGAGATGTCTGGGATAAGGTTGACCTCAATGGTTGCAAATACTGACTAAAAGAATATGCAGGCTAAAAAGATGACCAAGGATCTTACCCGGATGCATAGAAAGGGTATATGATTATTATAAGTAATCTATTTTGATTATTCTAAAGAATCTGAAATTTATGGATTTTATGCTACCACTATGATAAAGAGTGGAATTTAGCTAAGTAGCTAGGATCACTGTGACACATGGTGCATGTAATTTTAAGGGATCACAAATTTAGTGGTTTCTTTGTGCTAACTTGACTGGTATGTGACTACATGGAACAACTCTGAAACCAAATGAGCTCAGGCATAGGAAAAGGTCATTTGAAAGCTGCCTCTGATATTTAGGCTTTCTAGATATTAATGCTGCTAGCATCATTGTTATGGTTATTTTGATAATCATTTGTAAGCTTGAGGCCAAGGAAGACTTTTATTTCATATGAGTGTGTGCGATAACTCAGGCCTATCAGTTTGTTCAAGGTAAATGAATGCTGCAAAGCAACAGGATCTCCCAGTATCTACTAGAGATATTGATGATACATTCTGGACATCCTTATTCCTTATGGACAACCTTGATATCACTGAGAGGCCAGCACAGTGAAAGCGAAGTGTTTCTATGGGATGTACAGTTCCCTGGGGCAAAGATGTGGCTTCTCGGTGGGCAGGCAGAACTTCAAAAGCTGAGAGAGAACTTCAAAAGCTGAGAGTTACGAGTTACCAGCAAGTTCTATAGCAAGTTCTTTCAAATACTCATGGTTTTTAGGACTTATATCCAAAGGTTTGCAGGGATCCATTTATGATGGCACGTTCTAGAGAATACCAGCTGTGTAAGCATTTGTTGATGGAAAATAAAAAGGTTTTTGAGAGTTATAAACAAGATACGCAGTATTAAGGTTGATGTTATAGGATATTAAAAGCTACCAGTATTTTGGGGTTTGAGGTCTGCATTCAAAGTATGTATTTATATGTTGTATCGATCATTCATACCTGATCATTGTATAGCAAATACCTATTCTAGATTCTAGATGTGTTGAAATGAAAGCCAGAATCATGCTTTTATGAATATTATTTACTTACAAAGTACTCTCTATATATGTTTGTATTTATAAATTATGTACATAATGCTTGTCTATTCTCTTCTTTTTTTTTTTATTTAAGGAAAACATTTTTCCTGCTGGGTAAGGAAGGCATGACCTGGTGTGGAAAAATTGCTTTTCTGGACATAACTCTTATTGTAAATTAATCAACGAGTCTTTAGATTGGCTAGCCTGCACCATCTGCCTAGAGCTCATTATATTAAATTTACATATAAACTTCATATATATACAATTCCATGAGTCCACAGTCTGACTCTCACGGTAGTGGGGATTTTTTCTTTTTTTTTTTAAACTACTACTGTGAATATCAGATTCTGAACTCATGGAGAGCCTAGAGGGGCAGAGATGCCCTGGGAAGCCACACCTGCAGGCCTAGATACACCTGAGAGGAGTGTGCATCCTCATCAAAACAGCAGAGGGGGAAAGATGCAAAAAAAACAAAATAGCATAGAAAATGAGAGTTGGTAGAGGAGCATAGGAAATCTCTTGGTTCTCTAAATCCTTGTATTATACTGGGTCAGTGAATGGGCTTTTTAATATTCTGACTGTATTGGTATTTTATTGTCAACATCACACCTAATGTAGCAAATTTGCTCAATCTATTCAATTGGCAAATGTTTTAAAGTGGTTTTGTGCTTGGAATACAAGTCGTTGACAAGATAGATCAGCTTCTTCCCTCAGGGAGACCATTATTTCAAGTGAAAGACAGACATTTAATTAAGCACTCAGTTGATTATATAATTATAATTGTGATAAATACCTTGAAGGAGAAGGGCTATGTGCAATGAAAGATTCCAAAGAGTTCCTTTAACTGCTTAAATTCATGAGTCTTAAAAGCAGCAGAGCAGAAATTTGAATCCAGAGGCAGTCTTACTCTGATTCACTTCATCTACTGCCTCCAACTGCACAAATACAGTAGTAGCACAAAGCATTATGTGAGTAAAAAAGAGAGTGTATTAGTTTTCTATGACTGCTGTAACAAATTACTATGATCTTAGTGCCTTGAACCAACAAATGTATTTCCTTACCATCTCACTGGGTTACAAATTAAACTGTAAATAGGTTTGTTTCTCTTGGGAGAATCTTTCCTTGTTTTTTCCTACCTACTAGAAGCTGTTCTTTGCTCATTATCCTCTTTCTGTACCTTCGAAGCCAGCAATGGTGGATTGAGTCTCACATCACATTATTCTGAATTACTCTTTCACTTCCTTCTTCATTTTAAAAGAATCTTGTGATTTTTGTCAAGCCTACCTGGATAATCCTGAATACTCTTCATATTTTAAGGTCTGTTGATCAGTAAGCTTAATTCCATCTGCAATATCAATTCCCTTGCCATCTGTGGTTACATATTCGCTGGTTCCAGGGATGCAGATATGGGGACCATTATTCTTTATACCACATAGTGGGATGTCAATTATGAAACAAAAGGGAAGAAATCAGAGATTGCATTTTGTGGGAAGGAATTTGAGAACAAAGGAAATGAAGTAGCAGAAGCAGGATATGGACAGAGAAATTGAAGAATGATCAGAGAGAAGTAAGGACCTTGACTACTTTTCTTCCAGACTGTAGACTCTTTAATGGGGAGGTGGTGAAGGAAATAGAGTGGATACTAATTAGGACCTGTAGAATACACTATAGTAGCCTCAAGTAGCAAGTTACAGAGTTGGGATTCCTCCCACTAACAGTGGCAAGGCATCAAAGGAGTCAATGAGCCAGCAGCACAGTCAGGCTCTACTTCAGCTTTGTTTCCTTGATGTTCTTCTTCTATGACCCATTAGAACTACATGCACCCATGACCCTGATTGTCTGCCAAGCAAAGAGACTCTGAGCAGCACGACCTTTTTGGGAAACCAGGAAACACTAGGGAGCAGGAGGGGTCTCCAGGGAATCAGCACAAGGCACTCAGAGTTCTTGTTTTGATAATGGCCTCTCTTCATTTATTTATCTTCAAGATGAACAAAAGTTTGAACACTGCTGCGCAGTCATTTTTAGATAAGAAGAAAAAGCCCTCTGTTTTATTAAGCCTCTAGAAGGAAGCCTTTAGTTTTACAATAGGTTTAGCTCCTCAGGTTTTACCAAGGTTTTAATAGCAAAAATCCTGCCTATAGCATCTAGTCCATTCCTATACTGCATTTTCTCCTTGCTTGTCTTTTGTTAATATGGAACATGCTGGCAATATGCAAAGCAACTACTTCACATAATACATGGGATTTAAAAAGTTCTGACTAATACAAATATTCTCTGGCACAAAATAGTTTTAAATCTAAAAGACTCCTAGTTGTCACAGTTGAAAACTAGTGAACAAAAGAAGGAACTAACCATTTATTTTCCCTTTCCAATCAAATATGTACCACTGATTAACCACATATTGACAGAGGAGCTATTTCTTTTTACAAAGGCGTCCCACTTAATAAACGAAAAAGAAATGGTAGAAGTAAAGAATTATCATTATGTAACTCTTAATGAATCACTGAAACTAGACAATGATCATTAATGACTATAACATAACAAAAAGATACAATATTGGACAGTGTGTCCCTTTGATAGGATAACACAATCACACCTGTGAAGTACTCTTGGGGAAAAAAAGAATCCTGATTTAGTTTAAGATTTTAGATCCGACTGCCAATTTAAAAAGTACAGATTACTTATTAAGCCATACTTGGAACATGTCAAATGACAACAGAGGATACAAGGACAAAGTCCAGACTGTATTACAACTTGGTTTCTTCAGCAGTTACGTTGAAGTGGGGAAAAACACACATAGATCAGAGAATGGATAAGTTAATAGTCTAAAGAGATACAGCCACAAATTTTCTCAGATCCTGATTTAAAGACAACTGGAGAAATATATATTTTATGTGTATTAGCAATTATATGTGAAAATTGCTGCTGTAGTTGATATTTGAACTAATGAATTGTCTCTTCATTCTTTAGATGTTATTTTAACACTTAAATGTTACTCTCTAAACATTTTTTCGTGTGTGTGTGTGGTGCTGGGAATTGAACTCAGGGACTTGGGCTTGCTAGGCAAGAACTCTAACCACTGAGCTAAATCTCCAGCCCCACTCTAAACATTTTAATGTAACAGTACTGTGATTACACTCACTTTCCAATCATATGTATAACCATTAACAGATGAAATCATATGACACCTGGGGTTTGTGTCTAGTGCAGGAGAAGGGTAAATATGAAACATCATTGGCCAGGGCTGGATGATTATTATACCAGAGTGATGGGAACATGGGAATTAACCATGTGCTTTTGTTTGAAAATGTTCTTAATAGAAAGTTAGTTAAAAGTAACTAATAACATGTCATTATTTTATCTACTTAATAATTTACCAAATATTGCCTTCTTTTGACTTCTTCTAACAGTTAGTGTAACGATTTGAGATGTAATATTTAATCTGGACATTCAGCATGTCATCCAAGCAATATTCACTAAAGCATTTACTTTTTTATTTTCCATAAAATGAATTTATAGGTGATACTACATCATAAATTGAGTCCATTGGCAGAGACTTTGACTTTAATTATCGATGAACTCAATTACCTTCATTCTGTCTGGTAAAATTATGCTATAGTTGACATATCTAGAGGAAGATATGTGACCTTCAACTTTAGAACTATAAAAATATAGACTAGCTTCTACTCAGCACTATGTTCCATGAATCATTGCTCTTGTGGCCTTAGCTTCACCCGTCTAACTGCACTCTATCACGGTCAGGCAGATGATGTGGTTTTGGAATACAGGTAATGGCATTCACTTAGACAATTATGGGAAATGATATAGTTTGAGAGTTTGTGTGTTGTAGCAATGAGAAAAAATGGTGTTTCTATAAAAAATACCAGTTCTGTAATGCAGCTTCTTGCAAAACTTTCTAATTTAGATTACTATTTACCATCTTACCTCTTGTAACAACTCATGGATAAAAGTAAGAAAATTAAAGTCAGATACGCATGTCTTCTTTAAACCACAAATGGGAAGGAGCACAGAAACATTAATTTCATTATGCAGGAAGACCTCTTCTGCTCTTTTGTTCTTTTTCACATTTTGCATACTACCTCAAAATATCCCTTGACTTTGAAGCAAGGATGGACATCTAAATCACGAAGTTTGCAAAGATTTATACTTTTTCTTTTTGATATAAACGATATAAACTACTGTGCTACCAGACCTTCCTCACTGTTTTGGACAGAAAGATTTAGATAGCTACTTCACAAATAATTTAGACTCATCTGCACTCAAGTCCCACTTTACAAATCCTATTATTTGAATTTGAAATTGCTACTAACCTGTTATCCCAGGACCACACTTTAAGGTACATCAGAAGTCGTGGCTACAGATTTGTGCTGCTCCCCTCGATGCTCATTTCTGGGCACTTTTAAAACCTTGGGTGTGCAGAAAGCCTGGCTGGAGATATCAGCATAGTCTATGACTTTGAGGGATGAGGCTGCAGATGATTATCAGCAATATGGCTTCCAAAAAGAAGAAAGTGCCTTCAGAGACAAGGGGGTGGGAAGTTGTGCCACCTGTAGCCAACACTACCAAAATAAGCAGAACTTCAGAAGTTATAAACAGGCTTCTTGTGCGTGATTGCCTAAAAGCAAAACCCCTTTTAGCGAGTATAGTAATTAGATATCTCCCGACTTTGGCTGTCTTTTTTTTGTATTTGACTTCACAACTCTTAGCAATACTTTTTCAGCTTGGAGAATCGGGCTCCCCTTTGCTTGGCCTCTAGCTACCTCTGATGGAATCTGCACCACAATCCAACAGGCGACAACCAGCCAGGCGCTGTGGCTCCTCAAGGCCTTCAAAACTGAGGGCTAAAATAAGCTGGGGAGGGGTGTGGTGCACTGAAAAATGCAACTTCAAAAGTTAGATTGTTTTCTTTTAGAGATAAACAACTTCTCCAAACTTCCCCCCCGCTGAGCATACAAGCAACACTCCACACTCCTCTCAGCCCCAAAGTAGTGACAGAATATGCAGATGAGCCCACCAGGAGGCCCGCAGCTGTTTCCTCCCTGTAGGAAAAGGGTCAGTGAGCAGAGAAGGTTCTCTTGGTAAAAAAAACTGTAAAGATGTACTCCTTCTCCCCTCTGATTCTTACTATAAAGGGCCCCTGCCTGCTTGTACCAGGGGAGATGGTGATCTGAGGCAAATAGGTCCCTCCATCTCCTCAGAACTCGCCGTGAATAAATCCTTTTTTCCTTTTTTATCAGAACATCTGACCACCTTTGATTTGGTCAGCAGAGAGCAAACAAATCTCAGCATATGAACCTGAGCAGCCGGTAACACCCAATTGCAAAAGGGAAAAAAAAAAAGTGTAATTTTCTTACCTCAGACTAAATGTATTAGGGATTTATAACCCCTAATTGGTATCTTGTTATCTTGTCAAATATAATAAAACGTCTCTTTTTGTCAAGTGATCGGAACTCAAAGAATTCTAAATGTATACCTAAAAATATTAAAGATTTATCTAGTCAAATAATGTTTATTTTGCCTGTGGAAGAATTAAAGGTAGAGAGATGAGCTCTAAAATTTTGTAATTACTGACAGCTGTGTTGGGAATGCGTGGCTCTTGACACTACAGAGTCTGTTAAACAATGGAGTGTATTAATTGTCTTTGATTTTCTGCAATTCTGATGCTTCAACATTAGGATCCTTGCTAGCCCTGGGGATACTTCCCCTGCCAGTGAACATTCCTAGAGATAGTACAGGATTCAGCCATCAGCATGCTCTTCAAATGCAAACCAAGCAATCCAGAACCCACCTTCTTCCTCCCAATTTTCTTTTTAGGCTAGCCTATCATTGGGGCACTATCTTCCTTCCCCATTTACCCCAGGGCTACGTACCGGACAACCAGGGACAGCGTCTACATCCACGGAAAGATGCTGAAGATTTTTTCGTATATTTTTTGACCATTTGTACTTATTTTGAGAAGTGTCCATTCATTTCCTTTGTCCATTTTTTAATTAGGTCATTTGGGTTTGGGTTTTTTTTTTTTTTTTAGTTCTTTATGTATTTTAGATATTAAAAGAGTAGCTGGCGCATGTTCCCTACCCTGTAATTATTTCTTCACTCTGTTGATTGTTTCTTTTTCTTTTGATACAAACTCATTGTATTATACATAGCGAAATTAGAAATTAGTAGGCAGTCGGAGAGGGATGAGACCCTTGGAGGAGTCAGTGCAAAAGATGAGACATAAAGATCATACCTGAAGGTGAATCTAAGCGGAGACAGACCTCAAGATGGGGACTCAATAGCCAGGCCTGGAAGCCTCCTTAAAGATAAAGAACTTGAAATTATACAATAATTAGCACCATGCGGCCCAGTGAGGACAGCTAGCCAGCAGACACACAGGCGAATGATCAGAACATCCGAATCAATACTCCCATTCCTTTCTA
This sequence comes from Hystrix cristata, assembly GCA_004026905.1. Taxonomy (NCBI): domain Eukaryota; kingdom Metazoa; phylum Chordata; class Mammalia; order Rodentia; family Hystricidae; genus Hystrix; species Hystrix cristata. Next base: position 174,249 of record PVJO010000098.1, on the reverse strand, counting down.
GGAGTGCCCTTGCTCATTCTATGATTACAGGTTGTAGATAAGCTGAAGTTAATGATGCTCACCACATACCCTTGCTACATGCTTAACTTCCCTATTAGATCAGTATCAGGTAAACGACTGTACTTGTATCCCACAGATGGATTTGGTTGGACCCACATTGTACCAACATTGTGATTTTACTGTGTAAAATATCCTTGGACAGAGTCTCAGTGGCCACCCACTTGGACCTTCCTAACAATCCAGAGCTATTCTTATTATTATTTCAAATAAAACTCTCCTAATGTCCTTTGATTTGCAATTTCATTCCCCAATGTCGTGAGAACACAAACTCAACATATCTGACATCTAACAGGTTAGGAATTCACAATTTGTTGACTCTGTACTATTTCTTGGGCTAATGGCATTCTCCTGAGGAAGTCCTTGCCTGTGCCTATGTCTTCAAGTGTTTTCTCTATTTTATCTTTCAGCAGTTTCAATGTTTCTGTTTTTATACCTACATCTTCCATTCATTTTTTATTCGATTTTAGTGCAGGGAAGAGGTATTCACTTAGTTTCATATTTTGGTACATAGATAACCAGTTTTCTCAACACCATTTATTAAAGAGGCTAAACAAAGAAAAAAACTTTTTTTAAAGTATACTGTATGGTGTTGCTGGGCATCTCAGTATATGCCTGTAATCCCAGCACTCTGGGAAGCTGAAACAGGAGGATCACAACTTCAAGTCTTACCTAGGAAATCCAGCTACTTGGTAAAACCCTTTCTTATAATAAATTTTTTTTTTAAAAAAGAGCCTAGGATATATGTAGCACAGTAGTTCAGGACTACTCCTGAGTGGGAATACTATGTACATATCCAACATGTACTATTGAGTATGAAATATGTATCGTTTATGTGTGTGCTTCCAAATTCCCTTCCCCTTAATGCATCTTTTCAGTTTTCGGTTGGCAAATCAGGTTTGGCACAAGACTCTCTGGTTGACAGTTGGGTTGAAACTTAGAGCTAAGTCCCTTTGCTGTGTTTTGCAAGTTGTGGGTATTTATGACAAAGATCTCCTAACGTGCTAGGAAAGACAGATGGGCCTGAAATCTACGCCATTCATACACTATACTCCCATAACCACCAGACAGGTGAATAGGAAGACAACTCTGAGAAATAAATCATTTGGAAGTTCCCAGATTGAACAACAATTTTTGTATACAAATTCAGAAGAGTTTGTCCCTTTAAACCAAAGGTTTTTTTGTTTGTTTGTTTGTTTTTTAGTGAAGCTTTTCCTTCGGTCTTATACTGGTCTTATATAGAACTAGAGGAAGTTTTTATTTTTATAGCTGAGAAATGATTAAATGTTGATAATTCCCTTGTTGAACCTAATAGTGGAGTAAATAGGATTTTTCCTCTGCCGTGTACTCCTTTTTATCAAAGTGAGAACTCTTAAGAGTAGGGCCTTAACAATCAAATGTGAATTCTTGCTTACTCATATTTTCAATTTCCCTTTAAATTATAGATGGGAGATTTCATACAGAGTAATTCTCATTGGCAAATTTTTAAAGGTACAGTTCCTCTTGCCTCTGTAGATGTCAGACAGGGCACAACAGGCAACTTTGAGCTCAACTTGGACACTTTGAGCTCAACTTGGACACTTTGAGCTCAAAAACTTAGAGGTAAGAAGCCAGAAGCTGAGACTTCTATTTTGGAGAGCAGTTAGTTTCCTATGTCAGTGTTATTTAGTCCTGTCATCGCTAATCTCAAGTGTTCTAGTTGCTTCTGTTGATGGTTTATTATTGTTACATCTTCCTCTAACACTTGCAGATGGTGAATTCTGTACAGGCTATAAGAAAATACTGACTGTTGAATGATTGCACAAATTTCCTCAGTATTTTCTCCATGCTATTATATTGTAACATGGTAACTTTAGCAAAATGGATAGAGCAGCTGGCGAGTAAAGATTATATTAGGAAAGATCTGTGCCTCCTCAGAGAAAAGTAATTGATTGAAGTGAAAAATAATTTCTGTGGTGTTTATCTTAAAACTAACATTAGTAGAACAAATATCCCAGGAAATTTTTTCTGCCTGCATAACATCTTTTGTTTGTAGATTTTAGTCTTTGGTGTCAAAAAAAAGAAAAACAAAACCCAAAAAACAAAAACCCAAAATGCCTTACATCCATATGCAGCAACTCTCATTTCTTTCTTCTGACATTAGGATAGCTAGAGAACATTAATAAATTCACCTTGGAGAATGATATATAAACCCAGTAATCTTACATTTACAGTAAACAATGGAGTGTGTGTGACCCAGGAGACCCACTTCGGTCAGTTCTTCAGGAAATATATTCTCATTTAATGTATCCTTGTGCGGCTTCTTAGAATTTTGCTTTGAGAGAATGCATACGTCTATAGTTTGTTCAATTTGAGAGCAAAAACACTTTTTAATTGCCTGTGAGCCTAAAATCTCCAAAGTCAGAGGTAGAAACAGGAGGGTTTGGGCCATAATAACAGTTTCACACTGAAAACCTTATGGTCACAACATGATAATGTTGCCAGTTGTCACCTAAGAGTTATAGTCTGAGACAAAATCAGGCAATGCGAATAGCTGCTTTTCTTAATCTAGTCACTTATTAAAATGACTAGTGGTAACTGTGGACAGAGTTATTTCTATTAACCCAGGTGATAATGCCTTGGAGGGCTTCCAGTTCATAACAAATAACAAATGATATTAACAAATGATAGGCTGAACATGTTTTTAAAGCATGGAAAATTTAAGGGCAACACTCAGAACAATAAAGATGGACATTTATGAAGATTTATGATATTGAAACCTGGAAGAATCTGAATGCAGCAAGTGTAGTACAGAAAGTGAGAAGGAAGAAACACCTGACGTACAGACAAGGGAAAATTCAAACAAAACATCTAAGAAAAGGCTGAACTTTGGCAACAAAGGAAATGGCAAGGTCCAGGAGACCTGTCCAGCAGACAAGGGCCTGTTCTCACCAGACTGTTAAGACATTACCGTCTAAGTTTATCTCTAGAATTCTCTTGATTTTTCTAGTAATTTTTATACTGTCAGTCCAACCATCTGATTCTACCATATTTGGAAACTTGATACAATTAAGGTCTTGCTTTCAATAAAAGGGTTCTCCCAGGCTCTGACATCTGCAAGTAAATTAACATCTGTTATAACTATGTATATTCTGTAATCTAGAAAAGATGCATTTGAATTCAAATTGTATGTTTAGGTAACTTGTGCCAGATCTTTTCATTATTGTTTCTTTTAAAAATTAAACATTCTTTCTGACTTTTAATAGAAATTAAGTTTAAAAAAATAGAAATTAAGTTTTTAGCAAGTTTTTACCTTATAAAGTTGCTAAAATGTTGACGGTGACTTTATACTCATCTATGTTAACCTTTACTTATCTGCTAAGTGGTAACAATAACGTTAAGTCTCTGGTATAAACTGGTAGCACTGAAGTCCTGGTGACCCCCCGGTGACCAGGACAGGCTCCCTGCGGGAACTCTGCTCTGAAGGTCTAATATTCAGGTGTCCCAGAAGAGGAGGTGAATTCACAGTCAGAACCAAGCAACTAGAGCAAGAACATAGTAGAAATCAAAGAATAAGACTCGTTTTTCGGGACTCTTCTAACACAAAAAGACTTAATATACCAGCTTCAATCAGCTCTGCATGATTTATGGGTCATCAGACCTGAAAAGGTTGCTAAATTCCACCTTAGGTATAATTAGCTAAGCTAATTCAGAGTTGTAGTCTTTGTGCTCTGAGGGTAAGATGGACATGTGGAAGTATTTCTGGTCCATTTGGCATCTTCAGTCCTGGACATGACCTACAGCTGGGTTTGCAGAACTCCTTTGCTGATGAGGCGGTCAGTTATCAGCATGATTATGAAGACTATTTTATTGAACGTCTTAATAACTAACTTATCCTTAGGAAACATAAAAGCTATAATTTTTTAGGCTTAAATATGTTATCTTGAATGAGTTAAAAAGATGTTTTTGAAATGGAAATGGTCCATGACTATAAAGATGTTTACATTCCAAGTATCAATTTATCTTTTCTCCCAAACTAATGTAAGTGAATATGGTAGTTAAGCTAATAATAATTTGCAACAAAGAAGTACAGTATAGAGAAGGTGAGTAGGTGGCAGGGCAAGGGAAGAAGAAAAATGTTTGGAGCTGTAATTATTAGAACAGGCATGTAATATTCCTCCTGCCCCACACCTATAGAGATGAATAGTCTGGGTAGGCACTTTGTAGGCCAACAAGACCACATTTTGTAGGTCACACTTTGTAGGCCAACAAAACCAACACTTTTGCAATCACTAGGGCTGGATGCATGTGGCCATGCGATGGAGAATTTGTCTTGCTCCCATACAGATTCACAATGAGATGTCTAAAAACATTTATAGTACTTATTGGCCAAGAACTATTCCCTGTACTTTAAGGTACCATGGTTTAAAAAGCTTAATCCATGCTTTATTTTAAATAACTTGAATTTGAACCAAAACTATACTTAATTTGATCGTATTAAATGGTTTAAAAATAATTCAGTCAGCCAGGGTACAGTAGACTGGGTTGTTCTGTCTTTAATTTGATTGGTTCAACAGCAATCCAGTTAGCCAATAATTATTCAGCTATAGCTTTCGAATTAACCTTGTTTCAGTAGATGTTTTGCCATTTCTTATGTGGGAGGAATCATACCCTCAAGGGTTTGTTTCCTCTTCCCCAAGTGATTCTGGTGTTTCAGCTTTTCTTTCCTCTATTTTGAACTTTGGTTTTACTTAAATGATACCTGTACCTAAACAAGGCACCCTCCACATTTTAAAGGTTTTCTTAACTTTTCTCATCTCTTTTCCTGAGGCGATGGTCAATTCTTTTCTGGTTGTCCTTTACTAGAGTAAATACCCCGTTCATACTCTGGCCGTGGAGGCTGCTTGCTCTCTTCACTGACTTTGGGTCTTCGGGCTGTCACCCTGAGGGATCCCTTAGCCCCAACACTTCGCATTGCTGCTTTTAGCATTTTTCCCACTACCTACTTTTGAGCAATTACTTTTCAGATAACTATCTGTCTTCTTCCTTTTTACAAACTGAATTCATTTTGTTCATTTGTGTTCCTATTTCCAAATATCTTGAGGAAAATATATATCCTCTTTCTTTCCACACTAGGTTTAACAACTTCCAATTAGGAATCATAGGCTAACATAGCTTTTATGAAGTTTATTTTCTATTTAAGATTAGTAATAAAGTCAAAGTCTGTTCTTCACTTCTCTTAACTCCTATAAAACATCATTTGCATCTCTCTTTTATCACCTCCTGGACAACTTTGCTGATGATTAGTTATGCTCATTTTCCCTGTCCAATTGTGAGTGTCTTCGGGACAGAGAATGAGAGGCTTTGCTTTCCCTTTAGGGGCTGGCACAAGGCAAGGCTAGTGAATATGCTGTGAATTACATTAGTGTGAATATTTGTAATAGACTGTGCAAATGCCTCCTTAGAACTAGAAATACCACCATTTGACCTAACATAGTTTACTTTTTCTTCTTAATGTCTTTCAGCTGAATTTTGGCACATGTACTTATGCAAATTAATTTGAATTAACATTGTTCTTATAGTTTGAGATGTTGTATTATGTCTTTTACAAGCCAGGCACATAATAAGAGTCACATTTGTTCTAATCATGAAATTCAACAGGGAATCTTTTTTGCTTTTTTTTTGTAAGTTAATTGAACACTTCTATCCTGATGTTTAAGATTCTGATTGCTTTTGTTTTGAGATATTTAAATGCTTTCCCATGGCATTTTCTAATTATTACATGAAATAGCACAAGCAGATGTACAGGAGCAGTATTTTAGCCTTCTGTCTTATTTTGCTAAGGAGTCCAAAGTAATTGTGTTTCCCCTGAGGTTTCTCTTTATAATTTTCTCCTAGTTTTGTGTAATAACAAATTTGAAAATAAAACAATTGCATGGAAAAAAGAGGAATAAAAAGCATAAATAAGGAAATAAAAATTAATTACTATCTATAATAAAGGGATTATTATCATTAATGGTTTAGGACAGTGAAGGCAAACTGTTATTTATCACAGAGCACTAACACTGCAATTAAACCGGGATACTGGGGTTTTTGTTTAGAAAAAAACAACTCTACATTACCATCTTTTGTCTTAAAAGAAAAACCCAATCACATTTGCCTACAGGCTCACCATCACTAGTTTAAGAGTATATATTTTTAAGCAAAATATATTTTAATAAACATAAACTTTATTAAAATAATAACATTTCCATTTTTAATAGACACTTGTTTTATAATTTCCTTTTTTACTTAAAAACGTGGAAATTTTTTCATGTCATCATTATTCTTCTGCAATATCACTGTCAGTATTTTCCTATTATTCTGATATATCATCATTTATTTCAACATCTACTTATGGATATAGAGACATTTTATTAACGTCCTTACAAATCCCTTGAAAAATGCTTTATGCAAAATTAATTTTTAGTGAGTAAACAGCTTTAGGTATCTAGAGGGAGAACTTAGTTGGTGCATAAACTACTTGAAGCTTAAATTTCTAGAGTGGTGTTATTTGTTTTTTGTTTTTTGTTTTTTGTTTTTTGTTTTTTTTTTTGCTTATATTTCCAAGATTAGGGGAGCCTGCAATCTCACTCATCAATTTTTAGGCACATAAAAGTCTGATTCTTTTAGCGAGCTATGGAATTAGGGATGGCCTAAGGACAGTGTTTACTAAAGCATTAGTGTGGGCAGGAAGGAAGTGAGCAAGCTCCTCATCCATAGCATGCCATAAATAGAAGTAATTAAATGGGGAAGATGGAGAAACAGAAGTAGGAATCATGGTACAAGAAAGCATGTCAGTTGTATTTGTTACGAATAGGTTTGACTGTACATAAAATAAAAAAATACAAAAGAAGTCTGGCTTAAATAAAGCACAGGCTAATTTCCTCTCAAGTGAATAAATTTTGGAGATAAACTGTGCAGAGCCAATCTGGAAGTTCCACTGAGTATTCGGTGACTTCATCTTCAAGTCCAATGTGGCTGCTGGAGATCTAGTCATAATATCTGTATTGCAGGGAGGAGAAAAGAGACTATCATCATTAATGATGATAGTCCCTTTATTGATTCCATAATTCAATATAACATTCATACATAAAAGTGCCAAATCTCCAGCACAGATCAAATAATCCTAACAAAGGAAACTCACCTAAATAGCTAGAATATCACATCACCACAGACGTCCTTCTCATATCTCCTCCACCTTTCAGACCACCTCCTTCCCAGAGAGAACCACTATTTCTAGATCAGCCACTATACATCAGTTTTTCCTGTCTGTGAGTTTTTATAAGTGGGGACATATCGTACAATATATATTCTTTCACGACACTTTATTCTTGGAGATTAATCCATGTTCCCTTACATAGTTACACTCCATAGATTACTTCAAAAATATCATCTGATGTTCTCCTGGATTCCAGAGTTCACCTATAAATTGGTTGTTGTAATTTTGAAGGTAATCTGTTTTATTTCTCTTCGTCTTTTTTGCCAATCACTTATCATAGGTGTGGGTTTGCTTTTCTTTGAATTTATTGCACTAGGGATTTTTAATGATTCTCGAGTGTATTAACTGATTGAAATCTTTCATCAGGTTTGAAAGCTATGGGTCTTTACTCCTTCTAAAGTTCTTACCTCTGTAAGAGTCTTACTTATTCATTTTTTCTCTTTTCCTATTCTTTTGCCAATGCCTCTTTTTCCTTTTTCTAGTTCTTCTTTTTGGAATCTAATTACACATAGGTTAGTATACATGGTCTGTACCCATTATACTTTTCTATATTTTAATATTTTTTGTATTTTTGATATTTTCTGACCTGATTGCTACTTCACTCATCAATGCATAATATGCTTAGTAACCCATCAGCTGAGATCTCAATACAGTTATCTTACTCTTAATGTTAGAATTTTTATTTGGTCCTTTTTAATAGCCCTGCTTTTCATTCAAACAATCTTATCTTTTATTTATTTCAACATATTAGAATGTTAACTTCGTATAGTGCATGGATTCGTGTTACCGGGTGTTGGGCTGCTGGAGTTTCCTCCTAGAAGTGATTTCTAGGTTCTTTCTGCCCAGAAGAAAGAATTGATCGAAACGACCATGAACAATGTTAGTTTCACGTTTATTAAAGATAGGGAAGAAACAGGCTCTGCAGAGCGAGTTTTGGCCAAGTAAAACCCGTTACACCCACATCATCCTGCTAAAAACCTGCTCGGAGTTCTCGGGAGAAGTCTAGGAGCAGCGCTTTGGGAATGTTCTGCGCATGCGTCAGGCCTATTTTCCTAGCTGGCTGCAGCCACGCTCTGCCTTCCTGCCTCATTAGGATGATGCTTTCTTCCTTGACAGATCATTTTCGCAGCTGGCGGGTAGCCAGGAGTTAGAGAAATCTTGTATCATTTTAATCCATTGAAGAAGAGGAAATACTCGAAGCTCAAGTTCCTATAATTTCTCATAAGGACCGTCTCTTCCTGATTCAGTTTTTATTCTAAATTGTAATTCTTTGATACCTCTAAGGTTTTGGTGATTCACCAGAGTCTCTCACTTTGGGGAAACTTGAACTCCAACTTTTATTCCTTTAGCCCAAAATTGCATCAAAATCTCTGCTCAACTTTTCATAGAACCGTTATTCTATAACCTGCCGAGGTCCGTGGCTGTATATTACATTTACTGCCATTGCTTCACTTGTTTTCCATTACTCTTTTTCTGTATTTAAATAATTGTTCCTCTTCTTGCATCTTCAGATCTGGTGGCACTGGTAGTTCCCAATCGTTTCTAACATTAGGGACTCTGACATCCCTTCCTTATTGTTTCTTCTTAATCATCCCCACAATTTTGTAAAGATTTTCACCATTAAGCACCCTTCAGTTCCACCTGGGCCTTCTTTTTCTCTCCTCATCTTGAGAAAAACAAATCACAAATAGCCTGCTTACTTCCCAGGGATTCCCTCTTCCCCTGGATCTTGGTCTCATAATTTTTTAACTGCCTCAGGAAATCTTTAATGTCTCAACTTGCTTTGTTTTAAAATAATATGTTGTTCATCTTTTCTAATTATATTCAGTGGCAAGATTTTTGTGAATTACCTAGCCAGAGAATGGAATTCCCCCGTGCCTCATTTTTAAGGCATTCAATGAACTCACAAAAGATTCTTTAGTTAGATGCATGATTGGTCACGTGGCTACAGCTAACTTAGAGGGAGCCCAGAAGTGTCTTTCACCTGGATGGCAATATGCCCAGATTAAATGGCAGTTCTGATACTACAGGAAAAAGTGAAACTGGATAGTATGCCAAAAGCTCACAGTGCATGATATAGAAACAGATAATGCTAACAACTTAGAACTAAAGATTAGCCATATGAGTAAGTTATTTAGAATTACAAATATAAAGGGTGTAAAAATGATACAGCAAAAGGATTTTTTCCAGATATGGAACTCAAAAGTCAAAGAAGCATGACCAGGAACTCTCTTCTGTCTTCTATCTTTTGTTGTTGTTGTTGTTGTAGTTATAAAACTTAGAGTTGTAAGAGCTAAAAGATCTATTGTATTTATCTATGTCTATGTATTGTTTTGATACAATCAATATAAAAAGGAAGGAAAATTTTAGTCTCTTTCTTTCTTTCTTTCTTAATCTTGGGTTATCTTTGCTCTTAGGTTCCTCTTGGTCTTGGTTTCTTCCTCAAGGATTCTTCATATTTCTATAATGTTTTTACATGAAGCAGAATTAGACTAAATGCTCTACTACATCTCTTCTATTCCTGTTATTTCATGAATTTGACTCAATTTACAAAAATCATATGGTTTAAAATGTAGCTATCACCCCATTTAGATAGGATACACACCTGTTTGTGTCTGCACATTTTCTTTCAGAACAATGCTAAGTTCTTATTAGCTAGAGAAAGAAAAAAAGTTTCAATATATAAGTTTATGTAATAATGCAAATGTTTAAATCACAAATTTCCATGTGTTTATTTACCCTCTATTTGAATGATATTTTTGTAACTACTCAAATCTATTTTAAAAATCATCTTTATTTTGCATGACTTTAAAGGTAACACTCTGTCTCCTAGCATCTAGTATTAATGAAGAAAAAAATATTTCTGTTGCATCTTGCCTTCTTTTACTTGGTTGCTTTGTTTTGTGGTCGTATGCCACAGAATATGTATAACCTGGGTGGGTTAGACTATAGATATTTATTGTTTGGAGACTGGAAGTCGAATTGAAGGTGTTGGAATCTTTCTCTCTCTCTCTTAACTTCTTTCTCTCTCTTTCTTTCTTTCTTTCTTTCTTTCTTTCTTTCTTGTGCTGAGGATGAGACTCAGCACTGGATTCTCCTGAAGGCTGTGATGCATACTCTGCTTCATGCTTCTTTTTTGCTTCTGGTCACGTCCAGCATTTCTTGGCTATCTCTCTTCCTATATCTTTGCATTGTTTTCCCTCTATAAATGTTTGTATCTATGTCCAATATTTCCACTTTTTATAAAGGCCCACCTTAGTGACTTCATTTGAACTTGTTACCTTTTCAAAGACCCTATCTCCAAATGAGATTACCTTTGGAGGTAGTGGGGTTAGATTTCCAATGTACAAATTTTGAGGAAACACAAACCCATAACACTCATAATGGGATATTATAAATAATGTATAAACACTTAACTCACTATATGTTCTTTGATACAGAATTACTAATTTTAAAATAAACTTCCCAAAGTGTATAGTCCAAATATGGATTTAACTATAGTATCTAGGACATAGTACACGCTCAGCAAATCTTATTTAATGAATGATGCAGTGAGAAATGTGTCACGAATATGTTTTATGCATCAGTATTTTCCCTTACCACACTTTTGTTGGGCTTAAAATTTCTACCTTAAGGTTTTAGAGAAATGGAGAATTCGACACATATTGATTAAGAATATAATGTGCCCGGGGCTAGGGATTTAGCTCAGTGATTAGAGTGCTTGCCTTGCAAGCACAAGGGCCTGAGTTCGATCCCCAGCACCACAAAAAAAAAAAAAAAAGAATATAATGTACCCCAGATACTTGTTGAGGACTGAGAATAAAATAGTGAACAATGCAGATATGGTTTTTGCTTATATGAAGTTTACTATATTAGTGGTATGTATGGAAAACAAACTAATGAATAAATAAAGCTGCGATGTTCGAACAGTAATGTGTGTGTGTGTGTGTGTGTGTGTGTTAGGGGTAACACATACAATCATTTTTATTGTTTAAAATCTCAGCTCGTATTAGTTCAGCAGTTGGAAGTTTCCTAGGTGAAGGAAACATAGAGGGTACAGCATAAAAAAAAGGAATTGGAATGTGTTATGTACATTTACCAGCTCCACACAAGGAACACAAACGTTATGTACCGTGAACATGTACAAAAATTACAAAGGAAGTTGTCAAGGGATGGGTAGAAGGGGAGAGAGAGAAAGGGGATGAAAAAGGAATTAAAATGTGTTATGTACATGTACCAACTTTCCACAAGGAATGTAGACATTGTGTACTACACACATGCACTAATAAACTAAAATAAAGAAGAAAAAACAAAACAAAACAAAACAAAAGAATGAGAATGAGAAAAAAAGAACAAGCACATAAAGATGGGATGGGGCTTGCCTTCCCAGGAAGCTTAGAAGGGAAGAGAGGGCATGATCCATATGGAAGGGAGAGGTGAGACAGCTTCCATGCAAGAGAAGTGCCAAGATCAGAGAGGAGAGATGCAGAAAGAGAGGAGGCATAGAATGGGACACAACACACTGTAACAACCAAATATTCCTCTCTTTGAAATTCTCCCAAGAACTGATGTTCCTCTACTGATTTTTCAAACAGATGAAGTAGTGAAAGTCTGCCAAAGAGGCTATCTCTGGGTCCTATATTCATGCTTTGAGCTTCACCTTCAAATATGTTGAATAATTTATTTCTCTAAAATTTGGACTGTAGAAATGCACATATAACATACAGTGTATGATTCAGCATTTCCCTGCCACTGGAACAGAATACTGGACACCTCCAATTTAAAGAAGAGTTTTATTTGGGTTCATGTGTTTAGCGGTCTCAGTCCATAGCTAGCCGGCTCTAAAGCAGAAATGGCATGGCGGCCAGGAAGCAGAGAAAGAAGGGAGGAGCAGGGCAGAAAGACACACCCTTCCATGTCACATGACCAGTGACCTGCCTCTTCTGACCAGGCCCTCTTGCCTAAGAGCACAGTCAATTATGAAGGAGTCAGTGGAGTGATTCACTGTTGAGTATATCGCCCCCATGATCCAATTGCTTCCCCAAAACCAACCTCTGATGTTTTGGGGGATATTCTAGATCTGAACTCTAACACTGGGGAAGTAGTAGAAATAGGTTCTATGTGTCTGTGGTTTGTATGAGACAAGCATTTATTAATTGCGACAAATGTAGTGCTCAACAATACAAATATTTGTTGGGTGTTTATAACCTGGGCACCCTTTTAGGTGTCTGACATAAAGAAGTGAATAAGACAAAGAGTATAGTTTGTTTATTCTTATATCATGGGCCTTTTTGGTTTTAAACTAAGCTTTTCTGCTTTTCTTAAAATACTTAGTAGCAAATAAACAAAGAAAACATGCTACAGACATATTTTAGTTTCTTGCTTTGACTTTATAGCAGCTATTATTTTCTCAGTTACTTCCATGTGATAATTTATCCATAGTCAGCACTTTGGACAGTGTCTGAACACAGTGACCACTCGACAAACCAGTGAGAAGGACGAAGAGGAAGAAGATGGCATCTTAAAAGTGTAATTAATTACTAGACTTGAAAAGTTTATCCTGAATCATGAGAAAAACGTTGAAGAGAAATGATTAAGTAGCCTTGGTGTTATTGCCAGTATTTGCCATTTTCACTTGAGAAACTAGTCTTTCTTGGTCCTCCATATGCTCATTTATAAGATGGGAAAATAAACCCGTATCTTCCTAAGTCATGGGAGATTACATGGACCCGATGATATAGGACATGTGGTAATAATTTTGTGAGCTCTAAACATACTACTAAATATAGTGGCTAATAATAGTTATGTTGAGTATGCTACTGGATTGTTGGATCTGCCTGAGCAGGTGCTCTGCCTTGCATCTGTGTTGTGTAGGGTATCTTGGTTCTTGATTCTCCAAGAGAATATTTCTGAGGTGGTCCCTGCAAAGAAATTTAGAGTCAAAAATTACAGGTTCAGCTTGTTATTGGGAAGCAGGCATGACATAATTTCCAGCCAGCACTTTATTAAGGACAGTATACTGCTCAAGAGGAGAATGGGCAGCACCAGAGTGGCAACTATCGGTCACAAACATATTTTACTTGGGGAGATCCAACGGGGTGACTCAGCAGAGGGCCAGCGCCTGGAAAGAGTTGGGACAGTTTGCTGGCAGTGACGGCACATTTCTGAGAGTTCTGAGGGGACAGAGTTGGAGGTGGCAATTACTCTTAGGACCAGTTGTTTTTCCTTTTGTTTTCCTAGAACTTGGAGAAGTGATCCAGGATTGTTGTTAATGAGGTATTTTTTTCTAGTCTGCGGGGGAATCCACCTTCACATCTGAAGGGAAAGTTTTAGAACTTACATGGTTGTGGTCATAATGAACATAGCAGCCAAAACCCAAGAGGGGGTCAGAACCCCAATGCAAATATATGTGAGTGAGGCCGGATGTGTTCTAATGGGGTGAACGCCGCTCAGAGGCTAAGGGTGCCTTACAATGAAAATTGTGAGACTGCAAACTCAGAGTGTTGTGACCACATTCTGTTGCAGCTCTAGCTCACTTTTAGCCAACTGCCTGTTCTATCAGATGTAAATCAAAGTATTTATCAATAGATCCATCTCTTCCAAATATGACTAATATTTTATTAAATCCTTACCTACTGGCCTGAATTCATTATTAAATGGAAAATATTAGATCTATATTTCTTGGAATACAAATATTAGAGACATGTGAGACAGGTATGTTTATTTTATGGGAGAAAAAGGTGCTTAGTTGTGTGGATAACAGTCCACGCTCATGAATCTGCGCCATCTCTGTCATCTCCGTAGCAACAAACTCTGATGTAACAAACAGAGGAAATTAATGTCTAAGTCAAAAATAGCTCAGCAATATGGTAATGGGAATTCAGAAAGTTACTTGGAAAGTAAGAAAAATGTTTCTGTATAAATATTTTCTCTTCCAATTTTTTTTTAAACTTCTTTTGAAATTTATTTGTTTGAGACTTCTCTTTGAAAGTTATTTGTTTCTATTTTTTTTTTTGCCATTAAAATGTTAATTATTGTGAACAGAAGCACATTTAGGAAAACAAAGCTATGTAAGTTGATAATTTCTGCTCACTTAAGGAGTCTTGTGGTCTTTCACACAAGCTAGCATTCTTGTGGCCCAGCTGAACTATGATAGCAATAGATAGGGGATTTCAGTACCATTGATCGGATGAGGAGATACGACCGGCTCTTGCCCAAACAGATCTACTGAAACCAAGTGGGTGGGCCTTGTGTAAAAATACAGATTCTTTTGAAACCTTTAAACAACTGGCCTAGAAAGCACTGTCTGTCTGGCCTGGTGTGTAAAAGGCCTGATTCTTTCACTGGAGTGCAAGGGAGGTAAAGGAAATTACATTTCAGGTTGTTTACTGATGTCCTGAGCACTGAGAATTCTGCAGGTAAGAGAAAAGAGACATACACTGGAACGAGGCTCTTCAAAGCAATTCTCAAGCTATTTAAACTGCATGACTTAATAAACTACAGGTATAGGATGGGAGACTTTAAAAGAAACTGACTATCCCTTTGCTAAAGCACGCCTTTTTGAGTCCTTAATCTCAGAGTCGGTACAGTAGAATTGTATGTGACAGAAAGTATGTAGTCAGGTACCTAAAGTGATTCCTTATTATTTGTTTTATTGCTTATTGTTTTCCTTTTCAAGTCTTGTCATTTATACCAAGTATTTAAAGTCATTTCTCTTTTCTGTTTTTATAGTAACTATTGTCTTCTTTTTCTACCCCGTAAGAGATCAAATGAAGCCATGTGAATGCCCTCATGCCCCCAACTTGGGACTTACAGTAAATGGGCTCATAATGAGTCCTTTTGGCTTTTCAGTTAAGCCCAGACCTCCCACTTCTTCCCCTTGCTGTCTCTGAGATGGGAAAGCTGCATTCCTTCCTGCCTCTGTGCCTCCTGAAATGTTGATCCTTTCATGGAGTGGCTATAGAACATGGAGATGTACCTGCTACCCTCCATAGTAATTTCCCTTAGGTATAAAATTTCAATCCTAGTATTTGAACAGTGATGAGAGATTTGGGTTACTTCTTCAGAATTCATAGTTCAATATTTTACAGGAGGATTCAGAATGAAATGAGTCTCACAACTAATCCTATGTAACAGTTACAGTGGGAACAGAATTGTGGAGGTCAAAGTCCAGGGGAGAAACTCAATTTTAAGCTCGGTAGTGTGCTCGCTTCGGCAGCACATACACTAAAATATTAAGCTTGGTAGTTCCCTACTGCCAGAAGTAAGGAAGGCATGAGAGTCTGAAAGTAACCTTCCCTTTTTAGATGTGCCCTGGAACTGTATCTGAGGATATTAAGGTGCCCCCAGAAGTCAGGAAGTAAACTGCAACACATTTATCAGCCTTCTCAAAGAGGTGGAGATGAGCAAGAAGTGTCAAATGTGTTTTCTTATATTTCCAACATCTGCTAGGTGTATATATAATACATATGTATGAGTATAAATTCATATATATCTGCTCCAGGTAATCATATAGTTGGTTTGGAATTTGCTGCCTTTATGCAGAAAGAAGCTTTTAGAATGATGGACAGTGTTAGCTATTTTACATTTTAAGACAAATGCTAGGACAGGGCTGACCTACTTCTTAAATACTAAACTATGCAAAGGACTTTTGGAGGCAGAAACATACATATAAATCATCTACTCTGAATTTGTACTTGACTTATTTGGAATTGTTCTTTTATGGAGATTTGGAATATGCACTTAAAAGCAAAATTTTCAAAGTAATTTGCCCTCAAAAGCAATAATAAAAACTGTCCTCTATGACTGAATATATAACTTGCCACTTCCATTCTATATGTTCTATTGTTTATCACTCTATCTTTATGTTCTATATGGAAAATATAAAACTGAGGATAAAAAATGGACGTAAACCTAGATGGTAAACTTGATGAGATGACAAAGAAGACCGACTCAGACACGGCAGGCTTGTCCACACACAGCTCATGCCTAGTTTGCACTAATAGCTCCACCCGCGTCAGGTTCCCAGAGACAGGATCGCAGTTCTCCTTGGGAAGGGTTTTCACTGAATCACTATCAAAGTAAACTCTTTGGTACAAAATTTTTTTTTATTTCCTGGGACCCAGATGTAAGAAAACAACAACACAGAAAAAAGAGAAAGACGACGGTAAGAGCTGACTTTCTAACTCATGCAAATGAACGGCCACAGAGGGGCTTTTGGGAGGCACCATGGTTGTTGAAATGAGCTAAAGGTGGGGCATCAACAGAGCTAGCTGACCTTGCATTATATCTAGCTTTTAAAAAAATCATACATCTTGATTCACATAGAAATCAATCACATATGGAAAGCACACCAGGATTAAAGGTGGAAGAAATCTGCATTTGGGCACCGTCAGCACACAGGAGCCTGCACGCTGGATGGCATCGTCTGCTCTCAGAGCAGCCTGTGAGACGGTTTGGACAGACGACTTCCGGCTTCCAAGGTGTGGCTGTTCCATGGTGTATATATATAGGGTACCCTAATGCTGAGTCAGCGCTGAGTCAGAGGGGACTGAAGGGGCATTGGCTACGTCAACTCAAAGTCCTTTCTTGTGAAAATTCTCTGTGACGCCACCTCATATCAGCATCTGTTTCCTCCTCCCACGGGAGTGATAATCAATAATCACTAGGAACACAATCTGAATAGGTGATAAAACAACGGTTATACTGTGGCAGAGCCTTTCGTTATTGAACCTGCGCACAAAAGCGTGCATCTTGGCAGATGTAAAATCTTGCTGAAGCATACAGTGTAGATTCCAGAGTTTCCTTTGCGTCATGTAGACCCATTACATACACTTACACGTAAGTGTATTATGTACACTTGAAATAATTTTTCATAAATCTTTTCTCATTTAACTTTCACAATGGCCCTGTGAGGTAGATATTATTACTTTGATAATTACTTTATTATTATGATGATATCACAAAATGTGTTTTTATGATTACCTTAATTATAAAACATTAGTTATATATATGATGCCTGTGGTCAGCAGAATAAGGCCTACTCACCTCCTCCCTCCCACAAATTTCATCATTCTAATCCCTATAGACTGTGAATATATAGAAGTTGCGTAGTGCAAGAAAAGACACAGATGGAATTATTAAGTTTGCTAATCACATGTCAATCTTTTAAAGTGGTGAGTTTATCCTGGATTATCCAGGAGGATGTTCCACTGTAAGTGGGTTTTAAAAGTCAAAGAGTGAGGGAGAAAATGTCAGAATGCTGCACCGTAAGAAGGACTAGACCTGTTCCTGAAGGCTTCAAAAATAAAGGAGTGGGACCAAAAGCCAAAGAATATGGGTGGCCTCCAGAAGCTGGAAAAGATAGAGAAATAGATCTTCCCCTTGTGTCTAAAGAAGAATATGCTCCTGCTGATACGCTGACATTAGCCTACAAGGCAAATGTTGGATTTCTATAGAATTTTGGGGCAATAAATTTGCATTAAGCTACTAAGCCATAGAAAAGTAAGAAATCAGATTTTCACATACGTAAATGGTCTGAGTAATTAAAGCATAATGTTTCGGTGGGCAATTATAATATTTTAGATGGAAGTCTCTTTAAAAATTATTTTGCATTTCCCTATCACACTTAATAGTATATATTGATCTCAGTTTGGTTTTCCTAATAATTCTAAAACATAATTATTGACACAGAGTTTTGGGGCTGCAATAATACAGACAAGCTGCTGATATAGGAGTGACCATTGGCTGTAACACCAAATTAACCCAGTTCATTTTGTTTTTAAATCCTTGAATCTTTTTCCTCCTTCTTATTTTTTGCTTCTTGCTTTTAAGCTTTTACCTGTCATGCAACTTATCTATTTATAATCAAACTTGCTAAAAAGTAAATCTAAAACTACTTTTTTAAAAAACTAATTCTAAAACTACTTTTAACTGAATGTAGAAAATATAGTCTGACTGTCTCTCATATGTAAAAAATGTTTGGCTTTTTGAAGGTTAAAGCATACTATGAATAGAACACTTTTAAAATTTAAGTATATATTTAACATCCACTATTAAGTTAATTGAGCCCCATGACTTCTGTGGGTTCACATTTACATCTGACCTAAAGAATAGGTCAAAAATACTGTATCCTAAATCAGAGAGCTGGCAGATGGTTTCCTCCTATACTCCTACATTCATGGATTTTATGGAGTATTTTCATGATTGGAAGGTATTATTCTAGCTTCTTAACAATTTTTTAGTGCTAAATATTTTTCAGATAGGTTTAATAAGGTAGAAATTACCCAAACCTATTAGAATGAACAAGTGCTGTTCTAGTTGTCTTCCTTTACTCAAACTCTCTTCATGAAGTTTTTGCATTCCTCGAGTCTGGAGAGCTTGTTTTGCACTTTGCACTCACGTTGAGCAACATCATGCTCAATTCCTGTGAAGGCGGGACTCACGGCATCCTGAACCTTGACTTGTTGTCTGGCAAGTGCAAATCTTTAGTTACAGGGCAGAGACCGTGGGCAGAGTACATTGGATCTTTGCCTTTAGGGAAACAGCATGTCCCACAGTCTATCACTGCCAAAGCCTCTGTTTTCCCACACAGTTGTCGAGTCATCCTTCTTTTCATTTGTGTTTTAAGCTTTCTCTGCAGCAAATTTGTTTGTTGTTCTAACAACTATGCCATGTTTTCCGTACTCATGAGTCTATCTTTGTAAAGTTGAAGGCACTTAACCTGAAAACATGATCCAGCATGACTAGTAATTCAGAGGTTAAAATGAGAATAAAAACTACAATTTGAGGTTGCAGAAAAGCTCCTTCCACAGATAAGTAATTTTCAAACTGTATTTCCCAAAATTCTAGGATTAGAAGTTACAACCAAATTAAATATGTTTAGCTTAGATAGGCCATTATTCCGCTGCCTCTCCAGCCACTCTGCATGTATCTGATGGTTAATATTTTGTGCGTGAAAACCAATGTAAAAAGCTCTATAATCTCCAAGTTTCAAAATCACTGATATTGAACTAACCTCTAGTTTTATTTTTTCATTAAACCTGGTGAAGTTAAGGCTCACAGAAATTACTTTCTGACTCAGAATTACCTAAAATTTATTTGAAGAGAAAGCTAAAAGGAGATATTGAGCATTCTTTCTCTTTTCCTTAATGGAGACAATCTAAGTATAGAATGTTATTTGAGTCGCTGCATTTAAGTTCAAATGTTTAGAAGTAATGACTAGAAGGGGAAAGAGACAAAGGAGGAAAGGAAAGAGGAAAACTAGAGTTCCTGAATGGCCAGCTGACATCTTTCATAAGAGGCAGTATAATATGTACATTAGAATATATGCATTAAGTGAGAAATGCTGGAGATCTATTACTGGGTCCCAAGCCACAGTTTCATAATAAATAGTAATATTTATGTTAGTTAACTTGATAATCTAGGTCAAATTAATACATTTATCTCTGCCTCTGTTTCCTAATGTACAAGATGCAACTAATAACAGCACACAACTCATATTGCTTCAAGATTCAATGAATTAATACATGAAAAGTCATATTTAAGGGTTTTTTTTAAATTACTGCTATAACAAATTACCAAATATAGCAGTTTAAAGCAGCACCAATTTACTACTTCACAGTACCTGCAGGTCAGATTCATTGGAACAACACAGCTCAATTGGTTTTTTGCTTAGTCTCACAAGACTAAAATGAAGGTGTTGACAGAACTGTATCCTCTTTGGAAGATCTAAAAATGAACCAGCTTCTAAGACCCTTTAGGCTGTCAGCAGAATTATTTTACTCTGGGGGAAACTTACCTTCTATGTTATAAAGACACACAAGCAATTCTGAGAAGAAGTCTTAATTGTGAGGAACTAAGACCTTGTTGTAAAAGTCAGCAAAAAGCTAAAGCTTACAGCCAACAGCTGTGTGAGTGCCCTGTGTTAGCAGCAAATCTCTGAGGCCCAGGGAAGCCCTAAGATGCCTCCATCCCGGCTGACATCCTGATTGCAACTTCATGGGAGATCCTGAGCCCAGAATCACCAAAAAAAATTCTAGAATTTTGATTTCCTCCCTTGCTCAAGTGCAAAATAACAAAATTTGTTGTGATAAGCTCCTAGATTTTGGGACAACTTGTTGCAGAGTAATAGTTAACTGATACAATGGTAAATGAAAACATGGACAAAAAACAATTGTCAAACAAGAAAGGATTCTGAGATGAGTGCTAAATTTGCCAAGTTTAAGTCTTTTCTAGAAGGACTGAATGGCTGAGAGATGAACAAGAAGAAAAATCAGGTTGGGGAGGAAGGCACAGCTGTCATAAAGAGTTCAAGTTTTATTGTAAGAGGAGAGAGTGGGGAGAATTAAGGCAAAAAGCAACAAAATTGGAGAACAAAGCTTTTTGATTTTGCTGTAGAATGTAAATTTGTTGCGGCAGGTAGACAAATAGGATCCATTAGTAAGGGAATTATTTCTACAGTCATTTCAACAGATTGATTACTAAGGTAGCAGCAGTGGAAACAGAAAAAAGGTGATGAAATTAGGACAGAACTTAGAGCCTGAACATCTCACTGGACTATTAAGGGAGAGGATATGATACTATGTTGGCTAAATATTATTCAGGTTATTCAACCTAAAATTGGAGCTGGGTCACACTATCACAAAGCAAAGGGCCTTAAATAGTATGGACAGAGGATCGAAATATAGTATTATTTGAATCAAGACTGAGTTCCTGACTTTGGTGTTAGGAACATAAAACTGGCCCCCAGCAAAACTGGGGAAAGCCAGATCCCTCATTCCTGGATCTCTTAGAGCATCTATCCTCCAAATGTCCCTAGAACTGGCCTCTGACTCTGGTAGGCTCTTCAAGCGGGATAGGTTGAAGAACATCTTATCTGGATTTTTCTAGAAAATCTCAGAAAGCGGATAGGATTACTCGCACACAAATCTTGAGTCATACAAAATTCAATTTTAATTGACTTTATCCTGTGCTCAGATATTTCCGTGATGAAATTTTAAGCCTAAGAACATCTGGGAAACAGATGTAAAATAGCATTTAGCTAAGCAAAATACACTTCATATGTTGAGTTCCAGTTTATATGGAAGTTTTTGTTTGAATCAGTGAAGGATTCAGATAATGAAATGATGATAGGACCTTCTTCGACTTAGACAATTGGCTAAGTACATCAGATGCCAGGGGTCTGAATAAAGTGACCTCTTCTAGCAAATGCCAACATTTTTATTCAAATATAATTTTAACTCTTTTTAAGAATACCTACAAATGAAATTTTATTTTTTAAAGCCATAAACACTTTACAGCTAGGTTGGAATCCCTTGAGTTCTATTAAAAATCATGACTTACTTTTATTTTTCCTTGAAAACTACCATTAAGGCCTTATCTCTAGAGTAATAAGAAGCCTGTGAGGCAGATATGTCACCCATTTTCTCCTTGTATTAGGAATAATAACACCAACTAAACCAATTGGTGGAATTAATCATTTTATATATTGAAAATACTGTATCTATTAGCCAAAGAAAGGATAGCTTCATTTTACTACCGCTAAAACGTAGTGAGTGGTCACAAGAAAGAAAACCTGGATGTCCTTTCTAAACCTCTTTCAAATCAGCTTAGATTGATTTTTTTTTAACATCAAAATCAAATCTTTAACTCTGTAGCAGTACACTTCAACAAATTCACATTTATAGAGTGTTTTGTTGTGTAGTGAGAATTTTAAGTTAATGATTAAATCATCAAAGTCAGTATGCATGTTGAAAATACCAGCAAATGACCAGGATGTGTTCAAAAGCTGAACATTTGTTTACTGAGTAGTTTATAGGCCTCTTGACCAGAAGAACTCAACTTGGGCCACACATTAGAATACCCTGAGGCGCTCTGGGATGTGCTCAATCCTTGGCCACAACCCAGGTCAGTTAAACTGGAATCTCTGGAGACGGGCTCAGGCATCACTGTTTTTGAGGCTCCACATAAGATCCCCAAAAGGTGCCTCACTAAGATTGTCTTGCCTTCAGGCACATGGGAGTTACACGGGTATCTTCCTTCAAACTTCAATGAAACTGACAGACTGGGATTTAGGACTGTCTGTGTGAGGTCACCCTGTAAAAGGCACATGGAAAGTGGCACCATTTGCATTTTATTTTCAGATGACTGCTTTGAAGACCTGAACAAAAATTATTCACTTCCTCACAAACAAAGCTGTTTTCTCTACAAGTCAAGATTTCTCAGTTATTATCTTGGGCTTCCTAACCGAAAACAGAAAAAAAAAAAAAAAAAAGACAGGAAGTTGTCCTTAGAAGGATAATGAAAGAAGAAACTTAGCTTTGCAATTATCTATTACAGAAAGTGCCAAATCACCTATGAAACAATAAGTGGATGAATAAACACTAACTACTCAGGAACTTGGCTTCTGTACAAAACCTGGAGCTTCTGTAAACCAGTAACCGTGAGCCACTAGGAGAAGGATAGGAATATTTCTAAATGAAGGGAAAATCATACCTATCCCAACAGAAAGACACCCTCACCCTAACACTCCCTCACTCTCCATTACTATATTGAATTAAGTGATACAGCAAAAGAAAGTCTCCTTTCCAAAGGATGCTTAAAAGGCTTTGAAGGCTAAAAGTCACAACTGAATTCTACTTTCTGTCCTTTCGCAGTGATTCTGTAATAATATGCTAATTGAGTAAACACAGATTGATTATAACAAATAGACAAAGGAATACTGCTGCCCCAGTGTCAGCATGATTGTATCTCTCAGCTGTGCTCTATAACTACCCCAAACCTTTCAAAATTATTATTTGGAGAGCACAGGTTAGCAGAGATCGTTACATGGATGAAACTGGTAAACATGTGAGAATCCAGGTATACGATGTTTAAAGTCTCTGGCACAGAAATGTTCCTCGATTTTATGAAACTGTCACATTATTATTTTGCCTAATGATACGATCATTAGCACTTGAGTGACTAAGTGCCAGATTCATGCCCATCAATTTTCTGCTGTGTCTTTCCAAATCAAAGAGCTTTTTCTTTTAAAAATTCATCCAATTAGCATGGTGGGTTTAAGCAGCAGAGTGAATTTCAGTACTGATATTCAGAAATTATATGCCACCTTAGTCTATCTCTACAGTTCATGCATTAAATTTAGTATCTCCAAGCTTTAGCTATTTAAGCTTGAATAATTCTGAATTTAATTATGTGTATCAAGGCAAACATTTAAGTGTGAAAATTTCAATCACGAGAAATGATAAGAAAAAAAGGAAACACAATTTACTTAGAAAGGAAAGATAAAAAAGAAATATTAATATTGTACCAAACTGTGCATCTCAATTTCTAATTCCTTTGAATGAATTAAAATAACACATTTGGTTTTCGTGTATTTAAAAATAATGTTTTGTCTGCACACATATTAAAGCAAGTATAGTTAGTGGGAACTACATATAGTTATAAGTGTTGAAAGGTCTCTAACAGTTTAATAAATGACTTGAGGAAATTTACGAAGAAAACAAATCAAAAGGCAAGACAGGGACTTAGGGTCTAGATCGAAATAACATAACCTTAAATCATATACAAGTGACTGACCCGCATATATATGAGTTTGACAAATTACTTAACTATTCAAAGCCAGACTTCAGTGCTATTTAACGCATACATTTCTTGTGAAGTTAAAAATATCAACGCACCTGATACATAGTAGGTGCTCAGTACTAGTTAGCTGTTATTATTTTAAAAGGAGTCATCATATATTATATTACATGTTATTATGTGATATTGCTGTACTTTAAAGTAACTCTATTTCCATTTATAAGATTGGCAGGTAAGAGAGGAGAGTAGACAAAGAGTAGATTTCAGATAATGTTTGAAAAATATTTTAATAATATGCATGTGAATAAAATCAAAACTTGCAAGATAGGTGTTCAAGATGATGAACTTATACCTGGATGATTAACCTTTAGATAAGTACTTGATGTTAATTTAATTGAGCTCATTAAACAAGACCTACTTCAGCTCAACTAAAGGCAACATCCAACTACCCACACACCCATATAAGAAGAAACCTCCTAGCCTCTGAGATATTTCTCATTTTTTCATTGTTCCCCTTGTTTAGCCACTGACTCAGATTTCACCACACAAACTCAGCAGAGCAAGACACATTTACAGAGAAATTCAAGCTGTTAATTGTTCTTTAACTCCATGTGAGCCAACCCAGTGACATGTATGAAATGGCATGAAAACAAATGCAGTGGGCTGTTGCTGTACATGCAGAAAGACACCGCAGTGATAGACAGTAGATGGTTAACAGCATGGAGGGCCACGCTGCCTTGCTCACATCGGGTCTGTGAACAGCCTGTGAGAGAGTTGTTGGCATGGTTTGAATACATTTTGTCTGCCTGAATTCGTGCAGGAATTCAGTCCTCAAAGTCACAGATTAATGATTTTAGGGGATAAAACCTAATCTGAATCACTATGGTGTTTACAAGTGCAAACTTTGGGAAGTGATTAGGATTGGATGATGTCATCAGGGTAGAGTCCTTGTGACTGAATCCCAGTGACTTCATAAACAGAGGAAGAGATATACTTAGACACGTGCGCTCCCTGTCCCTTCCCATACAATGTTCTTTTCTGCCTCTGGACTCCCACATCAAGAAAGTCATCATCTGCAGTGCTTCTCAGTCTTCCACCTCCAGAACCATGAGCCAAAATCAAACCTCTTTCCTTTATAAAGTATCTCACCACAGGTATTTTATTATAGTAATGTGAAACTAACACAGTTATTCATTGTTTTACTAGAGAGGTCTTGACAGCATGCATGTAAAATGCTGGCACAGTACCTGCTATACTTTCGGAGTATTGTGATATTCTTTATTCCTGAGACTGTTAATGTGTGTATGTGTTCTCATTTTCCCTTCAAGGTTTATCTCTAGAGCAATTCCAAAGAAAAGATGAAATGAAAGTGAGGATAGATACTTGAAAGGTATAGAATGTATACACATAAAGCCTTATAAAATCTAATTACTATTATAAAGGTTTCCCCAAAAATACCATTCATAAATTATATTATTCATCCACTTAAAATATTTTAAATAAATATTTATTGAATGCGTATCATAGACTAGATTACAGCAGTAAATTAAGCAATGTTCCTTTCCTCGCTTACATCCTAAGAGAGATAAGCAGTAAGTAAACCAGTGAATATACAATGTATTAGATGGTGACAACTGCAATAGAGAAAAATGAATCAGAACGGAGGACATAGGAATGTGGAATTGATTATTATTTTGTGTAGACTGCATGTCTCCTGCCTGGTTCACCATCATTAGTTCCATAAGACTAAAAGACTAGTCTGTAGAAATCTGCATGTATCAATACCATCAGGTAGGCTGGGGCTAAGATAATGGCTGAGACCATCAGGCAGGGCACACAATAGAAACAATAGTCTTTTGTATGAGGCCAGTCTGAGATGATAAACTGTGCTAATGAGGTATGGAAGAGCAGTAAAGCATAGTGTCAAAAGAACAGAACCGAAGAAACATGCAGATGCAAATTGAATGATGCACTCTAGGACTTCCTAATGTAAAGTCTTTTTCATTATGAATATTTGATAAGACAACTTCAAATGAAAGCAACTTCAAATTAACATCATAATAGATATTTAAGAAATGCATTGGGTAACTCTAATGAATTCCTGGCCTTTATAGAGAAACACCTGTTGAAGCCTTACTGTTAAAGTGTCATCTGTTGAGGGGACAGTAGGATAGAGCAATGAGGTGTCTACAGAAAGAAAATTCCAGGCAGAAGGAATAACAAGTGCAGGCTCCATCATGGAAACATATGTGGACTGTTAGATAAACAGAAGAGAAGAGGTCAAAGAAACGGGATGGGAGATGAATAGAACACACGGGCTCATTAGATCAATTTCAAGATTTTAGCTTTTACTCTGGGTGAAAATGAGAAGGCAATGGAGGCTTTTTATTAGAATGGCATGATCTCCCTGGTGTTTTAAAAGCTCTTCCAAGTTGCTCTGAAAGGAAGAGACTGAAGTGAGTTGGAGGTGGGGATGAGGATGGAAACAAGGAGCTCTTAGGAGGTAATCACAAGAATCCAGTCAGAGGTAGGTGGACTAGCAGTGAAGGTTATGAAAGTGGTAAGATTCTGGATATCATTTGAAGGTAGAGCTGACAAGATTTAACTGATAGTTCAGTTTGGGATAAATTACAAAATCATGTTTTATACATTAGTATGTTGTTTCATACATTAGTATGTTGTTTCATTTAACTCTCCCAACAAGCATGGCAAGTAGTGGTTGAGACGTTCTTGTGGGTACAAGGTTTAACAGCTTCAACAGGGCAGGAGGGAGGCCTTGGCCCTGGGTGTTATGCCCAGTGGCCTGCTGTATCGGAGCCTTTCTCCCTGAGATTTCTTTGAAATCCCTTTCAGTCCCATACAATGTCTATAGAAGGTCAATTCACAGTAACTTCCGGTTACATATCCATTCCATTATGGTTTGAGGAATTTCCCAGACTTCTTACACAGGGGCTTATAATGTCCTGAGGAAAAAAGAGACTCCCTGAGATGGCTCACCAGCCTCTTTCTCATTTGGTGGTGAGTAATTTTTGTAGCATCATTTCTAGTTGGACTCTACAATTCTAACCCCCTACCACGCAAACATGAGCAGATACCTGTACCACATGCACACCTGCGCACGCACACACACACACAAACACACACACACATTGATTAATAGTACTCATACCATTGTTTTAACCTTATGAAGTACCGTTTCCAGGTTAACATGACTAGTGTGTACTTTCTGATCTGGAAGGATAAAGAAACATGGCAGTGGGTAAAAACAGAATCTACAAATTAGTCTTCTCAGAAAACAGTTGTTAAAGGCTCACATATTCTAAAGGTGTCCTTTTGGGTCTTATCTTTGTCTCTCAGTATGAAAGAACTGTTGCTTTGTAATTTTAGGACACCTCTGGAAAGGGACTAGTAGGGTAGATGGCGTGAGGGAGGTACAGAGACAGGTAGATTTTTAAGCAGGCAAGTTATTTCCTTGAGCATAATTAGAATTTAAGCACCAGTGATGCTGATTTTTCCCCTCTCTTATGGTTGAGAAATAATGAAAATTAACAGTCTTCACTGAGATCAAACATAAAATGATTCCAGCTCAGTACCTTATAAAATCAAGTTAATTTCCATCCCTGGAATAAACAGGTCCTCAAAGGACTGTAAATGAAAACTCAAATACAATCTTGGGCAATATTGTTCCTTCTAAGTCCTATTTGCTCTTTTATAAAAGCAATCACAGTATGGGCAGGGTAATTATTTAGTCTCCAGACAACCTTTCAGCTTGCTCTGTGATTCTGAAGCCCTGGTAAGCCTGTGAAAAGAGCCACGGAAAGCTGTTCATGCTTGGATTTTGGCATGCAAATGCCTTTCTCACTGAGCTGTCATGGCACCGATGTGAAGTAATTTGGCTGAATTGATTTCATCAGGAATTAAGCCATAAGGCATCTTAGTATCCCAAGCCCCGAAGAGAGTAGGAGAGTGTCCCAGCTCCTAATGTTTATTACCTGTGAGTAGCACTCTGTTTTTTCGCTTCCTCTTCTGTAAAATGAGTCCAAGTAGTTGGATCGAGGCTCAAGAGAATAAGACTTACGCACAGGCCTCCTGATCATTCTTCTCTCCATTAGTTTCATGAAGACAGATTAGTTGATGCTGTTACTCCAGGATCTTGCTTTTGTTACTTTATGCATCTACGTTACTTCTGAATAATATCAAATCTTACACTAGAATCAATCAGTGTAATAATCCTCAACCTCAGTCATTGAAAGATAACGATTTTAAAAGGAAAATACAAGTATGATCTTCTAGTAGAAACCCAATAAAGTACCAATTTTCCAAGTGCACAAAACAAATAGATAAGAAGAGTGTGGTCAGTTACTGAATAAGGCAAAACAATTTCTTTTGGGGGCGTTGCTGGGGATTGAACTCAGGGCCTTGTGCTTGCTAGGCAAATGCTCTATCATTTGAGCTAAATCCCCAACCCCATAAAATAATTTCTTACTGTAAACTCATTATTTGCTATAAATGCCATCATTCATCCCTATGTGTTGATAACAATCTTATAAAAATGTAAAATACCTTAATAAAGTAATATGTTATCTTCAACTGTAATAATTGAGGTAAGTTAAATTGTTGTCCAAAAATATTTACATTCTGGGCAGAAGTTTGGATCTGAAGTGTCCCCTGAAGGTCCATGTATTAAAAGGTTTGGTTCTCAGCTTGGCATTAATAAGAGGTGGTGGAAACTTTAAGAAGTGGGATTTAATGGGTCTTATTTAAGTCACTGAGGCCATTCTCAGGAAGGGGACTGCAGGACCCTGCTCCCATTCTTTCACTTCCTGTCATGAGATGTGCGTATTTGCCCCACTGTGGGCTCCCACCACGATGTGTTGTTTCACAAGCCTAAAGGCAACGAGACTAACTGATCGTAAACTGGAATCTTTTTTATAGGTTAACTATCTCAGTTACGTGTTAGAATAACAAGAAATTGACAAACACATCATACTTCCTTGAAAAAGCTACTGTCCTTCCATTTGGGGCCCAGAATGACAAGGTGAAAAAGATAGCGCTCATGTAATAGTGAAATCTGGTCTAAGGCAGTCAATCTTCAGTCAACCTGTTAACATGTTTCTGTATCGTTTGTTATGTAGTAATAGTTAAGTAATTCGGTGAGTACTCACCAGTTCGATGTGCTGTGTATTCATTCTCTCATTTAATTCTTACCTCAAACCCTCTGGATAGAATATTATTACCTAAATTTTAAAAGAAGATACAGTGTCAGAGCCAAGACCTCAACCCAAAAATCTATTAAGACTCTTTCATGACTGCAAAGTCAATGCTCTTAAATAACTGTAGAGCAAAAATGTTCCTTAAAATTAATAGATAGTTTAGAACTGGCTGCCCCATTTTCCATGGCTGGATACTTCCCATTCTTTGGATTTCAGAAAGGCCTAGCCGAATACCTCAAGTGGTTTTCTCTCCATCATTTTTTTCTCTTATTTCCCTTTATATTTCTTGAGAGCATTACCACAGTTTGGAATTATTTTGCTTACTTGCTTTCTGTATTTCATCCATATTAAAAGTAATTCAACTAGGGTAGAAACATGTTCATTTTGTTGACTGTTGTACCCCCAAACATCTAGCACAGTAAGTGTTCAGTAAATATCTGTAGAGCGGATAAATGAACAAATGAGTGACTAGGACACCGATGTAAAAAGCAGGCTGGTGAGTGGGGGACTGCAAGCCTACTTGACGCTGTGGGAAGGGACCTTGAGCAGTTAGATTTAGAGTCAAGACAGCCACAGAATTTGATGAAGGGCTTTGGACATAAGGAAGCGAGCATAAGAGGTAAACTGCCCACTTCGTAATTAAACAGAGCTTGTCCTGGGGACTCAAGTGTCCTTTTTCCTTGATACATGTTAAATCAAAATATATACTATAGAAAACACCTTACTAGAGATATGGTTCCTTTTTAATTTGAATGTAATTTTTTTAAGGTTTAGAAAACAAAGCAAAAATTAAAACCTGACAGTAGCTGATACAAAGTGAGTGAGAGTCTCAAACCGAACAAGACCTTCAGTGAGCTAACCTTTCTGGCTGACGCATTCACATAGAAACCTGATGGGCCTCAGGAAGGGAGATCAGACTGGAGGACAGAATATCAGTGAATCTCACTTGTGATTTTCTATGGGGTGGAAACCATAAAGGCATCACACAGGTGAGAGCTCCAAAGAAGCCCTTGACAAGATGAAGTCTGACCAGGTTTTAAAAATGTAGATTTCATGTTGGAATCTTGCAGTAGGTTCATGATAGACTTTGAAATCTGAATGTACAACAGTGTGACAATGGATAATTTGATGTTATATTTAATACAGGAAGTTAGAGGATGTTGATTTATTTGAATTTATTTTTCCTGGATTTGTGAGCTGGTATCAATATCATCTGCCTGGATGCTCTTATTTATAAATCATTGCAGCATTTGAGGTGTTCAAGTGCCAATTTATTACCGTGAGTACAGTCGGTTAGAAGTGTATTTCTAACCTGGTAGTAGAAAGCTGGACCTATTTCTGCAAGGAGCTAGTAAGAAAACACACGTCAGCCATCTCTGATTTTCTTATAATGGATCACAAGCCTTTTTCCCTCCAGAAAAAAGAAAGCTTTTTCCAGCCCTCAGGGTAGCCCTGGTTGTGAGGAGGAACATTACGTTCCTCCCCGTGTTCTCGCAGGGCTGGCAAGGATAAGAATCGGGCTCAGACAAAGGCTGCTACTTATTTCTGTCCTTTTTGTTGTTTTGAGGTGGTGGAGTTGCAGTCAGGACAGAATGAAGGTGTGGGGAGAGGGAAAGCATTTTTCAAAATTTACAAATGACTAGTTAAAATGGCCTTTTAGCACTCTCTATAATGGTCCATTTTGAGAGAAACATAATTTGTGTTCCTTTTGCTTTTGGCATTATAAGTGAATGCCCTTTTAGGAAAAGTGTACGTTGGGACTCACAGAACTCAATGTTCCATTCATTTGGAGGAGACAGCCGTGGAGTAACATGGCATCCAAAGTCAGTGGATGGAATCAGAAAAGAAGACTGATCGAAGAGAGAGTTGAAAAAGCAGATTCACAGAATATGGATGGGTATTAGGGAACAACTAGATATGGAGCTAGTAACAGTCCGAGATAGGGAGACATAAAATGCAAGAGACTGCCAATAAAACTGCTTGCCATGGTAGAATGTGACATTTAGCAGGACTGGGGAAGGGCAGATGTGAAATAGGGATGGGAACTTCGTTCTGTACAGAGGAAGTAAGGGTAGTGACTTCATAGTCATATTGGGGGATTAAATGGTTTGTGCATCTAAGCATTTCACACAGTATCAGGCACATAGCGAGTACTTAGACAATCCAACAGATGTTTCTGATGATTGTCATACATGTCGATATTAGGGTGTTAAATTGGTATATATGATGGTTAGCTTTCTGTATCAACTTGATAGGGCTACGGTAGCTGGTGAAGCTGTCTCTGGGTGTCTGTGAAGGTGTTTCCAAACGAGATTAGTATTTGAAACAATGAACTGAGTAAAAATGATCTACACTCACCAGTGCAGGCAGGCATCATTTAATCTGTTGAGTGTCCCAATAAGATAAAAAAAAACAAAAACAAAAACAAAAAACAGAAGAAGGACAAATTCTTTCTTTCTTCTTAAGTAGGTAGGACATCTATCTTCTCCAGTCCCGGTGTTTGGGCCTTTAGACTCTGGTACTTACACCAGTGGTCCCCTCCACATCTCTCTGTTCTAATTTGGTCTTCAAATGAATTACACTACCAGCCTTCCTGGGTCTCCAGTTGGTAGGTGGTATATGATGGGACTTCTTGGCCCTCACAACCATATGAGAAATTATCCATAAAAAAAATCTCCTTTTATAAATCTTGATCCTATCAGTCCTGTTTCTCTGGAAGACCCTGACTAACGCAGATGCTGGTACTGAGAGTAGTTCTAGAGAAACAGAAATTTAAGATGAGTTTTTTTAATTAGCTTTGGGATTTCTTAGATTGGTTCTCTGATTGGATTAGATGGAAAAGTGCTCATGATTCTATTTCTAGAAGTAAAAAGAATTCATGATGTAAACTGCTAATGGAGAGACACAAAATACCCGCATGGTGTCCCCCTAATCAATCATTTATAAGAAGCAGAGCTAAGTTACTATATATGATAATTTTGAACAACTTTTGAAAACTGAGGGCTATAATTACATTGATTGGTTGTCCCTAGCATCACTGCATAATCTGGCGAAAGAAAAGGATGAACTCAGGGATGCAAATTTTTAGCTCGGTAACCATACATATGAGTTAAGAACTTCCAGATGCACCCTGTGGTAGAGTCTTATTTTCTGTAGCCACAGGGCTGAAAGTACTGAAAAGGAAACCCAGAAGCTCATTCTCCAGTTGGATAAATTGCAACACAAATTGAGTTCCCAGCCCCAGAGAGTGTCTACTGCTAAAATGAGAGCATTACCTGAGAAAGCACGGGCTCTTCTGGGTGGAATACAACAATGTGAGCAGACTCCGATGAGACTGGGAACACTAAGCCCCTGCATTCTAAATTGTCTTTTTTGCCAACAGAAGATGTCTTTCCACCCCAGCAAAAATTGCCTTCTCAAGAACAGCAGAAGTGACTTCCTCACTCCTGCCCCTGCCAACACCAGTGGTATTGACTTTTCTACTTCTGTCTGAAGGGATTAATCCTTCATGGCCTAAGGAAATTATAATAGATTCCTTTCGAGCAGTTGTAGTGCAAGACTATACTGATTCTCTTCAAGACCACCCCTAATATTTATCTTTGGTCAGCTAGACTCTAAAGGTGAGGTATGAAGTACGATCTATGAGTAGGAACACTACACTCCAAAAGAACAACTTGAGTTTTCTCATACGTGAGAGCAGACAGCGGGGTAAGACATGTGAGAATAGCTAATAATGGTGTAGAAAATGGCAGGAGGAACATGAAGCTGAATTTATTGACATGGGTGTACTAATCAGAGATTCTGCATTTAATGTTGCTACTTCAGGAGTTCAGAAGTGCTCTGACAATGTTCGTTTGGTTGGTTTAAACATGGATCAGAGGAGAACCCACCACGAGTGGAAATACATGCTGTCCCTTAGTATAAGGTAGAAGAAGGGATTCGAAGGCCTGGGGGATTGGAATGTTGACATGGATTTGTCACCAATACTTACAGAAATAAATTTGTGAAGGGAGACTCAGCATCCCTGAAGAGCTCTATGATGGATCTTCCCTGTAGGCCAGAACTTCCAAAGAGAACTTCAGTCACTCAATTAAAAAATTTAAGTGCAACTGGATTAATTATGTGGTGTGATTAAAATACGGTGTACAGTGAGTGTTAAATTTAAAACTGTATTATGATACAAGATATATTACCATTAATCTCCCTCGAAATACTCTTCCTCAAATCTAACACACTTATCCCATCATTCTTGCCACGTTCTGAAGCAGTTTCAGAAGTTCTTTTTCACGAATACCTTTATAAGAGGAGAAAAAGATATTGTAATCCATTGCAGACAGTGTATCCAAAAGTGTGCTGTACTTTTACTTAGTACCATTGTCTTACATGGGTTATATGTTCTTTGGTCTATTAGTCTGGTTTTCAGTCTGTATATATGCTAATTAACTTTATAAAGTCTTATAAATAAATTAATATGATGCTGGAAAGATTAAAAGGAGTTGGGGGGGAGAAGGGAATTGAAATGTGTTATATATTTATACCAATCTCCAACAGTAAATGTAATCATTATGTACTGCAAACATGTACTAATAATAGTGGGAAAAATAGGTAGTAAACAGATAGTTATAAATACTACTACTACTGTGTAATCAGTTTCAGAAATGAGGATTGTAATTTTCATGTGTACTCCCTCCTTATTTTGCTTATTTTGTTGTATGTTTGTACACACATGCACACGCAGATACAGGTACACAGACCTACACACAGACATGTGCAAACACACTCCATATGTATTTCTGGGGTTTTGTTTATTTGCGTGACCCTGATTAATAGAGCGTGGAACTTGGAAATGCCACAGTAAGTTGGAAAGGTGAAGAGGAAAACCAAATCAGCTTTTGAAGATGTGTGGAACACAAAAGTGACTCTAGCAGAATGGGGTGCTAGAACAGGGAGAAAGTAGTCAATGGCCCGAGAGCAGTGACTGGGAAAGGAGGATTTAAACAAGGTGCTTGTCAAGGAGAGCAAAACCCTCCGAAGTGCTCACAAAATCTCTTGGGTAGCCTGCTTCCCTCTTTCATGCTACTGTTATTCATTCTTCTTTGAACTGCTTTGAGCAACACATTCGTTCATTTAAAGTCAAGTTTTATACATGTTGAATTATATATATTGAAAGGTAAGTAGTGGAAGCGTCTATAATTAGGTTTGCAAACAAATGAATGAGGTGACTTCTGTTCATTTATATTCTTCATTGTTTCTGGATGTTTATGATTGCCCTCTGTCACGTGCTTAATTATGAATGATGAAAGAGTTTCACATCACAAGTGCTGACAGCAAACACATTTATAAAATGGGGCATCAGAAAAGAAAGTTTTAATCTAACGACAAATGAATGTTTGCAAAAGCAGAAAGAAATACTGCATTTACAGGCAGAACGGCCCATGTGGTGCTCTGGAGCCCAGGTTTGGGACATTTGTTATATGGAATGGCTTCCATCCTGATTCCAACAAGAGCATTAATTGTTCTCCTCCTGTGTTTTGTTGGTGCTACAGCACAAACCTTAATTAGATTTCAGAGGATTCAGAAGGGTCCACTCCAGATCTGAACTGTTTCCTTTGGTGACATTATTAGGTACCATTTCAGCAGCCTGAAGGCAAAACCCATCAACCATCAGCAAGTTTATAAAGCATCCCTACTGTGCAGTTAGCTTTGTGTTAGGAGCTCTCTAGGAGCCTACTAATGAATTGAGGAGGCAAAACCTGAGCATACAGAATAGTAAGCAAATAATCAGGACCAACCTAGGTAGTACTGGCTTTCAGAATAATAACAATTCAAATAAAGCTGAAATCTGTGTGGATGAAATAGCCAAAAGTTTTAAAATTATTATTATCAATTACTATTATTATAACAACAATGGCTCACATTTATTGAGCATTAAGTGTCCACGGTATGCCAAGTATTGTGCAAATCACTCTGTGTGCCTTCTCTGATTTAACCCTCACAGTAACTCTTATTATTCCCACTTATAAAAGGAAAACAATATGCCCTTACAATCCCCATTTTATAAAGAAAGATACTGAGTCTTAAAATAGTGATGTAATTCAACCATAGTCACAGAACTAGCAAAGCCAGAATCCATATTTCTACATAAAGTTGTCTGACTCCAAACCACTGCAAATGTTACCAAAATATATATAGGTTTTACCTACAATTATAGCAGGATACAGTGCATGAAATCTGTCTTTAAGATGTACATAGATTCCAACAGACAGAGAGGAAGTGGGGAAGCATTTCAACAGGAAAAATAGCAAATATGCACACTGGAAACAGAAAAGAGCATGCTCCCTATGAGAAGAAGCAGTGGAAAAGATTATGTGCCAAGAAGAAAGTATGTGTTTTGGAGGAGTGTAAAGCCTGGAGCTCCATGCTATGAATCTGCACAAATCAGTGTAGGGTGGGAAGCTGAGTAGTATATGTGGCAGGAGGTATTTTCAAGGATTTAGGATCATATTATATAGTAGAATGATGTGGTCCAGCGTCTGAAGAATGTAAGAGTCAGAGTAGTGGAGTAATGCTAGCCAGTGACCAGGTGTGGTGGTGCGTGCCTGTAATCCCAACACTGAAGGAGGCCACAGCAAGAGGATTGCCTGGGCAACTCAGTGAGACCCTGTCTCAAAATTTAAAGGGCTGCGGATGTAGCCCAGTGGTAGAGTGCTCCTGGGTTCAATCTCCCAGTAATGTAAATAAATAAATAATTAATAAAAGAAAGAAAAGAACAGATACAGAATAAGAAAGAGTTGGATGCTTGCCTATTCAGCCCAGCCTCTAGACATTGAATTACATTTAAATGGACAGTGCTCCTGTGAGCAGAGATTTCATGACCATCTTGCCTTTTGTTTATATTTTTCATCATTGATTTTAACTGGAGAGATTCTATCAATGTCGACTTATACTGCATTTTCATTTGAAACAGACTTTCTATAAGGAATTTGAAATGAGAAAGAAAATTGAAATAACAGAATGAGTATCTTTAATGTCAGTTAGACTAGTATATGCAGTGTACTATGGAAGAGGAAATGTATCTGACAAAAGATTTCTGTTGAGAATAAATAATATTTACAACTTAATAACAACAATATTAATAATAGGAATAGTTGCAAAATAAACATCCTGAATTTTTAAGTGTGCAAAAGCTTTAAATAGCCTTTATTAAAGAATATACATCGGGGCTGGGGATTTAGCTCAGTGATTAGTGTGCTTGCCTTGTAAGCACAAGGGCCTGAGTTCGATCCCCGGCACCACCAAAAAAAAAAAAAAAAAAAAAACTGAAAAGACAACATCATTATTCCATAGAGAAATGCAAATTTAAACCATATTGGGAAAGCACGCACTACACATGCATAAGATAATGTTGAGGGTGTGGAAAAACTGGAGCTCGCATTCTAATGGTAGAAATGCAAAATGATTTGGCCACATTGGAAAAGAATGTGGTAGCTTTTTAGCAGGCACTTTCCCGATGACACCATAATCCTGAGTATTCACTCAAAAGAAATGAAGACACACGTGCACAGAACATGCATGCAGATGTTCCTAACAGTCTTTTCGGAATAGCTAAAAACTGGAAACAATCCAAATGTCCGTCAGTTGATTACTGGGCGAATGGTAAACCACACATGGAATGCTATTCAGGAATAAAAGGGAAAAAGGTACTAACATATACATAGATCTCAGAAGCATCGTGCTAAGCAGCAGTAGCCCAGTACAAGAGGCTATTTTATGAGTCCATTTACAAGAAATTCTAAAAAGGCAAAATTATAGGGACAGACATCTGATCAGTACCAAGGGTGGGGGGACATATGGAGAGAATTAGAATATGATCCTGACTTACCTATGTAGTCAATGTAAAGATCAAAGTCTCTGGCAGGTTACTTCGGCAGGAAGCTCATGATCCTTCTAAGATACGAAGAAAATGAAAACTATTTATCTGGCACTGGCTCAGGCCTGCTGACTGTCTAACTCAGAGGCTATCTTTGTTTGGAATCAAAGTCTGTTCAACAAATCTTGGTTTCCAATTTGCCTTTACACACTTGGGAAAATTTTTGAAGAGACTTGGACTTTCCCTAGCCCTCCAGGTCTACACTAATTAAGCATGCTGTTCTCTTAAGGGCTTTGAATTTTCCCTAGCAATCTCTTTCACCCAGGGAATCATAATGACAGCCAACACTGTCATATACCAGGGTTGTCTAAGGTATCCAACACTATGAAGTAGATTCTTTTTTCATTGTTCTCTACACTAGAACTCATATCCTCTGAATCTAGCTTCAGGTATAAAGCAGATAGGCAACTTACAAACAAATGCAGCTCCATATATGCATGTAATATAATGACGTTATTTCACTAAAGTAGTACAACTAAAAATACTATTGCTGTTTAAATCATATAACATTAAACTTAACATTGGTTATAATGGTGGTATTCTAAACACCTTAACTGACTTCTTACAATAAATATTTAAGTTAAATTCTCTTCAGTTGTTCTCTTTGATTTTGATAGTAAGATAGATGAACTATCTAGAGTCACACAGATCATAAGCACAGGGACTAGAATATGGACCTTAATTCAAGAAGCTTGAATTCAGGACCTTTGCTCACTACTCCAGCACACCATAGTAATTCCATGTACTTGTGGTGTGCTTCACCGGGAGTCGTACCGTTGGTAATACTGTTATGGTTTGTGTCTAGATGTCCCCCCAAAGCCTCATGTGGTAAGAGATAGCTGGATCTAGAGTGTGTGATTACTAAATTGATCCATTGATCGGTTTGGCATTGTTCTGCTGGGATCAAGGATGTGAGACTGAGATTGGGGGGTGGGAGTGTGGGCTGCCCTGGGGGCAGGTAGCCTAGATAAAAGATACAGGAAGAAGCTAACTAGCTGCTTATTTGCATTGCTTATTTGCATACATTCCTTGCATTTACTCACTTTACTTTGCGCCTGGTCGGCTGCCAGTCTGCCACGCCGACCCGCCCTGCCTCGGACCCAGTGGACTATAGACTGAAACCTCTGCAGACTGTGAGCTAATAAACCTTTCTTCCCCTAACTTTGGGTGTCGAGTATTCTGTCCCAACAATGAGAGAAAAGTAACTAAAACAAATACCTACCATATCAAGGGCCACAATAAGCAGAAATTCGGATGTGGTTCCAGAGCCTCGAACATGAGCAGAGAGTGAGACAGAGGGGGTGGAAGATGAGGATTCTCTTGCTCCTCATTTGCAGGTGAAGGGACATGCTAGGCAACAGAGTCACTGCAGCATCCAGTGGCAGTAGCATCTAACAGGGCTGTCTCCTTTGGAGCCATTTCTGAGTATAATTCGGGATATCAATCCTCCAATTAGTTTAGTTCTTCGGTTCTCCCATGGGGTATCTGTGGATCATTCAGTAGACTTTCAGGAAAGTCAGTAGGATTTTTTTGAATCTAATAGCCTTAGAGTAATCCTTCTGGAAAACAAACTTGATAATCTCGCTCCTCTGCTTAAACCCATTCAAAGCTCCCTGCTGTTTGGAGAACAGAGTCTGGCATTCTTAACCTGGCATTTGTGAACGAACCACTGTCATTTAGGTTCCATCAGTTTTACAGCCTCTTGCCTTATCATTTATTCATGAAGATACTAAGATCTGGCCATGTCCAACAACTTTTGAGACCTTGTGTATGTACATTTTTAGAGCTCTATCCTTTGCCTGGATTACTCCAACTCTACTCCCGTCTGCCCAATAGGGACCCTTCTTTGAGTCTTAGTTCATGCTTAACCTTATTCCCTACATGCCCCCTTGCTATGTAATTGTTTTCTCTGTGCTCCCACAATGTGTCCTGCAAATCTCTATATTAATACTTAACGTATTGCTAAAATTATGTGTTTATGCTGGCCTCACCTACCGAATTGTATGGTTCTCAAAGATAAGAAGTATGTGCTCTTCATCCTTATAGCCCCACTCCTAGTACAAACACCTGTACTTGCCATGAACTTTCCACATCATAAATGAACAGCTTTTCTTACTCTTTTTAATCCATCTGGACTTGCCTCTTTCATAGTTTCCCACTTGG
The DNA here is from genome assembly GCA_004026905.1 of Hystrix cristata. Classification (NCBI taxonomy): domain Eukaryota; kingdom Metazoa; phylum Chordata; class Mammalia; order Rodentia; family Hystricidae; genus Hystrix; species Hystrix cristata. The sequence goes on along the minus strand of PVJO010000098.1, from coordinate 135,065 downwards.
ATCCTTCCCATTTCAGCCTGTGCTTCCCGAAGCAGCCCCAAATCTCGGATGACATATCCTTGGCTGCAAACTTCTTCCCTCAGACGTTCTTCTGGAAACATGTATTCAGTTAACAAGATTGTTTCAATCATCTCCATCTTGAAAGTTTCTGTCCTCATTCTCCTGCTTCTAGCACAATGGCCACTCCTTCTTTTGTGGTCAAACTGTCCTCTAAAGAGGACACTAGGGTGTTGAGGATCTAGCTAAAGTGGTAGAGTGCTTGTGCTTGCCTAGCAAGTAGAAGGCCCTGAATTTGAGTCCCAGCACCAAAAAAAAAAAAAAAAAAAAAAAAGACACTAGTTAAACACCTGATAAAAAAGAGATTTAGAATATTATAAATTATTTGAATGTTGCCACCACATTTATTTTAATTAAGGTAGTATTTTAATCTTTCTTTTTCTTGGTCTTCTATCTCTTTCTCTCCTCTTGTCCTTTCCCTTGATTACTCTTTTACTAAAAGGAAATATTTCCACAGGAAATGGGATTTAAAATTTAGTTTTTAAAGGAGATGGATATATTGCTTTAAATGCCCTAGTAGAACAAAGGGTTACTTTAAGAATTATAAGGGAGACTGTAAATTGGTACAACCATATGGAAAACAGTCTGGAGTTTCTCAAAAAGTTAAACATAGAACTGCTGTTTAATACAGCAATCCTACTTATGGGTAAATATTTATTAGTTTGTTTTCTGTTGCTCTACTGAAAACCCTGAGACAGGCTAATTTTGTAAGCAAGACAGATTTAGTTAGTACAAAGTTCTGGAGGTTCAAAGTCTAAGATTGGTGTGGGCCTCATTGGTTCATTGGTTTAGTCTCTGGTGAAGGCATCATTGTGGGAGTACATGTGGGAGAGACAGATTACAGAGCAAAATAGAAGCCAGAGAGAGATTCAGGGGTCAGGCTCATTCTTATAATATCTTGTTCTTGTGAGAGCTCAAGAGAGCTCAAGAGTTCCACACAAATTACATTAATTCCTTCCAAAGACACACTCCCAGTGACCTAAGGACTGGCCACTGGACCCCACTGCCCAAAGGTCCCATTGTCTCCTACTTAACCACACTGGGGACTAGACTTCCAATGTGAGAATCTTTGAGGGAAACATGCAAATCATCTCCAAAGTATAGCATGGGTGTAATATCTAAAACAATGCAATTAGTATCTTGAAGAAAAATATGCATGCCTTTGTTCATTTAGGCGTTATCAAAGAGCTAAGATATGGAAACAACCTAAATGTCTGCTAGTGGATGACTAGATAAAAATGTAGGATATGTGTATGCATGTGTATATAATGGACTACTATTCAGCCTTACAGAAGAAGAAAACTCTACCCTTCCTAGATGAATACAGATGAACTTGGAAGACATTATGCTGAATTAAGTAATCTAGAGACAGAGAAATAAGTACTCCATGTCTAATACTGTATGTAAAATCTAACATGGTGAAACCCATAGAGGCAGAGAGTAGAATGTGGTTGCCAGGGGATTGGGGAGGGGAAATGGGGAGACATGGATCAAAGAGTTTAAGGTTTTAATTGTGCAACATGAAAAAGTTTTGCAGATCTAGTGTACAGAATTGTAACCATAGTATGCAGTACTGTATTATGCTAAAGATTAGATGAAAAGATGGGTATTAATTGTTCTTACCACAAAAAAACAAAGAAAATGATAACTATGAAGTGATAGATTTATTACTTAGCTTGATTCTGGTGATTATTTCACAATGTATATGTATATCAAAACATCAAATTGTGTACCTATAATATATATAATATTTACAAAAGCTTTCCATTTTTTCCTTCCATTTCTTATATCTCCCAGTCTGTTGAGTTTGTTTTTACTTGTATCTTCAATTGTATCTTCATAAATTCAAAACAATAAAACAATACCATTATTCTTATTTTGTGGAGAGTAAATTTATGTTTCTTAAAAAGTGCTATTTATTTTAGCTTTTACATCTGGTCTTATTGAAAAGTTCATTCAAATTTTTTGCTGATTTATTTTAAAATCTTGACTGGCTTTTACTATTGAGTTGTACTACCTTTGATGTACTATAGATATTAGACCTTCATTAGATACATAGTATGAAAATATATTCTCCCATTCTTTTTTCAAATTTTTTTTTGTAATTTTATTTTATTTTAATGGTACATTTTAGATGTACATAGTGATAACATTCATCACAGGGGACTTGTACCCGACATATCTTGTTGCTTCTTTTTTCCCATTCCCCTCCCCTCACCTCCTTCTCCCTCCCTATTTACAAAAGCTTTGTTTCCATTTTTTCCTTCCATTTCTTATATCTCCCATTCTGTTGAGTTTGTTTTTACTTGTTTGATTGTGTCTTTGGCCAATTTTGAATTTTTGCATTAGTTTTTGTGTGAGAAGGAGGTTCTTCTTCATTGTTGTACCAGCACATTTGCAGTAAAGATTATTCTTGTCCCCATCAAATTTTCTTGGTGCCCATATCAGAATAAGTTTATTTTTAACCCAATCATCCTTCCTTCCAACTTAATCTCCACTAGCTGTGCCTTTAGTTCAAATTCAAAGTGTACATTCCTAGGCCAAACAGTGGCTGCCAGATAATGAGGTCATGAGTCAGTTCTGGGAATTCATTTAACTCAATATTTATGTGAACATCTTCCAAGTTAAGTGATCATAGCAAGTCTGAGCCTCCCAAGTTCTGGTATTACAAGCACATGTCACCATATTCAGTAATCATTTTCTCAAAAAGGGGAAATTAAATCTATCAATCATATTAATATTTCAAATGGTAAGACTGTTGGTATTGTAAGTAAGCATTTATTCAGTCTGTCTGGGTGTAACTGTAATGGGCAAACTCCTTCTATCTCTGTTCAATTCCTTTATTAAAGTCACTTCCAAGTGGATCAAGGCAGAGTAATACAGATTATGGAAATAAGGTTAGCGCTGTGGACGATCAACAGTCCACACTAACACACAAAGGCGTACATTTTCAGAAAGGGCTGAAAAATGTTCATACCCACACTGATTTTTATTCTGTTTACAGCTGCTGTGGTGTGGTCAAATGATCAATTTAAATTATTCAGAAAATTATTTGACATTGGAATTAGTGGATATTAGTTATATATTCTGGAAAAAAATTTGATTCAGCTTTGGTTTCTAAAGTTGTTTTGAACTATAAGTTTTTCTTTGTCTTTACAAATGTTATTGAAGGCAATTGAGTAAGGTTGCCAGTCAGGTACTTTTAAAATTCTATTATCTCTAATTCAAATGCTACAATCCTATTGCTCCCTGGACTTTTGGTTGAGGTTAAGTGTAGAGATTTATAATCCTTCCACCTGAGATATGAACAAAAGAGCCATGTTCTCATCCTCTTCTCTATGTATGTCGAAATTGAGAAAGAAAATTAATATTATCCTGAGGGTAACACTCAGGGCAGTGAGACCTCAGTGCAAGTATCTAGTTGTTGGGAGATCACCCACCAGATTTTTAAAGTTTACACAAAGCATGGAAGAACAAAAAAGGCACTGATTCCAGAATCAATAGAATGAGACCAGCACAAATAATTTTGGGACAATAATTCACTCTAACCTACATTTTAAAATACAGATTTTTCAAAGCCTGTCTAGTAGGGGGACAACTCATCCCTATGGTTCAAAAGAGTCAAAGAAACAAAGCCTACAAAAATATCTAATAATCTATGAAATGTCCATGCCAAAAAGCTGGCATTTCAGGAGAAGAGAAAGAAGCTTTTCAGGAGATTTTCTGAGAGAACACTGGCAATATCAATGACTCTTAGTAGTCTGAATATTTGGTGGAATGTTTACTTACATAGAGTGAAAAGAAAAAGGGAAGAGTGACCAAGAGGAATATATTAGTGTTTCCAGTAATTCTAGGGTCATATAAATTCCACATGTGTTTTTCTAGCTGTTTATTCAGAAAGTCACTCATACACAATTTCATATATTTAGTACTGATACCATTTATTTTTAGAAAATATGAACATGTCTAATTTCTCATTATTCATAAGAGGATAATTCATTATGTAGAGAAATCAGTGATGTAATAATTATGAACTATTCAGCAAAAAGCATATTTCAAAATATACGGGAGTAATATTTGTATCAACCAAGAAATGAAAGATGAGACATAACCAGATTTACAACCTAAATTTCAGGAACATAGATTCAAAAATTTTTTAGGAAATGTGGATTAGTGTCCCAAGACAGAGGACAAGTAATTTGATATTTACCCTATCAAAAAGGTAAAAGTTGTTGCTAGTATGTAAATGTGTCAGCGAGTTAGATACTGTATTAGTTACCTTTCCAGAGTCAATGGTTTGTAAGAGAGCAGATTTAATACAGGACATTTATAAGTTACAATATTCACCCACCAGCCAAATGCAGGAAGTACTGAATGTCCATCTAGGCACTGGACACCTAAAAGATCCATTCAAGGGCTGGGAGTCCACAGCACTGTCCCATGCACATCCGTGTCTGCAGATGATGGCTGAAGAAATCTTCACTGGAATCAGGATATGATGCTCGCAGCAGAGATGAAGACCAGAGCTCCCCCTGAAGCAACAACAGGCATCCTTGACAACAGCAAGGTCCCAAGCTTCTTCCTCAACGAGAACAGCCAAGTTCATTCAGGGAGACCAACTGCAGTACAGCTTCTCGTGGGACACAGCCCACAGCTATCTTCTGCTCCCATTTTCCTTTATGTTGCATCAGCAACAATCCTCAGATGGATCCTCTACGCCCAGAATCACACCAGCTCAGTCCAGCTGGGCGTTCCAGCTCAAGTTGACCACAATAATAAGTCTACTACAGGTACCAATCCTAATGAACTACTGAAAGGGACCGTGCTCCTGAAGCAGTGACAATACCCAGAAGCTGCTTTCTAATGCTAGAGCACCAACGTGAAGGAAGAAATATATCTGAAGAAGGTAAGCTGCTGAATATATCATCAATGATTTTGGATAAAAATATGGAGGGCACTATCTTCAAATAGGTGTACACCACACGTGTGAGAAATGGTAGAAGTCATGGCTATTTAAAGCACATACACAGATTTACAAAATGAAAAAAGGTAAAATCTGCAGTATTTATCACTATGACAAAATAAAGATTATTTAGCTATAACATGTAGAAAAGTATTTTGAATGATTGTTGGACAGTAAGCTCAAATTGTTTCCTCAGTGTGAAGGGGACATGAAAAAAAAAAAAAAGCGTGATTAGCTTGCATTGCTCTAAGAACAACATCCAGAACTACGGAAGTGTCTCAGTTAGGGTTCACCAGAGGAAAACTTAATTTCTTTTTGTTTTTCTTTTTGTTTTTTAGGATTTACAAGGTAGGCTTACAATGCACAGTCAGGTACAGAAAGGGCCATCTATGTGCTAGAGAGCTGGAGGACCCAGTCAACAGCCAAAGGCCTGGAGCCTGCTGCAGAGGCCCACACAACCTGTATCAGGAAGCCAAAGGGTCTGAGCTGAAAGGTTGAAGATTCTGGACCAGAAGCCTGGAGATGGACCTCCGAAGATAATGATGAAGACCGGAGCTCCACCGAAGAAACAGAAGAAAGACTTCTTTGGCTTTTTATTCCATTGAGGCTATAAGCCTATCGATCAGTGGCACCCCACCTGGGGTGGGTCTTCCCTCTTCAATAAATCAGTCATAGAGACACACCCAGAACTGTGCTAAACCAATCCCCTGGCAGTTCTTATTCAAACCGACACAACTATCACGGGAGATAAGAGGCTATTCCTACTCTTAACTGCCACACAGAATCTAAAGTAAAAAATTTGACAGAGGAACCAGGCCAGAGGCATTAAAAAAAAGAGGAAGAAGCTAGTGCATGTTCTTCAGAGATGAATACCCAGAATAGTGCAGAAACTTAAAATTTGAGACATACAGAACTGTTGAACAATTGGATAAGAGAAGTATTCAAATACCCTAGACAGTCACATGGAAGAGAAGTTCAAGTCTTTCCCCCAGTGACCGCAAGAAGTAGAATAAAAACATAGATAAAGCTATAGGAAGACAAGTTTTGTCTCCATGTCAGGCAAACAATGAGTATAACAGAGAGGCGCTGTTTAAATCTGGCAGAAGGAATGAGTCTTTCATCATTAAAGGTACTCAAAAGTCGACTGGGAAGGTATAAACTCCTTGGCGTGCATATTTCTTGATCCTCCTGAATCCAGAAGACCACGCTGTATAAAGACCCTTGTCATGAGAGTCTGTCATGAATTGCTTTAGAGACTATAAATAGAGACTGTTACACAAAATAACTGAGTAGTAAGAATTGACTGCCCTCCAGTAGAATTTATCTTATGCCCTACTCGGACATTCAGAGTTCTTTATCACTTTCAGACTACTTTCCCTTGTAATGGCATAATATTTTATTCACATCAGTTCACTAACTGCAAAGACTTTATGTATGTTCATTTTATTATCCTCTGTCTTACTCTGTTTTCTGCTGCTATTACAAAATACCTGAGGTTTGGTACTTTATAAACAGAAGAGATTTGTTTGGCTCATGGATTTGGAAGTGGGAAGTTCAAGCTCAGGGAGCTGGCCTCTGCTGGGGTTCTGGTAAGGGTCACATGTTGGAAGGACAGTGGCATGCAGAACAGAGGTTATATGACAAGAGAGGGCCAGGGCTGATTTTCTTAATAACAAACCATTCTCATAATTACTAATCACTCCCAAGATGTATAATTCCTGTAAGACCTAATCCACTCACCAGAGTACTCACCCAGTTTCTTGAGAAGGACTTTCATCCATTTATGAGGATGGTGTCCCCATGACTTAATAATTTTCCTCTGAGCTCAACTTCTTATAGTTCCCACCATCACCACTCAATACAGTTACAATGGGTACTAAGATTCCAACAGTTAAACTTTCATACACAAAATACACCAAATCATAGCAGCCATATTTTTTTAATAACCCCTCAGAGTTCAAACTACTCTCCACTAGTATTTGTTCATCCAGGACAAAAGTATAAATTAAGCTGCATCCTCATAATTTGTCGATTAATGAGGCTTAACTGCACATCATATAAGGCAAGGAGAAAATATTGTTCTGAAAATACCCCTTTGTAAATCTAGGATAAAGAAAATGGAATTTGTCACCAACCCAGAATATAAAAAGAAGCCAAGTGGTGAAGAGCAGAGAATGCTGTAACTATGCCAACAGAAAATTACTGTAAGAGGGCAACCTGGCTAACTTCCCATATTCATGTTAATAGCATATTGTAAAATATTCTACACTTCTGTAAAAATAATTTCCAAAGAAGATGGGTCAGCTTGACAATAAGCTGGATTGTGTCAATGCCATTTACTACACTTACAAAATCACTGTTAGGAACTATGTTTGCATTTGATCTTTTCATTGTTATCAGAGACAGTTGATGTTTCAAAGTGACATTATTTTTGGTGGTAAAATACAGTCAAAAAATAAGTGCCAGAATTTACTTTTCTCCCGAGAAAGAAAAAAGCACACATGTGGCTGTGAGCAACAGTGGCTTTGCAGTTCCTTTAAACTAGTCTCTCCGCCTATACTAAGAAGCTGTTTCGGGCTGACAAGTGTAACTATATGCAGGAACCTGACTTCCTAGGAGAAGTGAACGCTAGGTCTGCTGGGTTGTACGGGAGTTCCTCTTGATTCACTGCTCTGGATCCCAGGCTTCCATGTCGGAGGCCTGGAGTCGCAGCCCTGGTCTCAGGGAACCTTAAGTGCATATTCACAAGTGCTAGGCTCACCTCTGAATGCCCTAAAAGCTCGGGGGTGTGTGTCAAGGAGGCTGGAATATGACACTACACGAGGGAGGGACAAGCAGGAAAATAATAGGAGTGACAATGTTCAACATTTTAATGTAGGTTTACTCAATTTCCTTTTTCCTTTTTTAACACTTTCGATGTTTTATTTATTTATAAATTTATCTGTTCACCTATTCCTTCATTCATTTCTATGTCAGATGTTCATTAAACTCTTACTATCTGAAAAGTACTCACTGAAAAATGTTCACAAAAAATTTGTATTATATCCTTCTCTACAAAAAGCAAATCAAAGCGCACCCCCAAAAAGATTAACATTAAGAAGTCAATTTAAAAACATAAAATAGACATTTTTTTCTATGCCAGTAAAAGTATCTATCCGCAACAAATAGGAATAAGCACACAAGAGTACAAATAGTATTTTATGAAAGAAGTTAATGTTTATTACAACAGAAGTCATTTTACCTAATGTTATATAATCTTAAAGGAAAATAGACTTTTGTCTACTAAACACATTACCAAACGAATGACATGTCACTTTAGTGTTTCACGTCACTTGAGTTCTATAAATGACATTAATTCTTTAAGATTTGCCATAATCTTTGGCATTATTAACTAGCAACAGCACGGATATATTTACTTAGGTAAATAACAATTAATGACCTGTGTTCACCTACAAGTCATAAAACCAGAAACACTCAGGAGAAAATATGACCCTCTATAAGTTATACATACATTTAATTTGTCTTAATCTCTAAGTCAGTCAAGGACCTATGAGCTAGCATATCCCTCTTCTAAGAGTGTGCCAATATTCTAGTATGTCCTTTCTCCTCCTCCCTTCCTCTCTACACCTCCACCTCCCTCCCTTCCATCTCTCAGAAAATCCAAGAGAAAACTGTGCCAAGACTCGGTTAAGGGAAACCATTCCTGTCCACCCCCATGGAGGGTACAACTCATCATGTCCTGAATTCACTGCTCATATTTCCTGATAGCTGCCACTTTGACTAGAACTCAGCTCTCTTCTTTTGGAATTTGCTTCACTTCTCAGTTTACACAGGACATAGTTCAATCTTTATTCTGCCAGCGATCTACTCCATGACCCTGGAGAAATGATTAGTGAAGTTGTGGTTAATAAATGATGACTATTTAAGGATTTAGGGACTCATGTCTGAATCCACAGTTTTTGGGTACATTACTAATTATTCTGTCCTCTATTTTAGGACATGAAAATTATAACTGACATAGTTAATTGATTTGGGCCTGGAAATTTCATAACATCTATTACTGATGCATTTTGGTTTCATCATGAGGTTTCATCATTTTAAGGAGTAGAGCAATGAGCATGAAGAAATTTGGAAATTAAGAAGTGCCACATTCTGTGGCCACTAGATGCTAGTCAGAAGAAAATAAATCTTAGTTTCAATAGTATCTGAAAGTATATTGACACTCAGTTCACATGTGGCACTCCATTTCACCATGCAGTGCCTGGAAATTTGAAGATGCATGAAGGTATCTAGAATATAGAAATAGGAGTTAACCATTAGTGAATTGTGGAATGAGTGGCTGATAAGGGCTTAAGAACAAATGAATGACAGGAGAATTCTTGAATTATATTTCTTAACCAATAGTCTGAACAAAAGCAATTCACTAAACCTATCATGCACTCTGAACTCTAAATGCTCTAAGAATAAAAATAGAAATAATAATTGAAGCAAATGCATTGTCTTTTCGTGTACGAATGCACCTGGCTGTTTTTATCTACAGTAGAAGTATTTTGCCTTTTGTTGTTTTTTTCTCTAGTATATATATACTTAAGTGTATATATATATATATATATATATATATATATATATATATATATATATACTTAAGTATACACAATTTTTATGTAAGTACAGATGGAGGATATTTGAAAAGGAGCTAATGTTCCCCATTGAAAAGCCATCTCCCTGTACAAACACAAACACTGATGAGCTTCTCTTGTATATCTTATATATCATAAGCAGTGAGGCTAGTTGGTTTCCTTTTATTTATAGTTATAGATAATTTAGAGAAACTATCCACTAAGCATTTATTTGTACCCAGAACTTCACTAGGGGACATAGAGATGCAAAGGAAGTAAATGAATTGCCCCTGTATTCAAAAAATCAATAATCTTATTGAAGATTTAACATTTATATGCATTATTAGAAGAGTAAAAAATGTAAGTGACTCTACTTCCAGGCAAAAATATTTCTTACAGATACTAAGTCATTGATTCTCAAATTTTATTGTACACAGAATTTATGTAAGTATCCAACTAAACAGGAAAATTCCTCAACCTTGTTTTAATACACTAAGGCAAGTGCCTGCACTTTTGTCAAGCACCCAGTTACTCAGATGCACCTGGCCCGGTGAGCACCCTGGATGGGTGCCTGAAAAGTCAGGGATCAGGGATTTGGGCAAAGGCAGGAATTGCCAGGTTAAACTTAGAGAAGCCACCAGATTTGGCACAAGTCTGTGAGGTCAAACTTCAAGAAAGGTGGGATTTAAGGAGAGGGGGGACCATATTCTTGGAAGAGGGAAAGGCTTAAAGAAAAGTATAAACTTGAGAGTGAATATGGCATAGGAGGCAACTAGAGAAGAATTTGGGGTGGTTGCATTAAAAACTAGTTTCCACTCCCCTCACATCTTGGACAATTGAACTTCTTTAGTATGGATAAAGAAAACTTCTCCCCTTCTAGGCTTGAACCTGATTTTCACATAACTTACATCCATTCATAATGGTTAATGGCAAACCCTAGAGTTTACAGTCTCCAAGATTTCCAAAGCAGGTGCCTACATACAAATTTCAGACTTGATTACTCTTCAGTGTCAAATGAATAATCATTATTGTAGACACACGACATAATACAAAAGAAGACAGAATTGTATTCATGTTGCTATTATATTGTTTGCCACATAGTAAACGGAATATTTTACTTGGTCTCTTTGAATTTTAGTTCTTAAATATACAAGATATAAATAATAATAACAATATAAATATACATAATTCATAGCGGATTCTGAAGATTAAATGAGTTGTGAATGTAAACTCCCTACTACATACTGGACAACAATAAATAAATCAACAATATTTGTCATTTAAAATATTTGTAAAATGATGTTTTTAAAATTAATTAATTTATTAATTTATTAATTTATTTTTACCAAGAACATGTATTGGTACATTGTATACATAATGGCCACATTCATCATGGCTATTTTGTACCTGTACATGATGTATCTTGGTTTTCTCCCTCTTCCCCACCCCTGCCTTCTGCTCCCCGCCTTTCCTATTTATAGAAGGTTAAAATCATGTTTTAAATGAACTAATGAATAATCATAAAATAGTATGATTCAATTTAGATAAAATGTAGCACAATGATAATAGATAATAGCACAATGATAATTTGTTTTTCCGAATGAAGAGGTAAAATTTGACAGTTGTGATCAGTTCATTTTCAATATGGAATTAGATAATATGAGGCAATTTGAAAGATGCCTTAAAATATGCTCCCGAGAAGCCAGAAAGCCCCTTAAAAGTTTCATTCCTCGCAAAGACATTAATCTCATATTAATTATTCACACTTAATGTGAATTATTTTGTTAGATCTTTTGTCTCTGTACAGCAAGAGAGACAACCAACAAGGAACAGAAAAATGGTTGAGTGCAGAGAAGGACCCATTTGTAATTATGAACACCCACGGAGTACCGACCTTGCTTTTGCCTCAGGGAGGGTCCTAGGAGCCTTCCTCTGGTGAGAAATCAGCACCCAAAGAGAGAAAAGAGGCATGAAAATGATATGTGCTGACAAGTATCAGGTGCTTTTCCTTTAGCTTCGATCTGGCTTAAGAGCCACTGTTCTCTGCACATATGTATCGCCCCTCATTTTTGTTAAATGTCACACAAATGCCTTTTTATTTTTGGAGTCATCTCACAAAGTAAAATCCACTAAGATCAGAAAGTGAGGTTGAAATGATCTCACCAGGTGGCTTCCAGAAATCTGGGAACAGAAATGGTTTCTTCAAATAATAGGGGAAAAATACATGCAATGGATTGTACAGAGTGTCAATAGTATTGCAATTATTTTAGCAACTCAGTTTCTTTAATGTATATGAAACACTATTATTTCTACATATTTAGTATTGCTTACTGTTTATTATTATTATTATTTATGCACTTTTTGCCCTTTTTTCCTCTGGAGAAAATTGTGATTTAATGTTCCTTTCTGATTTAGATTTTTTTTTCTAATTACAAGCCTGATTTTCCTGAATCATTACATGTAATTTGTCTGAAATTTGTACTTTTAGAGGAAAAAACCTTTCTCATTTACATTGATATAGTGAGTATTGCTGAAAGAAAATTTTCCTTGATGGGAAAATTGAAACCAGAGTTACATGAGTGTGGAATTAGCAATAAAGTCTAAATGCTAACAATAGAGTGCATGAATTTATTTATGTCAAGAGAATTTACTATATATTATAGAAGGACTGAGAATGTTTTGTTTATATTTATGGCTGAGTGCATAGTGGTTGCTTAATTGATATTTATTGGATAATTAGTTAACAACACAAAAAACAAATCAGAGAATCCCTAGCCCTAAGGAATTTCCAAATAGATCCTTCATATCACTGTTGGAAAAGTTCCTGTCTTCACACATGCCCATGCCGGACCCACACCCACAACACACACATACACACACACACACACACACGGCTCTAAAGACTCATTTCTGTGCAAATTTGATGATAATTATATAGTCAATATATCAGCACAATAGTATCACTTCAAGCCTGCAAAGGTCTTAAAGGAGAGGGCTGATACAAGATTTTATGGTTACCTTTGGTATTATCTATACATAGAACTTTGCTTTACATCTACAGAGAAAACTTGCCATCAATTTTATAGAAGGCTACCTCAGTACATGATCTGAAAAGACCCGGAAAAATCCAATAATACTGAAAATACTTTCTTTTTCCAGTGGCCGTACACTGAACCTTATTACTGAAGTTGGTTTACGCAACTGATAATATACTTTCCTGGACAGAGTGCTGGGGACCGCGTGTGAAGATCCCCGCAAGGAATCACCACAGCTGTGAGGAGGGCTCCAGTTGCAGGAAGTTAGGGGATTTCCAGTCTATCGCCCAGTTAATGTATACAAAATAAGAAAGAAAAGAACAATTTTACTTTTCAAAAACACATGGGCAAATTGTCTTCGATTTCTCATAAACACTCTTGGGCTTATCTCTCTGTTTTAATTGTGATAGTAAAGCAATAAAAATGAGATTTAATTTTAACTAGTGTCGGGCTGCATAGGGCAGTGAATGAAGATGATGTGCTGGAAAAATATTAATCCAGGTTGGTTATTTAACATCTACCTTATTTTGAGGAGAACAGCACGGAAGCCACCGGCTTGAGACCATGAAACTTCTCAGTTATATCTTACTTTATCGCCGGCTTCTCCTTGTAGTTGTCAGTGTGCTGGGTTTCCTGCCCCTTCCCCTCATCGTCCGCACTAAGGTAGGTGAACTCAGAGGACAGACTGGCGGATTTCCTGATCTCTTTAAATGGTCCTTTACCAGTGTTGTTTAATTAGTTGCCTGGCTCAGAGCTGAATGAATGCTGTACTTGAGGTCAGGATGGTTGTACACTGTGTTTTGTCTACATTCCTCCTTTTTAATGGTTAATGTTGGTTGATTCTCAGGATGACTATGTAGAATAATTAAATGTAATAGTCAATTAGAATTTTTTTCTGCTTATAAACTAAATGAAAGGAAGAACAAATGAAGCATGACCTTGAGATGTTGTCGTTCAAATTATTAACCTCCAAGAAGTGTCACAGGTTAGCACAATCCCTTTCCTAGAGAATAGGCAGCAATGTAATCCTGGGAGAAAGAGAAAGAGGAACAATTAGGAATCTCAGGTACAGAAAAGCCTAATTTACTTGTCAGCTCTGTAGCTTGTTGTGGGCTATAGAACTTCTAAGAAATTTTGTTTCCTTGTGGGATAAGAAGACCTTGAAAGCATGAAGTGATTTTCCTTGGTTAATTGGAAAATCTAATAAATCATTGTACCATGTTCTGGTCATTTCAGATTTTATTTCATTTTGGTGTGCTTATAAACATTTTTCAGTTTGCTTTAAAAAGTAGCCTATTAAATCCAGAATAATAATTTAATGCATTTTTCATCTCTTGGGTAAAATTATTCAAATCTGCGCTTAGTGAATATTTTCACTTTGTCAGCCACAGGTGTCACCTGGTAGTGAAAGAACAGGCTCTGGTCCCAGACCCTGTGCTCCAGGTCCCAGATTTACTGTTTGCAAGCTAAATGACCTGGACAAATTCTGTTTTCTCATATGTAAATGGGAATTGTAGCAGACTTGTTATGAGAATTAAATGAGCAAATACTCACCAAGCACATACTTGGAGCAGGATCAGTATCCTGTAAATAGGGTGGTACAAGTCTCCCCAGTGACTGACTTGATCGCTGGGGTAATGCCACCAAGCTAAAACACACAATCCCTTTAGTGAATGAGAACCCTCGTTGATGTTCTTCTCTAACTAATACTACTCATTGTAATAGAATAGAATGGCATTAATTATAATGTGATGGGTATTCCAGCTGCCCTCAGAAGTCTTTGTCATTTTTCTGGAAATTCATGTGAAGCAACAAAAAGTTCTTTTGGATTCTGCTAAGATCTCCCTCACCTGCCAGTCCAGGGAAGGCACTGGCCCCTGTTTGATGGCTTGGGGATGTGTCCTGCAGGACGAAGTCTTCCAGCCGCAGCATCCAGGGCGGGGCCCTTCCCCTAAGCAATGGCAGCAATGCAGTACTAGTTGCTCTGCCATGTGACAAAACTGAGTCACAGATACAGGTTCTAACCTGAATCTCTACTCCAGACTGCTTTGAGGTCCTGTTACTCCATCAAATAACTATGATAACCTTCTCTTTCACTCTCCCGGCTCCTGTTGGTCTCCTAGCCTGGTTCTTATCTTGAGAATATTCCAGTTTATGCTTGGACATCTGCCATATCTTAATATTTCTGTTCTCAGTATAGGTCCTTACTTGTAGAGAAAACAGGAAATTAAACTAGTCAAGGCAAACTGAGGCCTTACTTCATGCATGCTGCTCATTGATATATAAATACATGGCACTATCATCCATAATTTTCAGAGAAAATGAATATGAACTCTTCAAAAAACATAACAAACAAAGAAAAAAGCACTGGTCTGAGTGCATGAATTAGAAAGAACATTATTGCTAAGAAAGGCAGCCAATGATTTTTTTTTCCAAAATTGTATGACAAAACACACGTTAGGTCTGTGCAAAGCCAGGCTCCTACCATCAGAGGCATTCCTAAATGTGTTCCTCTTTTCTTTCCTTCTAATCAACTCACTTGTGAATACTCAATCAGTGTGAATGGGAGGAATTTTTCCTAGTACAATAATATAATTTCATTTTTTGGACACTTTAAATGCATAATCATTTGATTAACTGATAATTGCACTTAAAGAATATCACTTTAACCCTTGCTTACAATGAAATGGCACATTTTTCACAGTAGTATATTGGAGCCTGGAGGGCTTAGAATTTAAACAGAACTTACTTTGACATGGTTGCAAATCAATTTACTTTTAATTTAATGTCCGTGAACTGAAGAACCTTGTGCTTGTAAAGATGTAGTAATAGGTTAAATGGTTAATGCAAAACAAAAAGCTAAGTTTGTCTTTCAAAAAACAGTAAATCTACACAATGTAGAACCAACGAAAATGAGTTATTGACTGGTATTTTCATTTTGTTCCTGGTTGTTGAATTATTTTTATATGATGGTCTTAGCTCCTCCCTTGATTCCACCTCTAGTCAAAAAAGTGTCACCCATAAATAGCAATTCTATGAATATTTTCAAAGTAGTCTTTAAAAGAACGACAAATGATTTGCTTTTCAGAGCATTCCGCCACCTGCTTTCCACAAATTATCTTCTTTAATCTTCATGACAAACCAACAAGCCACACCTATGCGCTGTTGCGCTCCTTTTACATTTATAGGAATGATGCTCAGGGACACGCAACTTTAACAAGGGCCCTTGAGCTGCTGTTGAAACTGGTTTTGAACTTGGGTTTTGCTACAATTTAGAATTCATTCTTTTCTTTTTCTTTTTTTTTTTTTTTTGTGCTGAGGATCGAACTCAGGGCCTTCTGCTTGCTAGGCAAGTGTTTTACCCCTTGAGCTAAATCTCCAACCCCTAAAATTCATTCTTTAACAGTGGTTTTGTTTTAGCATTTCCTGCTTTTTGTTTTTCATTTTATTTGTAAAAGTTTGCAGTACATGTTCATCTTAGGGAGTAGGTACACGTACATAATGCAACTTGATTCTTTTTTATTCTTCCTCTCCTTCCCTTCCATCTCCCTCCATCTCTAGATCCCCTTTCCCTACTTTCATTATTGTTATTTTTAATTCAGATTCATGACATATAATGTTTACATTCACTGTATTTGTTACATGTGCATGGCACATTTTAAATCTTTTTACTTCTTCACCTTCCTATCTCCACTCACCCTCAGTCTTTTGGACCCCTTCACATTTGTAAAATATCCATCTCCCTGCTTCCTTCTATTAATCTTTCATTGTATTCTTTATTTTTACTTTGCATTATTGTGACTTGCTAATCATTTATCAACATGTCAGACCTCTTCATTATCGTGTTTCAGACAAGTCACACAGATTAGAAATAGGCACAAATACAAATGAGCTAGCCCAGATCTGGTTGCACAGATATTTCCAACCAATATCTGTCAGAGTCTAGAGCCAATGGTCTTAAATACAACTGAATCTCTGTGTCTTTATAACTTCCACGATGATAAGTGTATGCCTAATACACTGGTGTAAATCAAACTCTGCTGAAGAAATTCTATTTTCTTATTGATTTACACTGAAGCATTAGATATATGTCTTTAAACTGTCACTTAAACATAAAAGTACTCCTACTTCTTCCCTAATTAGTACTAAATGATCATTAAGCATATAGCATAGTTGCATACTTGAATGAAATAATCACACCATTTTTTTCTTGTTTCCTTATTCAATATAAAAATTCCTTAGATATTCACATATAAAAACATTAAAAACAGCCTATGCTAACTGTAACTGTATTCTTTTATGAATAACCTCTAGCATTCTGTTGCTTTTTGCTTTTTTCAGTACTTTATCAGTACTATTTCCTCACTTATTTTCTTAAATTTTCTTTGTGTTTCTGTTAATGAAGTGAAAAGATAGCAAGAATGCCATGTTTCTTTGAGGAGTAGTAACAGGAAAAAAATTTGATCATGTAATAGATAATGTCAATTGAATGCATTTCTTCCAGGTACGCCCCACCCCTCTAGTTTATCCACTAAGACTCCTTTTCACAATAAGGAAACGAGGAAACAACCACACAGGGATTGAGCAGAATTCTCTATCTGTTGGGTTACTAAACTCAGAATAGATTTCCATTTTCTCTGAGGTATATTGACTTTCTGTAGAAATATGTACTTCACAGCAAGAGAAACTCAAAGGGAGAGGAGATGGGCAAGTGGACCCAGAGGAGCAGCAGTGCTCTGAAAGCATACGGGGTTAGGGGAGGAGATCAGGCGGCCAGGACCAGGTCTGTCCCGCTACCACGAGCTTCCTGTATCTCCACCACGATGCAGTCCCCTGGAACATCCTGACTTTCAAAGCTGGACTACAGATCATAATTAAATGAAAAGACATAACGGTTGAGGATTATGGGGCCAAATCAAAAAATAACATACAGATTGGAGAAATATAATGACTATGAGGAAGTAGGAACTTTAAAAATGTAAAAGATATAGTTGAAAGGGAAAGGCAGTAGGTGGAAAACTCCGTCAAAGAAAATGAAAATGAGTGAGAGAGAATGTAAAAAGACGGCAAGTGAAAGACTAGACAAGAGAGAAATTCCAAAATAAATAAATAAATAGATAGATAAATAAATAACATGTAATGGGCCAAACCAAACAACTGATATGATAATAGAAACCATTATTATTTTAACAACATTTTAATAATTATTATTATTTTAAATGTTCATTTAAATAGTGCAGGAATTTAAAATAAAGAGGAAAATGCTACAAACACTGAACATTTTAGACACCAAAGAGCATAGAAATGCTAGAGGCCAAGGGGCATTTTTTTAAAGGGAAAAAAAATCAAAATCAGGCAAATAATGTGGTCAACCAACAAAACCAGAAAATTCAAATTTGATTTTTTTTTATTTCACAACTATTATATAAGAACTTTCTTAGGCCAAAGTGTTATGCTACATAAATTTTGTGATATAAGAAAAAGTTCAATGTTTCTACCTTCAAGAAATTTGTAGACTTGCTGAAAATTCAATAGGTTGACAAATATTCATCATAAAGTAAGCTTGGATATAAATGCATACCAAATGATTGAAGAAAACCATTGGTGCTGTGGATGCATGATTAAAGGATGAGTAGACTACAAAATATTCATCATCCTCCATTCCATCCATTCCCCCAACCACACACTGTCCCATTTGCCTATCAGCTGCTGCTGCTTCTATTTTCTCTATCCCAGAGAAGACTACAACCCTTCACCACTTTCACAGACCTGAAAACTATGTGTCATCTCTGATGCTTCAAATATCTATCTTCCCCATCATTCAGACTGTGTGCTTCCTCTACCTAAATCCTCCTGACTCTCCTCTCTGCAGCCCATCTGCTTCCCTGTCTCTGTTCCTACTGGCCTGGCTTTCTTTGGTGTTTTTTGTAGATCATTTTTTACACTCTTCCAAAGCCTCCTGCTGGAGTAAAGTTTTAAAATGCCAACCTGATCATATTTTGTGTCCCTGGTCAAACTTCTTCAATGACTCTCTTCTTTCCTACAGAGGGAAAAACATCTAAAGAAAGCACGTATACACTGTTGGAAATTCAAGATTTGTCATTTGTCCTAACAACATTATACAAAACCCACAACCAATATCTATTTCCCACATTCATAATTTCCACTTTAACAACACTTCCGTATTTGCAGTTTCTAGAACAAACATTCCTCTGCCTTTGCACATACTATTTCGTCTTTTGTAGACACCATCCTTCTTGGGAAAGGAAGTTCAGGCTATGACACAAACTAAGATGTTCTCACTGCATCGTGGATACTCTGGCCTCCATTATAGTATGCTTTCCAGTTGGGGCTGTCTTTGGGTCCCCTTCTAGACTATAAATACCTCAAGAGTATGAAACATATTGTTCAATTTCTGTCTCCTCCAGCACCAAACAATGGCTGCCACACATGTAGTTATTAACTATTATGAATGATCTCACACAACAGAAGGACATGAGACTTATACTAGATCTTGTAAGAAGGAAGGGATGCAGGAGAATAAAAGGGATGAAGGAAAGAATTTTAGAGTGACATGTAACAGGAGGCTTTCTTTCACAAAGCTCATTTTTCCTCCCATGATATATTTTTATACTTTGTTTCTTAACGATTATAAGAATGCCACTATAAGCCTCATAATAATTTTAGAAATAGTATTATCTCTATTTTTCAGCTGAATCAACACAGTCAGAAAGATTAAGAAATTTGCACAAAATCATGGGAATCCATAAAGGGAGAAGACGATATGAACAAAAAAATCTCTCTGTCTCCCAAGCCCATAAATGACATTGTTTGTTTGTTTTTTTTTTTTTAACAGTATTTACATCAGAACTTTGGAATCTGTGCTCAGCTTGCCAAACTCATTTTCTCCTGCATTTGGAATCACAAAATACACTGGAATGTGAATTAAGATTGAGCCATGAAAGGATACATACTTTGTTTAAATCATATGTTAAGTGTTTTAAACTGCCAGGTTTAGTGGAGACTTAAGAAAGCATAACTTAGCCTATCTTTTTTGGTGGAGGGGATCGAACTCAGGGCCTTGTGCTTGCAAGGCAAGCACTCTAACCACTGAGCTAAATCCCCAGCCCTACTTAGCCTATCTTGACCTAGCTATCATATTTTGAAACATTTCCCAAGCGATTCTGGCATGTTCACCTGACCCATTTCCTCAGTGAACAAGGTTCCCTTCAAAAGATTTCAAATGTTGTCTGTAGATAGGCTGCCCCAGATTTGCCTGAGGTACTTGTGTAAAATCCCAGTCTCTGGGCTGGGAGGCACAGGAGGCTGCATGTTTAGCTGACTCCAAAGCCAATTCATGGTCTGCATTTTGCTTACACCCTCATGCACAGTCAGGTTGGAGAACTAGATAATCTCTATGGTCATTTCCAGTTCTGCTGTGTGAATGGGTTGTGAAAACCATGCATCTCAGGTGCTGGCTGGGTGCAGAGGTTGAGTGGAAAAGAGGAATGTAAAAAGTTTCCGTGGTAATTGGTATGGTGGGGCCAGAAATTGTATCTACCTGCTATACATTTTGTCTGAAAATTAACAAGAAAAGTTAGTTATTTTTCCTTAGCATTATATTTATGCTCCTCCTTACTTTCCATCTTCCAAGATGAGGGCATTTCTACGCATTTTAAGCTTTGTAATTAATATGGATTGAGAAATCACTACCACGGCAGGGGTAGGTGTATCGTGAACCATGCAAAGACCTTTATAGGTCCTGTAAGATAATCACAGTGTTCTTGAAGCACACAGATTTAGAATTCAGAATTTTTCTTATTTCTTAATTGCTTTGTGTTCTTTTTAGAAAATCAGTTGCAGTGAGTGAGGCTTGTGATTGGCCCTGGTTTATCACACTGTGCCATGAGGAGACTGTACCAGCATATGAACCAATTCATCAGCCAAATTACTCACTAATATTAGTCAATGTGTCATTTTTAAAAATGGAAGAACTGTACTTTAAAGCAGAATTTATACTTTAATTCCATCTGGGGCTATAATTTAAAAAGAAAACCAAGGTGATTTTTAAAATATAATCAGTCACATGGCCCACGATAATTTGACAGATGGAACTTTGTAAGGGCGGGAGTCATTATCCAAACTGCCCAGTCCTGGTGGTATTAGGCCTCTCTGCTTCCTTAGTGAGTGCCTTGGCTGGACTCATGTACTTGAGGTGACTGAGACAAATATGACCACCATACAGTTAAGTGGGGCTTGGGAATGGGAAAATGTCAGCTGTGGGGAATTTGCCTCTGCAGGTAAACCATTTTAGTTCCAATTCTGTTTGTTGGCAACAAAGATGGGGGCTCTGAGAATATATAAAGACATTTTCCCACTGATGTAAGGGCTACGGGATCTGGTGCCAGGAAAATAGGGGAGGAGAAAAGAAAAAGGAACAAAGGAAAGAGAAAGAGGCACTAGGGAATCGTATGCCTAGGATGGAGATTGTTTTATATATGGATCAGAAAAAGGATTAAGTAAGAAGAACACAGATGCAAAAGTAAGAATCTGTGGTATGAAGCCCCCACCTCCAAATCATTCTGAAATCAGAACCAGTTCAGTGCTAGAAACTAAGGCCTGGAGCGTGGTTTTCTTAAAGCCATAAAAGACAAAGAGAACCAGCCTGTCCTGCCTATGGTGTTTCGTAGGAAGCCGACACTGCCCAGCCTCCCAGGTGGAAAGGATTTTACCCCAGGTCCTGACCCAGCTGGTGGACTGTGTCTGTTGTCCTGGCAGGAAGAGAACCCCAGTTGTCAAGATAAGACCCATTCTGGACCAGGAACTAGGGACTGGCTGGACAAAACTGTAAAACTGCCAAACAAGGTCTCTAGAATGGCCATTACAAGTGTCCCCGGCCCACACTTGTGGCACTGAGAGACGGTGTAAACCTGGAAGATTGGCCGGATTTCCAGTCACACTAATGTATACGTCATGGAATTTGAGAAGGGGGTAGATGAAATTGTAGAAAGGGCGGAAGGTGAATTGCTAGAAAGGGACCACCATGATCCCTGGAGGCTGTCAGGCAAGAGGTACCCAACCAGCTACTAATCTAGACGCACCAGTCAGTGTTACGACATCCAGTAGAGGGCCATAGTACAGTGATCACAAGCTGGAAATCAACGCCATCCTCAGAGTGATCTAGCAGGAAGTGGAACTGTGGGATTGGCAGAGAGAGTAGAGTAGGTCCAGCATCCAGCTGAACAATTAGGGGAGATAATGGCAGTGAGCTCAGCTGGATCAGGGGCGAAAGCACCAATGGTAAAGGAAGATTGGTTTACAGTAATCAGGTGCTGTGGTTTGGATATGAATTGAGCTTTTCCCTCAAAGGTGTCACATGTTGGAAGCTCAGTCTCCAGCATTATGGTATTAAGAGGTGACAGAATCTTCAAGAGGTGGAACCTGGCAGGAGGTAACTGGGTCATCAAGTACACTACCTTCTGACAGCAGCGAAGTGGTTCTTGTCAGATCCCAATTAGTTACCTCGAAGTTGGTTTGTTTTACAATTAGCAACACTGTGCCTCCTTGATCTGTGCTCCCTGATCACCATGTGACCCCTCTTAAATTCACTCCCTCACTGTGACAAGGGAATCCCTCGTGGAGCTCAGACGAAAAGACCCACCTGAAAGTCCCTCTTTCAGCCTCCAAAATGGTGAGTTCTATAAGCCTCTTTCCTTTATATATTACCCAGTTCAAGTATTTTGTTTTATTAAAGGAAAGCTGACAACTAAACCAGGGCTTTACTGTAAAAAGGATACCAGTGACAGGGTGTCCAGAAGGTATGCTCAGCATTAAATCGTGATTCTAAAGTTTTTTTAAAATGACAAATTAACAGCTGAAAACTATCAAGCTAATTTTAGAAAAAATATAAGAAAGATGATAAGCAACTTTCCACTCAGATCATGAAACTTACTGAAAAGCTTTAGAAGTTAAAATAGTGATAATACTGCAAGAAATGATTTTTTACAAGGTGGCAGCAGGGGAAGGGGTAGAATTGTCTCAGATTTTTGGTGCCAAAATAAATTAGTACAGCTGAGGCAAGAGGGTCACAAGTTCAAACCCAGCCTGGGTGTTAGTGACTTAGTGAGCCCTTGTCTCAAAGTAAAACATTTTTTAGAAAGACTGGGAGTGTAGCTTGGTGGGAGGACCCTGGGTTCAATGCCAGTACCAAAAAAAAAGTTTGTGCAACCACCTTGGATGTAAATGGGCAATAATAAAGTTTGAACAACACTTTTACCCAGAGATTTTGATAGTTTGCTACATGAACATAGAAAATATCTTTCCTATATTGACATGGAACTAGATTTTGAGAAAGGATGTTTCTAGCCATATAATATTGAAAATTGGAAAGGAGAGGCAAACAACTATCTGTAGAAATACAGACAAGTAAATTCTAATATACTTTGGAAATGTGCAGGGAAACCTGTGTGAAGGAATGACATTCATCAGTCTGTCACTAAAATGTTTCATTTATTTAAAAATTTAATCAAATGTGGCAAAATGCCACCATTTGTTAACTATAAGGCACACAAATATATTTTTATACAGTTTTCTGTCTTCCAAATATTTCATACTTTTGAAAACTCTTTTAAACCATGTACCATGCTTAATACTTTTAATACTTTACTTTGAATACTTTGATGCTTTTAATGTATAGGATCTGTCAATAACAGGTCCATTATTCTGTTAATCACCTTCTTGCAATAGGAAGGATTGGGTGGCCCGTTCATGAGTCAGGGAGGCGCAATGTACAAACAGAGCAGACAGGTGGGGGAGTTACTCCTCGGGTGGCACTATTTAATGCAGCCCCTCACATCTGCATCCTACTAAACTGCCCCTGCCTGAGTGAGTGTAGTTTGCGTGTTGAACTTTGTGATACATAATTTTGGAAGAGGCAGAGGTATAGAGACTTTAGAACAGACTATTGGTAGTCTAATTCTTTGAAGAAGTTTCCTGAGCTATATTTTCCTCCTCCTCCTTCCCCTCTTCCTCTTCCTTTTGTACTTGTTTTACATATAGTATTTTGAGAAGGAATAATCATTTTTAAATGTTTTTGGTAAGACCTATGTTAGTTATAATTCCATTTTTTTCTTTTTGTATTTTCCTTCATAATAAATAAACAAGATAAAAATAGACATTACTTTTGTTTCTGCCATTTATTTCAAATCCTATAGTACTTTGCTATCTCTGGTAGAATATGAAAAAAAATTATGTACTTGCTATGGTTGCAGAGTTAATTAAAAATGATATCAAAAGTATCAGTCACTTCAACAAGCCTTGGGTGGACTGAGGGGGGAAAAAATTACGTCACTCTTACTTGACTGTTGAACATCTTTTATTGTTCTTGTTTTTTATCATTCTTCATTTGCGGCAATGTTAGTGGTGCTGATTGTGTACATGGTGGTGATGGTGTGTGGTATTTCTGATTTAGTAGTAAGGAACCTAATAAGTTTCCTTACAGAGGAAGAGAGAAGTAAACAGCATATAGAAAAGATCAATAGGAAAACAGATGCTATACCTTGAAATGTTAGGTCCTGTTATAAATTTCTAGTGACAAAATGAGGCTACACAGTATGATCAGAATATAAGTGAATATTTAAAATGTTTATTACAATAAAAAACATATTGCCATTAATCCCCTCAAAGTATTCCCCCTTGTTTCCAACACATTTATCCCACCATTACTGCCCCTTTCTGAAGCTGTTCTGGAAGTCCTATTTTGTGAGCATCTTTAGGAGATACAATAAAAAATACAGTGAATGCTACTGCCAAGTGCTCTCCAACAGAAAGGCAGGCTTATAAAAATATTATGTGTGTTTTCATCCACTTTAGTCAACAGATCTGGTACAGAGAAACTTCTGGCTCTTTCCAAAATCAAACTGATGATGAAAGGCAAACATTTTGAATTGATTTAGGACATCAAGACAGTCACAAAAATGTAAATAACACATGAAAGAGGACTTTGAGAACAGTTTCAGAAAGTAAAAAGAATAATGATATAAGTATGTTCAAAACAAGGAGGATTATTTTGAGGGGGATTAATGGTAATGTGTCTTTTATTTAATATTTTGATTATTACATTCATAATGGAGAATTGTTCTATAACACATTGTTGTATTAACACATCTTGATTCTTTTTATTTCTCCTTGCTCTTCCTGCCACGTGCCCTCCCTCCATTTTAGTTCCCCTTCCCATTTGCAGAAGTTTCTACCTAAAATCTGTTTCTAGAAATCAAATATCCAGCATCTTTCTTGAGTTATTGCAAAGGTAAACAACTTCTGAATTTTCTTCTGCGTCAGAAGAAGCAGCTCATCAAAAATTATCCACCCTCATCTTAGTTTTTTGGAATGAATGTGAATAACAAGTGATTGTTCTCTTCTACGTTTTTAGTTTTCTTCTTCTTAGTAAAGGTATTCATAAATCTTTAACTTCAAAGGAATCAACTACTCCATGTATTTTAATTTGATATTCTTAAAAGATAGTACTTTGGATTATGTCTGGATTAAACTTCTGTTATTGGATGCTTACATAGTATTGAGGGGAAAAATGCTTTTCTGCACAAAACTCCAAGAAAGGTCACACAAAAAGAAAAGAATTAAAAGAAGGAGATATTCCTGGGTTAGATCCAGCAATAGGATGCATGTATAATTTATCAGCTAATGAAGAACAATTTTGAGAATGAAAAGGGGATGCTAATCAGTAAGAACACTTGTCTAACCAGTGTGCACCAGCACTGTCCTGAGAAAACTGAGGAAGATGACCACCCTGCCCATTAGAGAACACTAACGATCACAAATTTATATGTATCCCCCAAAACCCAAATGACTAAAACACTCTTCAGCAAAAAGAACAAAGTTGAAGACTCCTTGAATTCAAAATATGCTCTAAAATTTTAGTAATCAAAACAGCATGGTACCGATATTAGAAAAACAGACTCATAGACCAATGCAATGGAATGGAGAGCATAGAGATAAATCCATGCACTTACAATGATTTGATTTTAAACAAAGGTTCCAAGAACACACAATGGGGTAAGCTCAGTCTCCTCAATAAATTGTGTTAGGAAAACTAGATATCCACATGCAAAAGAATAAAATCAGATCCACAAAATCAACTCAAAATGGATTAAAGAGTTAAAGGGAAGACCTTACACTATGAAACTACTAGAAGAAAACCTAGGGGAAATGCTTCAAGGCACTGAAATGAGCAAGGATATTTTGCACAAGAACCCCAAAACACAAGAAGCAAAAGGAAAAACAGGCCAATGTAATTCTGTCAAGCTAAAAAAATGTCTATGCCGCAAAGGAAATAAGAGAGCGAAGATATATTCTACAGAACAATTTTTTTTTCAAATTCTACACCTGATTAGGGGTTAATATACAAATTGTATAAGGAATTTGAAAACCCAGTATTAACAAAATAAATATTTTTTTAAATGAACAAAAAACCCAAATAGAGATTTCTCAAAAGAAGACATACAAATGCCCAAAAGGAATATTAAACATGCTCAGTGACACTAATTATCAGGAAAAGGCAAGTTAGAAACACAATAGCACACACTTTTAAATCTTTTAGAATGGCTGTTACAAAAAGACAAAAGGTAAACTCTCTGAGGATATGGAGAAAAAGGAAGCTGTGAACACTGTGGATGGGAATGTAAATTTGTACAGTCATTATGAAAAACACCATAGAGTTTCTTTAAAAATTAAAAATAGAATTACCAAATGATCCAATAATCTCATTACTTAGTATATATACAAAGGAAATGAAATTACTGTATAGAAAATACACGGAGTACTATTCAGCCATAAGAAGGATGAAATCCTTTTATTAACAAAATGGATGGAACTAAAGGGCATTATGTTAACAGAAATAAGCTAGGCAAAAAGAAAAGGACAAATATTTCATGATCTCACTCATATGTGAAATTTCAGAAAAGTGGTATCATAGAAGTAGAATTGTGGTTACCAGAGCCTGTGTGGTTTGGTGTATGTGTGTGTGGGAGGGGGTAGGGTAACATTGCTCAAAAGACAGAAAGAATAAGTTCAAAAGATCTATTGTGCAAATGGTACCTGCAGTTAACTGTATGTTTTAGTTTTGAAAAATTTTAGAACGGGGTATGTAAAGTGTTCTCACCACAAAAAATAACAACTGTGATAACTATATGAGGCAATACATATATAAATTAGCTATATTTAGTCATGCCACTGTGTATATATTTATACACACACACAAGACATATATATATATATATACACACACATACTCACACTACTATATATAACACAAAACATGTACATGAGAAATACATGCAATTTAATGTGTTGATTTAAGAATTAACATTAAAAAGAATGATCACAGTTAATTTCTTTTCCTCCTTTTCTAAACCTTCAGTGCCCCAGATACATGAAAAAATTAGGATAAACTCCACAAATGCTAGGAAGCTAGCTATTGTTTAGATCTAAAATATCCCCCTTAAAGTTCGGATGTGGGCTTTTGGTGATTGGGTCTGGAGACACTACACTATTCCATGAATTAATCTATGGAAGAGTTCATAGCTGAATGTGTTGTTAGATGAGACTTGATTGAAGGAGGTGAGTCACTGAGAATTTGAACTGGAAGGGTATATTCATGTCCCCAGCTCCTCTCTCTCCCTCTCTCCCTCTCTCCCTCTTTTCCTCTCTCTCCTCCCCAGCTGCCACAGATTGAGCAGGATTTCTCTGCTATGCACTTCCACCATGCTATTTCTGCTTGGAGCCAGCCGACTGCAGACTGTACTTTCTGAAACTGTAAGCCAAAATAAACCTCTCCTCCTTTAAGTTATAGGTGTGAGTATTTTTGTCCCAGTGACTGGAAAGTGACTAATCCAGAAAATTGGTACCAAAAATGAGGTCATCAGTTTGGCTGTATGTGACGTGTGGTTTAGAAGCCGTTGGAAATGGTGTGTGGGAGGAGTTTGGAAAGGCTTGGAGATGTTGGGCAGAGAATTCCTAAATGCGATGAACAGAGCTTGATGGGTGACTGTGATCATGGTCAAAAAGATTGAATGCTAAAAGGAATACAGATTGTAAAGGCCAGGCTCATGAGGTTTTATTTGCGAATGAGAACTCTATTGGAAATGGACTAGAAGCCATGTATATTTCATTCTGGCAAAGAATTTGATTACATTTTGTGCAGGTTCTAAGATTTTGTGTAAGACTGAATTTAAAAGTGGTAGACTAATTTATCTAGCAGAAGAATTTCCGAGGCACCCCAGTGTTCAGGCTGTGGGATGGATACCACTGGCTGCCTTTACCAAGATCTATAATGAGATCAGGAACAAAAAGCAGAGCTGAAAAATGTAAAAATTGTACTGCTCATCATAAAAGAGATGTGTGTAAAGCTGGGGATTGGGAGCAAAATGTGCTTTAGATCTAAAATATCCCCCAAAAGTTTCATGTGTACAGATGTGGGCTTTTTGAAAGTGATTGGCTCATGAAGGCACTATACTCACCAGTGGTTTAATCCACTAATGAGTCCATAGCTAATATGATATTAGGAGGTAATGCCCAGTTGAAGGAGTGGGGTCATTGGGGACATGACCTGGAAAGGTGTATTCTTGTCCCTGGCTTCTTCCTTTCTCTCTGCTTCCTGGCTGCCATTGGGATGAGCAGACTTCCTTTGTCTTGCCTTGCCACCATTCATTTCTACTTTGGAGACAGCCAACCATGGACTAAATCCTCAGAAAATGTGAACCAAAATAAACATGTTTTCTTTAAGTCGTGGGTGTCAGCTATTTTGTCCCAGTGACAGAAAAGTGACTGTTACAGAGATGATACAGATATGGTGCACGAGCCAGTTGCAATTGTAGTGCTCTGAACTCATAGACAAAATATGAAATACACATATGTATTTTGGACAGCTCCATGGACAAGACATGAATTTAAACTGAATGTTGAAATGTAGATAAGTTTTCCAAATAGGTTATAAATCCAGGGAATCAGCTTGAGCAGATGAATTCTTCCTGGAAGCAAGATTCTGGACCTAGTATTAAAGATGAGAAAGAAGATCTGGATAAGTATGTATCCCAGGGCTTCTCAAACTTTGATCTAGATAAGAATCACTTGGGAAGCTGGAAAAATCTGACCTCAATTCATTACACTTAGGAAAGGACCTGATACCCTGCATTTTTCTCAAGTTCTCAGGCAATACCGATATTGCTGACCTATGGACCACATGGAGGGTAGAGAGAGAAATCCAGTGAACAAAAAGTGTTGATCCTGCGACAGAAAGCAAAGTTTGAAAGGCAGAATAGGTATGCAGTATTTTTTATACGACATTTCATTCAAGTGCTGACAAAATCCGAGAATGTAAGAGAATGAACAAAGTGGTGTGGTGCTACTGCATAGAACTGTGCTGCCTATGTAAGTTCTCTTTCAGTTTGGAAAATTGTTGCCATGGAAGGATATAATCTCCATATTGCAAAATCTCTCAGATTTTTAAAAGAAAAGCCAGAAATTTACGTTATGTTTAATATGAAATCTATTTGTTTGTAAATCTTGGCTCAAATTAAACACAAACACACACATACCCACAAATAAGACACTGTGAGTCAAACAAATTGAATTTTCTTGCTAAACTTGCCAACTCTTTCATCCAAATAGTCAAATTGGGTCAATGTGTTCGAAATATGGGCAGAAGCAGGCAGAACTAGAACTTGAGGGAGGCTTATTGGTTTACTCCTGGATGAATGTTATGAATTAGAGTTGAGTAAAAGCGTTCACAACAAGGAGCAGGGATCAGAACCCCAAAGTCAAAAGGATATGTAAAGAAGACTTTAGAAACAGGGAGTTGATGTTGGGAAGTACTGAGCTAAGTCTTGTTATAGTTAGAATGAAAGTGCCCAAATGCTACATGAGGTTTTTGAATTGTTTTTAAAACACAACTGAGAGCCACTAACTCTAGATTGTTTCAAGCCAGGACTAGGCTTGTTAAGAGAGAAAAGTAGTCCAGGCAAGCTAGTAATTCAATACTTAAAATTTTGCTTTAGTTTATTTGACCCAGCTATTCCTCTGATTGGTATCTTCCCAGAGGAATTAAAAACACTGTACCACAGCAATATATGTACAACCATGTTTATAGCAACAGTTTGTAATAGCTAAGTCTTGGAAACAACCCAAATGGCCAACAACTAATGAATGGCTAAAGAAGATGTGGTTTTTCCATACAATGGAGTATTACTCTGCCATAAAAAGGATAAACTGGAGATATTTATAGGAAAATGGATGCACCTTGAGAACATACTCTTAATTGAAATAAATCAGACACACATGAGTGCATATCGAATTGTTTCTCTGATATGAGAAACCATAAGTGAAAATAAGAACAAAAAGTATAATAGATACTATGTAAAAAAAACAAGATGATATTCAATAGGGAGGAGAATTAGAAAGAGAGGAGGGAGAAAGAAGGAAAGGAAAAAGAAAAGAAAGGGATAAAGAGGAAAAATGTAAAAATGTAAATAAAGCTACTGTAAATAGGGAAGAGGGAGTGGAATGGAGGGTTGGGGAAGGGGGAAACCAAGATATATCATGTACAGGTACAAATTAACTATGATGACTATGATCACTATGTATACAATGTACCAATACATGTTCTTGGTAAATAAAATTGAATAAAATAATTTCAATAGCTCAGTGCTAAAAAAAATTTCCTTTTCATTCTGTCACCCAAACTGTCCCACCTGAGCAGATTAGCTCAGAAAGCTAAAGTAGCTATTTTGCTAAAGAAGACCCATGTTGATATGAAATGTCAACTCCTATATTCATAGGGTTGTATGTAGTGATCACACCTAGCTAGCCCCATATATTTTTATATATGTTTTGATGTTTTAGTAGACCCTTTGATGTTTTAGTAGACTCTTACAGATTGGAGTTCCATATAGTTGTCAAGATGGCCAACCCTTCATTTTGCCTTACTCAAAGGAGTGACAAAGTCAAAATGGATTCTTGGGAAGTGATCTGGTTTTAGAACAGCTTCACCTATGGTACAGGAACAGGAGTTAAGTGGAGGCACAGGCACAGATTTAGGCGTAAAACAATAGAAGAAGTGGGACTAGCAGACTGGTTTGTTATAATTAGGGAGCAAGATAGTAAAGATTCACTTTTGTCTTTGAAATCCAAGTTCTTGAAAATATGATAGAAAACATTAAGATGTAAGAAAGAAATTACGGGTTATCCATGGGTTCTCACTGCAAGAAAATACAGAGCCTTTCTTTTACACTGGCATTTTAAATTAAACTAGTACTCACAAATTCTCTCTAGAGCAATTTAGGAAGACACAGACAAGGCTCAGCTTTGTTCTGCTGTTTTATTGTTTGTCAAGACTATAGAGGCAGACTCTGTAAAAAAACTGTCAACATCAAAACACCTTTATTCTTTTTCCTTTAAAAACATAGTGCAATAAAGATATGACACAATTCTGACTTATTAAGGATCTCTTAGAAAACTACTGGAGGTGTAGAGATTTTTGGAGAATAGACACCAAGCACAAAGGACTCAGCCTGAGAGAGGTGAAGCAGGCAGCAGTGCTAGGAATTGTATGAGGCTTACACAAAAGACCTCATTAAACCCAAAAGACCACTTTTGTAAATTTTCATATGCAACTCAGAATTTGCAGAGAGTAAGTGAGGTGAGAATAAAACAAAGTTATGTAATAAGATATTAACTTTATTGATCACTTAGTACCTTCCATGATTTCATATCAAAATTACGTATGTTACATATAATGAGCTTTAATTACTTCTTATCAGTTACCTATAACACAAGCCTGTGGTTTTATACTAAATAGAGTAAAGGTTCTATTAAGAATCACATTCCTATTGAGTCTCCCTGTGTCTCCCCCATAACTCAGCAGTCTTTCTCAAAAAGCAAGGCAGAAGGTCCCTGACCTCCAGGTTCATGTCACTGAGAAGCTGGATTCAGGCTCCTCCACGGCACTTAATCTATCCTCACTCCTCCTGTGAGATGAAGTACAGTGAAAGTTTTCTGCCAGGTTGATTTCAGTTAGAAAGACAGGAAGGCAGGTGTGCATGAGTCCCACCTGAGCAAGCACCGAGAAATTAGAAGGGAAGGCCCCTGCCCCAGGAAGAAAGGCTGCAACCAGGCTTACTTCTGCACTCCACCATCACTGGTGGTGCACTTCAGAAGCCAAATGAAGTTAAGTACAAATGTGCCCGTGCACTAATATGAGCACAGAAAACTGACTACGGTAACCTGTTTGGAAAGAAGTGTGAAAGAAACTTAATAAGTGGATTTTTGTTTTTGCTCTTGTTCTCTCATGTTCATTAAGTTTTATCCCTTGGAATCCCTAAAAATGACTACTTGCTGGCAACTCAAAGGTACAGAGAACTCTAGAGCTTCTTTCTTTCTCACTGCAACGTGGCTCCATTCAACAAATACATTTGTGATTTGAAGAGTATTCTTCCCCAGTCTCATTATTTGACCTTGGGTTTTGCCTTTGTCCTTCTAGGAAGCAGAATGTGCCTATGTCCTCTTCGTTGTTGGCATATTTTGGATGACAGAGGCTTTGCCTCTGTCGGTAACAGCTCTGCTGCCTGGATTAATGTTCCCCATGTTTGGGATCATGCCTTCTACACACGTAAGTTCTCCCGCAAAAGTTGTCATAATTAGATTCCTTGTTTTGTACTGTGATTTCCTTTGAGAAAAGTCGTTTTCAAAAGAAGTAGTAATCCTGGCAGTGAGGCCTCCCCACAAGTTTCCCAAACGTCCAGTCATTCCTTCCCCCGGGTTTCTGCATGTCTATGCCCCTCTGGAAACAAACACAGCCTGCCACTTCCGGAGTCATGTGTTTCTGTAGGAGAATTGTGTGTCCCATCTCCTCTTGTTGACATCTGTGACTGATGCTTCCCTCCATGGAAAGGCACATCTCATTCACATCCTGTATAACATTTTCCCATTCACCAGACTTGGGTAACACAGTGTTGGAAAACAATTTTTGTTTTTAATGAAGAAAAAGCTTCCCTGTTTTCTTTTCCAGAAACCTGCCATTTCAAAAGATAAAGCCAAATTAACTTTCATGTGTACTTTTATTTTGTTCTTGCTGAGAAGAGCTTATTCATGCTGAGAGCTGTTTCTTACCTTCATACAATCTAAGGGTACCCATCTGAAGAAAATGGATTCAATTTCCTATTAAGAGCATAAAATGGACTGAAACCAGAATATGTATCTCCATATAGTCTCCAGCCCTCTCCCCCCAACCCGGTAAACATGGGCTGCCTGAAAAACAGCTGAAACATTATCAGGAAAGATGACAACTTCGAGTTGCCAGTCAGGGCAGTTTATCACCTTCAGACCTCTCTGCCCCGAGGCAACGCTGTTCTCTTGAGTTTTGCCCGTCTTTAGTGTGGCTGGAGAATTTTCTTTTTAATTAACAGTTCTTGATTACAGTTCTTTCTGTGAGAGAAATTGCTCCCCTCTTTATTGGCTTGTCATTCTTCCCTGTTTTGAAACTCAAGTCTTTTTGCATTTCTGACCCTCTCTGCACCTTTTTCACTGTCTTTTCCCCGGCCTCCCAACCTTGACTCTGTTCTTTTTACATAACATTGATTTGAAAAAAGCCTGGCCAGGGCTGTACTTCAGTTTCTGTTACCCACAAGGCTGTCTTTCCACTGCCATGGAATCTGAAATAAAGAATCGAAGTTTCTCAAATGCTCTAACGTACCGACTCTTTGTGGTACGGGGTGCTCGACTGGAGGTAGCAAATCTGTAGGGGACTGTAGTAGTTGTTTGAGTGTTGCTGGGAATATCTGCCCAAGAACCCTCTATCCCCAGAGGTGCCAGCGTCTGACTAATTTAATAGTCGTAGACTCTAACATTTAGATCAATCCTCACCCGGGGCAGAATTTCCCCCCACATTATCTCTCTGACAGATGCTACCATTCAGTGTGTAAGCGTTATGAACTTCTAACAACCCACAAAGAAAAGTCATATAATTTTGAATAATTCATTCTTTCAAACAATTTAGTTTTCCCGAACCCAATCTGAAATTCAGTCACTTTGATCCATTAAATTTACCTAGCATCTAAGAGTCCCCATTTTTCTTTTGCATGACGCTGTTGCTTGGATTTTTAAGTCAATATGATTTCCTCCTTATGCGTTCCCACTTTCAGTCTTTATGACTTCTAGACTTCAGTTTTCCATCCTCAAACCCACAACCCCAAAACCCCCTACCTCCAATTCTATCACCAGCAACATCTTTTTTCTCTTTCCAGAACTAACTCTAGTTTGTCAAAAATACTTAAGAATTAAGTTAGTTAATGAATGTAAATGCTGATACAGAGTAAGCTCTGTATATTTTAGCTAATATTATCATTTGTTGACTGACAGAAATGAACAGATCACCCCTTAAACCTTCAGAGTTTCCATTCTGGTATTTCAGCTAAGTTCGTTTAATACTTTATATGAATTTCTGTACCTAGGGAGCTTAAGTGGAATTTATAGGAATTAAAAGCACTTAGGTTAGGACTTTCAGAAAGCAAAACTTTTCTTTGGTTTTTTTCATTCTCTTCCTAGACAAGACAACCGGCCTTTAAAATTCATAAATATCTCGCCAAAGCTACAGTATGTTTGAAAAGAGCTAGATATTTAGTTAGAAAGGCCAGGCTTAAAATTCAATATTTATCCTATTTACTTATGTGATCCTTATCACATCACTTCATAACTTTTTTATCATCGGCAAGTGGGACTTGATGAAGCCACGAAACACAAGGGGTTTTTGTAACAAATTAAATAACACAATGTGAAACATTGATATAAAGAATAGTAAAACGTTCTTATGTAATATAATATTGGCAATTTCAAGAGTACTAAACCATCATTCTAGCCTATTGTAACATCTGTGAATATCAAATCTGTCATTGAATGCTACAATGCATTATAAATGTCTTCGTCTAAATTCAGAGCCTGAAGCAACTCTCTTTTGGGCTGCCACACGCTAAATGCTTACATTTTGCTGCACACATTACTATACTTGAAGAATATCAGCAGTTGGATTTCCCCATATGTGGTGAATTAAACTCGAAATGCTAAGCAGAGTGTGCCCAATCTGATATTTCAAACAAATATCAATATTATTAATAATATTAACATAGTAACAAATATTAACAATCAATATTAATAAAAATATGTTACATATAAATTATATATGTGTGAAAATGTATGCATATGTATATATTGATATTACATTGTATAATTGTTCAGTCATTTGGTAAATATTTATGTGATAGGACTTGCCAGACACTTGGGACGACATTAATGCATTAATGGGGGCTGGGGATTTAGCTCAGTGGTTAGAGAACTTGGCTAGCCCTGAGTTTGATCCCCAGCACCAAATAAATAAATAAATACATAAATAAATGAAAGAGAAAAGCTGTCCTGTCTTCCTGGAGAAACAGAGACAGTAAATAATGTGCCTGATAAATAGATGAATTAAATAGTGAGTCAGAAAGGTGACTGGTGCTACGCTACGAAGAAGGTTAATGGGGATTAGGGAGGGTAGTGGTTTTAAGTAAATTGGTCAGGTTAGACCTCATTGAGATGGCGATACCCAAACAAATAGTTATCAGAGAAGAGGAAGTTATCCATTTGGATACCTGGAAAGTGACATCTACAGAAATGGAAACACCCAGGGCAGGCCCAGGTCCAGGTGTGCAGTGTGGCTGGAGCAGACGAGAGAGGTCAGGAGAGTGATAGACGATGAGGTCATGGGAGGTAATGTGAAGACATACTGGACCACGTAGAGCCAAAGCAGGCTGCTGTAAGATTCTAACTCTAATTGAAGAGGAAGCCTCTGGAGAGTTGAGCAGAACAGGGATACAACTGATCTGACTTTGATTTTAAAAGGATAACTTGAACTACTCTATTGAGAAACTAGGTAGAAAGAAAGAGACAGGTAGCAGGTTACTGCAATCCAAGTGAGAGACTGAAAATCCAGAACAGAATAGTAATGAAGATATTGAATGTGTTATTGATAAATTTTTAAAGTAAA
Organism: Hystrix cristata; assembly: GCA_004026905.1. Classification (NCBI taxonomy): domain Eukaryota; kingdom Metazoa; phylum Chordata; class Mammalia; order Rodentia; family Hystricidae; genus Hystrix; species Hystrix cristata. The sequence goes on along the minus strand of PVJO010000098.1, from coordinate 99,305 downwards.
ACCAACAAGATTGCCTAACCGATTGGATGTGGCATATGACCGAGAAGATATTTAAAGATTCTTCCTAGCTTTTTGATCTACCAACAGGAAAAATGGAGTTGTCATCAATTAAAACACAAAAGCATCATGGACAGGGTAGGTTTATTGTAAGAGAAGTGCTAGCACCTGGAGTTCAATGCTGAACAAGTTTTAAATATCTATTGGACAAGTGAAGATGTTGAGTAAGCAGGTGGATATATGTCATAAACAGTCCAGAGTTCATGAGAGATGGCTGATCTAGAAATATCAGATCTTACAGTCATTAGCATATTGATGATGTTTTCAAGACTTTAGGCTTTAAACATTAATAAGTTAGTAAAAAGAGAAAGTACTAGCCAAAGGGATTAAGAAGAGAAGGTTAATAAGGTAGGAGGAAAACCGGAAACACGTAGGGCCCTGAAATCCATGTGAAGAAAATGTTTTAAGAATGAAGCAAGACTGTACTTGTCAAATCTGCTGATGTCAGTTACTGTCAAAACTAGAAACTTGATAATAAGATTTAACAAAACAACTCACGTAAAACTTTAAAAGTGTTATTATAATCATATGCATTCTAACTAACAAAGCACCTTCTAGGAAACCTTATCTCATTTAATTCACTAACTTGATGTGAGGTGTACTCAAGTTTTATAGCTCTTTATTGATTTGTGCAAAGGTTATTCAGCTGATGAATTATATAACTAACCCTGGTGCTCTGATTACCAAAGTTCACGTTTTTCGATGAAATCCCATATGGAGACAGACATAGAATTACCTACCTTGATCTTGCAGATAGATTTCAAGTCTCATCAATTTTATTTGCAGTAACAACTTATTTCAAAAATAGTTATATTTATCAGTGTCATTTACAACGAACAGCAGCACCTTCTTCCATTACCCCTTGAGACAATTACACTATCCACTAGTTATCTTTCTATTGCTGGGATACTGTGTACATACCCAACATAAAAAAGAAACGGTTCATTTTGGCACTATTTATGAAGTTTCAGCCCATGATCAGCTAGCTTCAAGGCAAAAATGTTATGGCAGAAGATCATGGTGAAACAAAGCTGGTAACTTCATGGCAGCCAGGAAGCAGAGAGATAGGTAAGGAAGCAAAGAGAGAAGGACCTTGAACTAGATGTAGTTCCCAAAGTCATACCCCCATGAGCCACCCAGACACACTCACAGGTTTGCCTTACTAATCTCCTGGGCTTCTCTCAGACTTGAGTGTGATAGAGACCATGTACAGGCCCAGAGAGTCTAGAACCTACTCTCAACAGCCTTTTTACAAGGTCTGGTAATTCCTCATACAACCTAAACGGATCACACCAGGAATATCTCAAGACTCTGAATTTATTCCTGTGTTTAATCACTTACTAATATAGTAGATTCTGCTTACCTGTAAGGTGTATATCCCAAGCCCCCAGTGCATGCCTGAAACTGCAGAGACTACTAAGCCCTATATGAGCTATATTTTTTCCTAATTGCCATGCACATTACTATATAGTTCCAGAGTAAATCTGTCCTTCCGTGTTTTATTCCCTGGTACCTTCTTGAAATAGTACTTGTGTGCTTTGAGGCCACTAGTAAGTAAACTCAGGCTTACTTGAATACAAGCTCTGCGACACTGCGGGCAGCTGATGTGGTAACCGAGAAGGCTACTACGTAAGTGGCTGATGTGCAGGTGGTCATACCCCACCGGTACGCCAGGCAAAGGGCCGATTCGCACCCTGGGCGTGAGATTTTATCATGCCACTCAGAATGGTGTGAAATTTTCAAAGTGTTTACAACTATATTTTCTATTTAATATGTTTTGACTGCAGTTGACCTTGGATAACTGGAACCACAGAAAGTGAAACCGTTAATAAAGGTGGATAATGATAATAGCTTCTTTCTGAGTGCTGTAGATTTTTAAAATAATTCCACATTTGGTTTCCCTTAATCTTTATAGTGTTGGTAAAATGGGGTCAGTGGCTGACTCTACTCAGGCTATTGAAATGAATGCATTACAATGAGTAATCTGTAAACAATACAAATGTAATGCGCATAGTTCTGGGAAGTTTAAGACCAAGGCACTAGTAGTTCAGTGTCTATAGAACTCATCTTCTATGGCATAGAAATTCCCTTGTTGCTGCATCTTTATGTGGTAGAAGAGACTGGGGAGCTCCCTCAAGTTTTCTTTTGTTTGTTTGTTTGTTTGTTTGTTTTATAAGACAGTGGAGACAATATTAGGTTCATGTTAGATTCAAAGAATGAATAAGGTCGCAACATTCAGACCATAGCAGTCAGTGGGTATTATTTCCATGATCAAAATTGCAAAAATGATGATGGCAGAGGAAAATTCAAGTGTCTATTTATCTTTCAGAAGTCAACTTGAATATCAGATCTTGTAAAAGTCTTCCCAATTACCTAGGAAAAAGTGGTTGCTTACTCTGCTTCCTCTTTGAGGGCGGTCTCTCTTATCTACATAAGATACCTTATTGACCTTTTTATTAATTTAGTTTTCCTTGTCTAATAATTTATAAGCTTCTGGAGTCAAGATCTATTAATTAAAAATCTATTGAATGCGTATATGTACTGGGCCTATTAAGTCCATAAATAGAAGGAAAAATAAGATCACATCCTGGCTTCAAATCTTGATTCAGGACTTTGCCAAATCTGTCACTGCTACCCCATCACAGACCATTAAAAAAAAAAAACAGTTTATGGATAAAGAAGCTAAGGCATAGGAGCACTTTCCCTAAGTTACTTGAGTCCACTATCCTGAGTACTCTTTTTTCCTGCAGATTTTTTGTTAACAGTATTATTTCTGGCTAACATGATTTCATTTGTAGTCAAACACTTGTACATGTCTCTCAACAAAATGGAAAGATAATGAAATTGAAGGTCAAAGAACAGCCTCACGATGCCTTCCTTGTGGACTGTTATTTTCTCCCCACCAGCATTAATAATTATATGTTTAATTGTGAATTCAGGTGGCATCTACTTATTTCAAAGATTTTCACCTGCTGTTGGTTGGAGTCATCTGTTTAGCAACATCAACAGAAAAATGGAATTTGCACAAGAGGATTGCTCTCAGGATGGTGATGATGGTGGGTTTGAACCCAGCATGGTAAGTACTGTTTTTTCCTGCTTCCAGTTTACATTCTGACAGACCATTTTTGTGCCTAGTGAATAGCCAGCGACATAATGCCTGATCAGGGAATCGCTGGCACACCAATATAATTCATGACTTTTTCTTCTTCTGTAAATATGAAGGTGACATAAAGTATACTCAAGTTGTAGGAAAAAACAATTTTCCATTCACTGCAGGTCTAATTACAGGGAGATTAAAATAAGTGCACACAATTCTCTCACCTTTAATGTAACATTCCAGTCAAAGATGAGAGAAGCCTTGAACCTCAGCAGACAAAACTGATAGACTTCTGAGTCGATTTCATTCCTGTTTTGTTTATTTGGCTGATTACACATTCAAAACTTGTTCAAGAGCATCCTTTACCAACAGGGAGGATGTTATGAACCAAAGGCAAAGACATCACCGACAAAATATAAATGTGTGCAGAAAAATTCCAGGGTGAATATTTTTCTTTTTAAATCAACTATTGTAAAGTAAAACAATCAATTAAGAACTTTCATCTATAGAATGCCAAATCATTTGACTGATTGAAATAATTCCTTTTTTTCATTAAATCAATGGAATATTTTGGTTTTATTCCAAACAATTTTTAAGAACATGAATGTAAGCTACAGACATTTTCCAGTGTTATAATCATTTGCATAATGATATTTTGCTTTAAAGCCTTAGGTGGTTTTTTCCCTTCTCATCTTTCTTTGGACAATAAGAAAATTTTATTGACTTCTATTGCATAATTCTAGGGCATAGCCACATCTGCATTTATCATTTATAGAGAAATTTCTTTTGCTAAACTATACAGATATATATATATTTATGACTCATCCTTGAGAATTAAAAAAATAAGTTACTTAAACTTTTTGTAACATATATTTAAGGTACTTCACTTTTAAAGTGAAACAGTATGATTGTTTTATGCCCTTTCCGTATTATAGAAATGTATGCTTTCCTTAACCATAAGATCAATGCCCCAGGGGAGGGAATAACTCCACACAGTTAAAGAGGAGTCCTGTTCATTATACCAACAAATGGCTTTTCAGCTTACAGCATTTTTACCATACAGAAGCTGTATGTGATCCCACTGTTTTGTTTTGTTTTGTCTTGTTTTGTTTTGTTTTGTTTTGTTAAATTTTGCAGTACTGGGGATTGAAAGTGGGTCCTTAGCACTGGGTTACATCTCCAGCTCTTTATATTTTCATTTACTTTGAGACAAGGTGCTAAGTCACTAAATTTCCCAGGCCGGGTTTGAATTTGTGATCTTCCTGCCTGAGCCACCCAAAGCACTGTGATTACAGGCATGTGCCACAATGCCCAGTTAGTCCTTTTTTTAATAGGATGATTTCATATTTTACCAATACTGTAAAAGTATTTCTATTATTATTACTATTATTGAATCAATACTTGTTCAAATAGATTGCTAAGAGTTTTCTTTTACTTTGTTTCACACAAAGGAAATATAAACTATACCTGAATTTGAAACATAGGATGGAGTTGTTCTTGAAAATCGATTTTAATAAGAGAGTCAGAGAATTTTACAAACAGTTCTGAATGATTTTCTTGGGCCTGGTACTCCAAAGAAATCATGCTTTTTACCAAATGTGATTTTGAAAGTTTACAGGTGTAAAGTCTTAAAGTCTCAGGCATGCTATTTTTAAAGACTTTTACTCTATTTATAAAAGAAGACAATGTAATAAATACAATTCTTGACAAGAAGGAATGTCAGATTCAAGACAGTGTAAATAATAGAAGCTACAGAAAATTTTGAAACCTCATTTTAGCAAGTGATTTTGACTATTTTTTTCTACCCACTGTATATTGAACGAGAAGAATAAAGTAGTAAAAAGTAGATTTATAAATTTTAGTCTCTTCTTGTTCTTGTATCTTCTTGGCACACATCTCATGAACACAGATATAACCAAAAGATAAAGTAAAAAGTAAGGGACTAAATTCAAAAGCTGTTGGACCCTTTATTTTACCTATATCTGAGGCTACACGGTCATCTTTAAAGAGAATTCAAGTATTTTCATAATTTTACAAGCTATTATATCATAAATGAATTTGCAATTTGATATACATTAATTATTTTTCTGTTTTGGAAAAGATAATTCTTATGGTCCCCAGGAAACAAATCCCTTACAAACTCTACTTCTACATGAGTTACTCTGATTTCTACCTGGTTGTGTTTGTACTCAGAGTTCACCATGTAGGCTGAACCTCAACATTCCCTGTTTTGAAAAACTTCATCCCCAATTCCCAAACAATATCGTTTACCTGTAGATAATACAGAGCTACCTAAAATAGAGAGAAAGAGTACGCACTAAAGACTTTCACATTTCAGGCTGACCTTGGGGTTCATGAGCAGTACAGCCTTCCTATCGATGTGGCTTAGCAACACCTCCACTGCTGCCATGGTGATGCCCATCGTGGAGGCCGTGTCGCAGCAGATCATGAGCGCCGAAGCAGAGGCTGAGGCCAATCAGATGACTTTCATCAATGAAGCCGCCAATGCTGGACTGGATATTGATGGTATCAAGTGTTGATAGGACCAGGAGGGTCTAATCATTTGGGTAATTGGGCATAACCTGTCTATACATGCATGACAAGAATTTAAACTTTCTCTTCCTATAGTCCCCAATATCTATATAAAGGAATTATACAAACGTCTTCTCTTAAATTAACTCTCAAATTTATATTTTCTGGCAAAAAGAGGGAAAATGTCTTTTCTACTCTCCAGCCAGTCTGATGGAACACTCTCAGTTCTTTATTAGTAGACTTCCAGGTTACTCTTTCTATCCTAAAATGACCTTTCTGTATAATACTGGTAATCTTTAATTCCTGCATTATATTTGGATAAGCATCAGATTCTGGTTGCTCTCATTCAATGAAAACTGTTGGAGGGGATGCTAGAATTTATCAAATACTTTGTGAGATGAAAGATATCAGTACCAGTTGAATTATTAATTCCTAGTAATATTTCCATTTCTCATATGTACATATATTCATACATACATACATGCACACACAAGCCCAGTGATACCCCGTTATTTAAATTGTTTTTCTTTTACTTAATGTTTTGCAGAAACTGCTATGGGACAAGAAACAAAGGAGAAGACAGAGAAAACAATACCAGTTCCAGGGTAAAGAATATTGATATTTCACTTGGGATTTTCCAAATTATATTTTAATAAAATTATAAACTGGGTCAATTTATTTTTCAGGTTTAGTAATGATACAGGGGATATCTCAAGCAAGATGGAGATGCGCACGGTACATTACATTTGATTCTTTCTAAATAATTACACATGAAGTCATATTAGAGCTGTAGTTGGCTATATCTGCATTGTAAGACATGTTACTTGCTTTGTTATCTAAAAGTTACTTTGCTGGACTAAGTCAAATTGTAGTGTAATGGTTTGACGAGCCTTCATGGATGAACTGAAATCAACATCTAGATAGAAAGCATTGTAGGCTCTGAAAATTACTGCCCTTCTTTTCTCCTTTTATTAGAATCATGAGGATAGCAGTGAGGCAACATAGTTTAAGAAATACAATTCTAGTCTCTGAATGTTTTTCCTTTTTTTTTATTAAATCTTGCTGATCTAACAGCCTGATTTTCATTAGGAGCATTCTCATTTCTACCAGGCTATGAACTTAGAGCAACTCCTATTCATATAATTTCAAGTGATCATATGACTTTATTGTTTCCATTGCCACTAAAAATTCAGTGCAGAATTCATGATTTGCTTCTGTCAAATACAGACAAGAGTTGTTGTAGTGATCTAGATATTAAAGGAAGGAAGGAGACCATTGTATATTATCCCCTATATTTCCCCAGAATAAATCAACATAAAAGTACTGTACCAAGTTGCACTGGGAGCAATATATCTCAAAACCACTGGAAAATAATCCTGCATAGAAATAGTCCTGCAGTAACCATGGCATTAAGAATATGAGAATGGGGCGTATGTTCCTCCTTCAGGCTACAATGCATTAGTATGCAACTCAATAGGAAAAAGAACACTTGTTGTTTATAGAAGTCTTTGTAGAAAAAACACTTTCTATATTAAAAAAAACACTAAGATAAATCCTAAGAGTTTAAGTCATTAACTACACATACATGAAGAGTTTTTAAAGAGATGAATTGTATTTATATTTATGGATATGTATACATATACTTGATCTCTTTCAATTATTATCTTTAGGGGTAAAAGTAATTCTCTTAAACCATTAAAAATCAACAGTAAGGCTGAGTATATTATAGAAAAATACATTAGAAATAGACTTCAAATAGTGGTGAAAATTGGCAAGCTTACACAGAAAGAATGTATATGCACTCAGTAACTTTCTTGTGAGCATCTTTAGAAAGTAGTCTTTCGGCATGGTGCCTACATTTTTAGTCACGGCCATTCAAATTGCTTTGATATCCAAATCTGTCTCAGGCATAGTCAGAAGGTCTATTGAGGAAAATAGCCACTGTTTATTATGAGCAGTTCAGCGTCTAGCAAGGAATATGGACTTAAAAAATAAGTCTGACATAAATGCTAAAAAGAGGCATGCGCAGAGAGCAAGCCTTCTGCAAGCCAGAGCAGTTAGTTCAATCAAAGCAGGTTATCAGGAGGGAGTATGACAAAGACACCCGAGTCTGGAAAGATGGAAGTACGTATGTGCAGAGGCAGCCAAACTCCGCTAATAGGAGGGCTTGTGCGCTTTGCTCTGTTTTAGGCTCTAGCACATTCCTTTGTATGACACAGATTAGGTTTTCAATAGACACTAAATGTTATCAATGAGTGAATGCAAGGTGTGAAAAAAGCACGGCGAGGACAACTCATTCAAGGTCCCAACTCTGTAAAAGAGGCTTTTACATGCCTCTTCCTCAGTAGAGGTGCTGGGGGGAGCTGCCTCGGTGAGTGGAATGATGGACAGGCCAGTTAGGGGCAGCTCTTCACATGACACAAAGGCATTCAGAGCTTGTTTTGTGGGAAATAGCCTTGAAGCTGATAGGCTGCATGGTGAGTTCTGCCTTTGGGAAGCGTAGTGTGGTAACAATATGAAGGGGAAGGGAATCTGGACCCAAATGAGCTTTTTGGTTAATCAGACACTGGGGGCGAGAGAGTAAAACACGGGAGGAGATGGTCTACTACTCCTCAATCTAATTAAAATCCCTGTACTAGGGATTCAACCCTAGATGATCAATAAGCTTACTTCGTTTTTATATTATTAAGAAATTATAAAATTTATTTCCAGGGGAAAAAACATACATACTCTTCCACGTAAAGTTTATTGTGCAACAGGCAGGAAGTTCCCAAGAAGTAGAAGAAAATTAAGAATTACTCACAAAATAAATTGTGAATTTATACTACTAATGATATTGGTTAAGAAATAAACTTTTACCCAGGCATAGTAGGCCTATAATCCCGGCTACTCTGTAGACTAAGGTGGGAGGATTGCAAGTATTAGGCCAGCCTGGGCAACTTAGAAAGATCATTTTTCAAAATATAATTTTATGTTTTTCCCTTTTTTGAATTAGTATATGTTTGTGGTGCGTAATACTTACATTCATCATGGGGAATTGGTACGTATACTTATAGCATCTTGATCTTTTAAATTTCTTCCTTTCTCCTCTCTCCTGTCTTTTCCCATCTCCACATTCCCTTTCCATCTCCGCTTACTTTGTTTAGTGTCTGTTCCCTCTACTAAAGTGTAAGAGCCATCAAGGTGGAGATTTTTGTCTATTTTCTACATGTCTTAAATATCTGAAATGATGATTGCCATATAATATTTATAAATATTTGCTAAACAAATATTTTTAGTTAGTAAATTTTCTCAAGTAACTATAATTAGATTAAAATAGCTCATGTAAAATATAAATTGAAATAAGAAAAGAATCAAATAGATAAAAGTTTAAAGATAAAATAGCGGGTCAGATTAATTTCATTTGGGATGGAAAGATAAAAATTATTTGGAGCTGAAATTTATCAACACTAAAATTAATATAACAACAAAGTCCTCATTTATATAATAAGAATGATCATTTCGAGGCTGCTGCTTTTGCTTGAGGTGATAATCACATGCTGGTGTTTGAGACGATGGATATTCAGCTGTCCCTCAGACTCCAGGAATTGATCTAGGAGTGTTCCTATCCAAGAGTAGCATTCTTATGCTGCACATCTAAATGAAGAAATTCTTTGGTGACTCACTGGAATGCTCATTCTAGGCCAGGAGTTAAACATTAATAAAAGTGGTTTGTAGGTATGTAGCTCATCAGTCCCATCCTATTCTCTAAACATAGTTGAAATATTTTTAAAGCAGAAAGAACTAGAGAAAAAAAAAAAGGAAAGACACTGACAGTACATGGGGGAATTTATTTTTCAGTGGGGCAGCTGGGAGGCCAATTCTGAATCATACAGTTTCCATGATAAATCAGACCCAAGAGTCCACAATCAATTTGTAGACTCCAAAGGGGGAATCAATTTGCTAGATCTTTCCATCTTCTGTAAGTGTTAGTATTATTTAAAGAGATGCCCCCAGAATTTTATACTAGCTCAATTTCTAAGCCTTCAGGCATCTCTAAATGAAAGAAATTAGAAAATCAGTATGCTCTTAATGAAAAATCTGAGATAATTGTTTTTCACCTATTTAATATAAATTGTTGTTTCTGAAAAGGAAAAGTTCAAGGAAAGATATCCTCGAACAAATTGCATCTTGCTTTCAATTAGGTATTTCGTTTGGGAATGAAAATCCTTTTTGCTCAGAATGAAATTCTACAGGATATGTTTTCATGTTCTTTAAAAACTCAAAAGTATTGTAAGTGCAGTAGTAAACATGTTCTTAATAGTAGAAAGTAGAAATATTAGTCCTGCCAAATAAGCAAATAGCAATTCTAGACTCTCTGGCCCCTAGACCAAGTATGAAAAGATACATTAGCTTAGATTTTAGAGTCACTTTAGACAAAAGTTTCTTCTCCTTGATTACTGTTCCCTTTTCCTAGACTGGGTGATATTGGGTAGCAAAAGGAATTACACTGCTACTCAGCCGTCCCTCACTACAACTCAGACATCTCCTTTTACTCAGCACATTGTGTGGTTTAGAGACAGTATTTGTAACAGTGAGGACGGGGCTCCCGCACACTTCAGGAATTCCAGCAGCAGTATGTGAATATGACCTCACTTTAGATATTTAATTTAGGTTAAAGTCAAAGCCCTAGCTCCATTCATGGCTGTACTTCATTGTATTTCCACAAAACATTTTGTTATTAAAAAAAAAAAAAAACTACTTCGTAGACTGTTGAAGATAACTTTTCTCCAATATGCCTTTCATTTTATGATTTATAAAAATGTAGTTGTTCACACTCTGTGTTATCAATGTATTATCTAGCAAATAGAATAGGCTCAGCCACTTTAGAAGCACTCATACTTCAATCTAACTATACAATAAACCCCCCATACTATGTAACTTAGTTAAATACCATATTTTGCTTCTTGAAAACCTCAGAAGTGTTTTTCTAGGCATCTTCCAGTGGTATTTCCTAAAAATGGAGTATGTTTATTTTGGCCTCAAGTTGTTTCTGTTATGTATTTTGACTATGAAAATTTGATATATGTACATGTTAAAATGTAATTGAACATTTTAGAGTAATAAAATGAATAAAAGGGTATATACCACATCCTGGCTTAGGAAATAGAACATAACAATTTCTAGAACTCTCCATGAGTCTTAATCGGATTCCATGTCCCTTCCTTGTGTGATCATCCCTTATTCCCTTGCAAATATAGCACAGCCCCAAATTCTGTATTAATCATTCTCTTGTTTTCCTTTCAGTTTTACCACCTGTACTATTAGGGTACAGTCTTAACCTTGACAAAGTATACCCCAAATAGTGCAAGTCCCAGTCAGGATGACGCTGATTCTGTTTCTAATCTACCATCCATTGAAACATTTGGTTCAAGATGATTCCCCTATTTCCCTCTATCCACTCTATATTTCAGCCAGCAGGATTAGAAAAGAAGTAGAAGGAATATTGTTTGTTTGTTTGTTTTTGGTGCTGGGGATCGAACTCAGGGCCTCACGCTTGCAAGGCGAGCACTCTAACCACTGCGCTAAATCCCCAGCCCTGTAGAAGGAATATTGTTTAAATTTGATTTTATTACTCTCTGGCTTTAGAACTATTTATATTTTCTTTTTTTCTCTGAATTAGTTGTAAATTTCTAAGAGTCAATGCAAAATGTCTATAGTTTTTTATAATACCTAATTTCTATTGTATTTTTATGCCTTTTCATTTCTGATATTTTTATTTGTGCTTTAAAATTCTTTTTCAACAGTTCTACAATTTTCTACCATACATTGTCACTTTGGGACATCTGTAAAGCTTAAAAGTTATGAAATAAGAGTGTGGACCTTGTATGCAATAAACCCAAGTGTTTTACAAAAATACAGCGTCAACCTACAGTTATAATCTTCCAGATAGGGAGAGACTAGTGAAGAGCCCTTCTCCTGACTCTCTTCCCCTTTACCACACCAGTAACTAAGTTCAGGACCGTATCTAGCTCCACAAGGTGGCTTTAACAAAGGTGACTTCCAGAAAACAGCTCTTCTTGAAAACTAACAAAAAGGCATTTATATAGAGATTATTTTTCTTTCTTTTTTTTTCTTTTTTCTTTTTTTTTTTGGTGCTGGGATTGAACTCAGGGCCTTGCATTTGCTACCTAAGCTCTCTACCACTTGAGCTAAATCCCCAACCTGAGATTATTTTTCTATTAACAAATTCTAGCATAATTTGGGAATTAGGACTTATCCTTTAATACCAGAAATATTAATGAAAATACACATATAGAACCATGGCTAGACAATCTGAACTATCGATGGGCTAAAAACTCTTCCCCTTCATACTTCTTGCTTCCACCCCACCATTAACCAATACACAGTCAATGTACTCTCTAAGACATCAAGTTTAACAATTCTATTCCCAAAGTGCAGCAATTCCTATGAAATAACAAAAAAATCCTTAAAGGGAATTACTTTAGCCCTCTACTTTTATCATATGCCGTGCTTTTTTAAACATCCAAAAACACTATATGTTTTCAACAAATACTTAAATTTCCCACTGTACATATAGTATCATTGAATAAATTGCACACATATATTTAACAAAGGTTTTCATTTGAAAAGGTTCTACATCGGTTTTTAAAAATTTTAGTATTATTTTACTACTTCTTCTTTTAAATATATTAAACACTTCAAGTCCTTTAGAACTAGATTTTTCTTTTAAGAATTTGCTGTGCATATAACACTGATAAAATTATGCACATAGCAATTCCAATGCAAAGTATACAAAATGTGCCACTCTTGCCTTTTTTGTCATACACTGACAACCTCTTTAACAGAGTTTGGGCTTATTTGCCCATCATGTACGCTGTGTACATGGCAAAACAAACCCCACAAAACACACAGAAAATCTGTGTCTAAAACTGCCCGAGTAAGAATGCACTAGCATGTTACCCTTGTAGTCGCCCCCTCCACCTCCAAACCACTGAACAACCACAGACAGGACTGCTTCTCTCATAGAGTTAGTTTAACAATTCCAGTTACAAAAGGCAATATTCCACATAAATTTTAGTGAAAAGATATCTACAAAGTGATGTTTTATAATCTCTACATTTAACCTACACAGGGTATTTCTAAGGATCTAGATTAAGATGAGATGTTTCCAGTAAGGACTGATTGTCCTCTCTCTACACTGCAGCCTGGAACAAACTGTGTGCATGTAACCACAGTTCAGATTTCAGGGTGTCTTCGAAATGTGAGCATCCTGGCCCAGAACCCTTCCCTTCTCTCTCCACCCAGTGAGGCACAATGCTCAAAGTTTCAGAAGATGATTTTTCCTAAAAATTTTAACGCAAAATGTGTAAAATTTGTTAGTTGATCAACTTTACTTTTGTCATACGCTAGTGACCTCTTTAACATCCAGGGAGACTAGATATTGTAAAGAAAGACTCATTCATCCCTTACAAACAATACACACACAGAAAAGTAAAATGAAACACACAGAGAGAAGGAGCAGTGGTCACTCTTACTCGCTACAAAAGCACCGTGTGTTATGGAGGGAGCTGGCTATCCTCCCTAACACATTCTATGAGTTTTAACAAAAAGAAATTGAAAAAAAAAATATCTTAATTTGCTACTTAAAAAAAAAAAAACATTATGAGCACTCAAGAACATCTAAAACTGTTAGATATTTTAAAAAATTATTTGGCATTCCATCATCTATCGTCTATTTATTATAATGAGCAATCAAATGCACACACAAAACACACAAAGTTTATAATATGAAAAATGCCTTCTATGTGTAACCAGCCTGACCCAGGTCCCTGGTCCTTGGTCCCTGCTCACCACTGGCCTGAGCTTGAGTGGCCGGAGGGCCCAGGGCCTGCTGGGTTTCTCATCTTGCTCTGCGCAGAAACTTACACATGTTTTGTACTGAGCCCAGGCCTTCACTCAGAGTTATATCCCCAGACACTTTTATTTTATCTATATTATTTGAGACAAGGTCTAGCTAGAATGGTAACTCTCCCAGGCTGGACTTGAACTCATAATCCTCCCATCTTGGCCTCTCGTAGTGCTGCGATTATAGGCCTCAGGCACCCTACCTGGCAGGAACTTACTTTCAAACTTTTTATTCATGTAAACTTTCCAAAAATAGTCTATTTTATTACTCATGTAAATTTTGTGCAAGAATGAAGAACGTACTTTAGAGATTGTCTTTTAGTGTTCAACTCTACTTTTTTTAATGGAAAGATTGTTAATAATTGTTTTTTATTAGTACATTTGCAATATGTAATGATTATATTCATCTTACAGAGTTGGTACATGTACATAACACATCTTAATTCTTTCTACTTCCTCTTCCCTTTCCACCTCCAGCTCGTCTTGAAAGATACAGTGGTTAGAGAATGCTAAATTAACTGTGATCTTTTCATATCGCTACTCACTTTTGATTTTTGTTTGTTTGCTTCTGTGAGAAGTCAACCAGCTATCATTCAAATAATCATACCTTTGCAGCAGTCTCTTCTCATTGGGTGTTTTAAAGCTGTGTGTGCATGTTTATTTGTGTGTGTATGTGTGCCAAAAGGGTGAGAGGAAGAGAGAGGTATGTTCCAGAATTTCACTTTGATATAGCTCAGATATAATCCTTCTGAATCTGTCTTTTCCAGTAATTCTCAAATATGCTCAGGTATATTTCTCAATATTCCATGGTCTTGTCCCTGTTCTTTTTATTCTGTCTCTCTGGGTCTTAACACATGTTCAACCTTCTCACTTTATCTTCTAAAATTATTCACATCTCTCTTTTCTTTTTCTTAGCATTGCAGAATTGCATGATAAATAATAACTTTTTTAAACATTTTTCTTCTAGTTCAGTCATTTTGCTTTGTTATTTCCATTTTGTTGTTTGATGTAGCTATTGAGTTTTTATATTCTATCTGTCCCTTTTATTTGATAATTTTTACAATCTTTTCATCTATACTGATATTTTCAATCCTTTCTCTAAATTCATTAACCATAGATATATTTATTTATATTCTACACCTAATAACTTTCACATCTGATGTCTTTGTTGGTCTTTCTCCTTTGACCACTTTTGTTTTCTGATGGTTCTCATTTTGTTCTCGTTTATTTTGTGCTTTTAAACATCGAAATGCTGATTTTCCTTGACATTTATATGGGAAATTCTTTAGTCCTGGATTTCAGCTCCCTGTAAGAATTTTCTATCATATTATTTTTTAACACAGAAGTAATATCAATTTATTCCTTAAAAATACTTATATTGAGGAATTTTCCAGGGATATTATGTTTTCCTTTAACTCAGCGTGACACTTTCTTGCTCTCTACTTCCATAAAGGGTATCTATCACTTTTATGAATGTTTTCCGTCTGATTCCCCACATACAGTTGGCCTTGGGCATTATCTCACATTCCAAACGCTCCTCAGTAAGATAAATTGAAACCCTCGGGTCAAAGCCTGACTTATTTTAAGATGTATGCTTGTATTTTATTTGACATCAATGTGGACATCTTACTTTTGTATCAGTTTAATGAAGCTTTTTAAAAAATGTTTCTTAATATTTTAAATAGCATTTTCTTTCATAGAGAATCTGATTTGGCATGATGCTAAACAAGGCAATCTTCTACATTACCTATATGTCACCACAGTTATTTTTACCACTATAGAAATGATAAGATTTGTTCCAATGATATATATATATATCTCATATATAATTGCAAAGGAAATTTCTAAACATTTAGTATTTAGGGTAATACAATTTTGTAAGTAAATTCTGGATTTAATTCAGATTGTTAACATTGCTGAAAAAAATACCTTTCGTGGACAGTTGTGATGCCCTGAATGCTAAATTTTAAATATGTTTCTGCTCGTCCCACTATTACTCCATATGTTAGTTTATATCCCAATTCACAATATGTAGCACATTTCTTTATTAACTACGGTGGATGTAAATGCTGTTTCAAAGAGTCTTCTCGATCATTTCAATTTTACTGCAACTGCACTTAGTTGTGTGGGCTATAACTGATTACATCTTCACAAGATCCCCATGAAGAATTTGCATCAGGATATTACTGTTCTCTTTAGTATTAGTTTTATTCTGCGATTTCTACAGAAATCGTTTCCTTGGAGAAATCATTTAAAACCATATGTTCATTATGGGAAGCTTGTTTAACTAAAAGTAAATAAAAAAACTAAATAAAATAATCTGCCACCTACTTAATCGATCATATAGAAACAGTATGCAAACAAGAAAGACCGTGCCCTAAAGTCCTGTGCTTCTGGGTACGCAGCGCGCCCTTCCGTATTACTTAACATCATCCACCACCATACGGGCATAAAGGCACAAAGCCACTCTGCACATTGCTTATTAGTTAGGGCTAATTCATTTCTGCCTTTTAATATAAAAGATGCATAGCCATCTCCCATTTAGATGGTTGATTAAACAGGTTCATTTACCTCCACTCTATACTAAATCTCCATTAAAACAAGAGCAAATAGACTTTTTAAGTCATAATCACAATTATATAAATACCATTTTTAGAAGCTGCAAAGTTAGATAATGGGTGGAAAATGACTCAGTTATCCACGAACAGTAACCCTAAACCAGTACTGCGGAAACCCAATAAATAACCTAATTTACATAGCAGCAGTCCTAAAGTTTTCAAAAGGCTGAAAAGTGGGAGTAAGGAAAAAAACTGCTTCATAAGCAGTTAAATCTCGAAATGTCTTCCCAGCTCCACATAGATTCTACGGCTCCTCCTCCACGAAGCAGAATTGTAATCTTCAGACACGGCAAAATGTCAAGTAAGGCGCACCAGACACAGTTTCGGGTCAGATACCACAGTGAAAATGGAGCGCTGTGTGCAAGCTCAGGGGCTGCGTGTCCGGAACGCCGCCTTCAGCTCCACAGATTCCAGCAGCTAGAACTACCCTCTTCAGGTGTCAGCAGGGAGGAGACCAGACTGTCTTCTTCTGGAAATACAATCAGCTCATGAAAAACAAGAAAGATATACTGACATGAGGGTTTTTTTTTTTTTAAAGGCCAATGATGCAGTGAATCTCATGGCCAAGAACAAATCCCAGAACACATGGGCAGAGTTTCTAAGTAGCTTTTCACTGCCTTAATATGAGCAGACAACCAGAAATTCTTGAGAATATGAAGGAAGCCTCAGGCACAAAAGAAAGAGTCCCAAACAAACTGAAAGAAAACATCTGCTCGCAGGAAAACAAAGTCTGTGCCAGAAGACAGAAACATGAGCAAAGAAAATATTGTCGATATGGTCAGAGAGGTAGACAAAGAAATTAAATTCATGAAGTACAAACAGTATTCTTTAAAAAAAAAGAGACAATATAAAATATATAATATAAATAAATGGTTAAATATAAATGTAAAATGTAAGGATGTAAAAATATACTGGAAATGCAAAATTCAGTAGACAAAATAACAAGATCAGGAAAATAATAAGAGTTTGAGGAAAGGAATGCAGAAAACAGAAGAGAAATGCATTTAAAAAAGAAGAAAATTTCATAGTGGAAGAATATAGTGATTATTAAAGGCCCACTGGTATCAGTACACTGGATGAAACAGATCCACACAGGGCAGGACTATTTTGAAATTTTCAAGATTTCCAAATACTATGAATAGTGAGAGAACTGTAAAAGCTTCCAAAAAGGGGAGGGGAACTTATTCCTTAAAAAATATCAAAAATATGAGTGCCTGAATACTTCTCTACGTCCACATTGGAAACTCAGACACAATAGAAAAATGCATTTAAAATTCTGAATAACGTGTATTTCCAACCTATAATTTATACAGCTAAAAGAGCAATAGAGGGCTCACTTAGGTCTAGTTAGCGCTTCGCAGTTCTGAGGCAAACACGACCAGGTTTAGGACAGAAGGGGAAGCCCTGAACAGACATTGCCCAGACAATGAAATTGATAGACTATGTGATGTGGCTAAGACATCCTGTCACTTGATTGTTCTGAGAGAAGATTTAAACAATTAGGGAATATTTTGTAGTGGTTTAGTGGTATGTGCTTTAAAAAATGAATTGAGGGGGATAAAAGGTATATATATGTGTGTGTGTGTGTGTGTGTGTGTGTGTGTGTGTGTGTCCTGCTTTAATAGGGCTCTAAACATTACACTTAAACACTGTACCCTACCATAAGCAAAATTATAATATTTCCATAATGTCACGATGCTGGAAACACAAAAAAGTATGAGTATGTTTAGTGAAGGAAGCTGTGAAAAAAATGTTAACTGCCCATCATCCACTATAGTGGAAATTTAGTAGTAATGTCTATAAGTGAGAAATCAAGACATGGCACCTGGGAACATTACTAAGGTAAATGCAAATAAATAACCAGTAACTTCTGGAAGAGTTTAAACTGGCTACTTTTAGCAAACAAAATGACTAGTAGGAAGTAATATTTTTGCAATTTTCCTCTCATAATTATTTAAATATAAATACAAACCTTAATTTTTTTCTTTTTTTTAACCACAATCATTCCAGTGAATTATTTTTTGTAGTACCGGGGAGACCTCTACTACCCAAAGTGGAAGACGAGACTAGCCCCTAAAAGCTACAATCGCTGCCACCAGGTGGCAGTAGTGAGTTATATCTAGTCCGCCGAACTGTTCTCCCTTGTCCCTGTGATGATGTCATAAGATTCTGCATTTGATTCTGTCCTAGTCAAAATTTGTCCAGTCACTTCGAAGATGTGGAAGGCATACTCACAAGGTCCTAGATCTCATACGTGTGTGGAAAAACTAACGTATGACAGAATTGGAATTGCATAAAACGAGGTAAAAGCAATGTGAAATTTGTAGTCTTAAATGTAGGTTCAAAACTTACACGAGTAAAAGTCTCCCAGAAGGCAAGACAGAGAGGAAAGTCGCCTGGAGGGAATTCAGATATATGGATGCTGTCTTAACTCTTTGGTGACCAGCTATGTCACATTTAAGACTCTTGTTAAAATTTTTACCCGTTGCCTTTGCCAAAAATTAAGTCTCTATCCCAGATCATCTCTGAATACCTATCTGCTCTAATAGTCTCTGTTAACAAAAAACACATTGTATGTTTGTAGAAGATTCAGAGTATCTTAAGGTAAAAGACAACCCATTGGTAATATTTTGATATATGTACGCTATTTCCGCTTTATTTCTAAGCACATATATGTATGTGGATATATTTTTTAATTTACATTCTTCTGCATGTTGAGTTCTACAGAAGTCTCCTTACAGATCATGACACACACACTTCCCTATTCATATCGCAGCACTGTTTGGACACTCCAGCAAAACAGTTTTCCTGGATACGTCATCCCTGGAAGGCCCCAGACTCATCTGATACTTTCTTCCTTTTTCAATGTTTGTTTTGCAATTTTTGTCTTTCACAAACTCTTAGGATAAAATACACACGCACACACATACACACACATGCACACAGGAACACAACAAATTCCTCCTCCACTTATGGAACTATGTAGTCATCATTCTGTTGTCCCAGTGTCTGTAAACACATGTATCACAAGTGTCAGACCTCAGGTTCTGCTCCAAAGGACGTGACCAGCTCTTGGGCTGGGGTCAAATACTTGGTCTTAGGTTGAAATGAATAACTGGGTAGAAGACTAAAGATTAATTCATTGTGAAACTTTCTTTCTTTCTTTCATCATTTCTGTATAACTGGTTGGCTCAAATAGTGGCTCACCTCTGGCTTTTCTACAAGCTGTCCTTTTCTTCTCAGTACCCCTGCTGTGGTTCTCAATCTTTACTCCTTGCTTCAGAGTTATTTTTTCAACTAGCTCAATCCAGCAACTAAATGCCCTGATCAAAAATAACAATAAATGCAAATGTGTGAGGCGCACATTGACTGGCTAGGTAACATGTTGTGCATCTTCCATTCTACCTTGAAAATATCTCCACTTAAACTTTAATTAGCATTATGATCTATCAGTGTTACCATTTCTTGGGGAATTTGAATTTACTCTAAATTTTTAATGCCTGTCTAAAATATACAATTCACATACATTTATGTATGGTAATATTAATGTATGTTATGAAAGTCTTTATTTAGAAAAAGAAGCATAGTAATTCCATAAAAATTACTTATTTTCTGTGTTTTTTAATTTTATATCTGCCAATGCCTTTTAATCATTATTTTACATATATGCAAATATTTTCAGCTATGCTTTTATATGAAATCCTTTTTTATTTGTATTTTGAAAGTTTTAATGTTAATGAGAAATTATATACACGTTTTAAATATCCATCCTTATCAATTTAATAACACCTATATTATGCCTCTCTTTCTGGTTTGATTTTGATGTCTTTCCTACAGTAAAATTTTTAATATGTTAGTCCCAGATTTCAGTTGTCATATCGTATAACTCATAAGAACTTTTAAACTTATTTTGCCATTTTATTTTGATATAAATTTTGCAAATTTTCCATTTTTATCACATGGAAACAACATATCTTTTCCATATAAAAATATAAAACCTATAAGACATCTGCAATTTAATTCTTTTGAGTGAAGAATAGACACCTCTAAAGATGACCTTTAAGCTAATTAAGAGGTAAAAACTAAATTATAATCAAAACCACCTGAACTTGCCATGCTAAATGCCATTTCTACATTCATGATGATTTTTAGGAAGTAGTAACTTTTTCTTTATCATGATTTTACCAAAGATCCTAACTGTCTCAATGCCACAGACAATATGCTTATCAGAATGGAACAGAGCAATGCTGATATTTAAGCACCCTCAAGAAAAAGAAGCACTTGTAGAGTGTTTTTAGGAGTGTAACTTGGAGCAGCCATTATGGAAAACACTACAGAAAAAACTAGAAAGTTTCCTCCAAAAATTAAAAATGGGGCAACCACACAATTGAGCAACGTCACTTCTGTATATACATGCAAAAAATGAAATTAATTTTGCAGAGAAATATCTGCACCTCCACGTTTACTGTACACTATTCACAATGGCCACCGTACGGAAACAACCTGTCTGTTGGTGGACGGGCGGATGAGGGAAATGTGGTCTCAGCTACCGTAATAATCTTTTTCTGAGACTGCTTGCCGCCGTTCTTGTCTTTCAAACTTGTTCTACACACCACAGCCTTTAAAAAGCTCCAAATGTATTTAGAACATATATGAACACAAGAAGATAAAAGATAACAAAATTCATATATTTCTTAAATACATTTGAATTTCTTTTTAAGGCTGCAGTGTGTAGAGTAGATCTGCAATGAGCAAGAGTTGATGTGCAGAGTCCCATAAAGATGTGATTAGAGTGATGCAGGCCAGAGATAATAATGTGACAGCAGTGGAGATAGAGAAACCTGAACAGAACACAGGCATGTTTATGCAGATCGAATCGATAGAAATCAGTGAGATGAGGAAGAGAATGTTTGGAAGAGGGATAGCAACAGAAGTGGCTGAGATTGTGGACTATAAAACATGAATACGAGGTTTCAAAATCCAAGTCTGCTATTTTTAGGTTCTGTGACCCTCGGTAGTTCATTTAACTTGTCTGTCTCATGTCTTCCTTGAAAAACATAGCATAATGATATTTCCATCTCATTGCATTGTAGGCATAAAATGAATTATTGCTTATTAGATTTTAATTTAGGCCAGCATGTTTACTGCGTACTAAGCACACTTAAAGTGCTTGTTATTATGATGACAGTGACGCCATTAAAAAAGTAGTTTTGACAAAGGAAATCAGGAGTTTGGTTTGGAACATTTTTGTGTTGGAAGTTTATTTAAAACATATAAATTATGTTGAGCAGGCAGTTGGGTATTTGGATCTAGGAGAAAGAATCTGAGTTGCAGAGAGAAATGTTATGCTTTGGTATATCTATAATAATTAAATCTATAAAAGATGAGGTTTTAAGGTGGAAGACAAGAAGACCCAAGACAAAGTTTCAAAGAAAATCCAATTTTAAGGAAGGATAAGAAAAAGGAACTGGCAAGGAAGACAAAAGAACAGTCAGAGATACAGAAAAAAACCAAAACACTGAGATACTGCAGAAACCCAAGGCTTGCAGCGGGAAGACGTGCTTGAGTCTTTTTGGTGCTGATGCAAGATCTTCAAATTTGAACCTGAAAAGTACCTATTACTGGGTGTAGCACTGTGGAGGTTGGTAATCACATGAAAGAAATTTTGGGTAAAATGGTGAGACAGAAGTCAGGTTGAAGTGGTAAGAAAGTAGAGTCCATGAATGTAGATCTGAGTAGTCTGACTGTGAAAAGGGAGATGAGCTAGGACAGTAAATTGAGAATAAGAAGGACTTTTTTGTAATGCCAGTTTGGAAATGAGTAAATGCTGAGGAAAAGTCCAATACTCTATAATGGAATTTTTTTGAGAAGGCCCAGAGGAATGGGGTCCAGAAAGAAGAGGCTGGAGAAGAGACTTTGACTCCATTATGTCTGGAGAAGTTGAGTGGCAGATGCAGATAGAGTCCTACACTTTACAGAGATACCACCGTCTGCTGGTTTCTATTCACTCTGTGAAGCAGGCAGCAGAGACACATGTGACGACTAAGGAGAAACCTTCAGAGAGAGATGTGAAGAGAGTGGAGGAGGCTCTAAATTTCTTGTGGAGAAAATTAGAGTGACTTGGTCAGAGAAGCACAGTAGGGTAGGGCAGCAGCGTGATGTAGTAGTTGATCTTTGTGGTCTTGAAAGCAGGGAAGCCAGCTGCTTTACTGTGTAAGTGATTTTTCACCAACGTTGTTTGGCTGTTCAAGAGCGCACGTGGTAAGGAGAGCAAATGGTTGGGTGTATCGAAAGCTAGGATCTTGGTAAATAACTGCCATTCAAAGAAAGTTAAGAAAAAGGCTTTGAGATTCGTTAGGAAGGTTATTTAAATGACTTCCCATGCAGTCTCAATGGGATAAGGAAGAAAATTTAACAAAGGAGAGGGCCAATCCAGAGAGAAAAGCTAGATGCTTCAGTGACATTGGCCCGTCAGTGGGGTTGAAGGACAATAGGCGTAGTAGTAATTCAACAGCAAAGGTAGAAGAAACTGTGGTGAATCAGCCAATGTATGGTGAATAGGAAGGTGAAATTTGTCTCTTTCTATCCCTAAATAACTACAATAGTAAGCACATACTATTGTGCTTCCAATTACATGAGATTTGAAAACAAGGTAGCCAAAAAACAGCTTTCTACTCTAAATTTAGAGTCAAAAATAAAGAAGACTAAGAGACAGTCTGCTTACAGAGAAAGTTTGAATACTTTCCTAACTCTTCCACCCACATACTGCTAAGGAAGAGAAAATGGAAGTCTCCCACTTAGCATCATGAGATAGATATTGAGAAATCACCATTTGGAGAACCTGATGTCTGCCCCCTGGACTTAGACTACAAGAGGTCAGTGGACTAGTATTTGACACACTCCTGAAAAATTACAAAGTTTAAAATCTTGGTTGAATCTCCTGACCCACGGAGTTTCAGCTGTACT
Source organism: Hystrix cristata (assembly GCA_004026905.1). NCBI lineage: Eukaryota > Metazoa > Chordata > Mammalia > Rodentia > Hystricidae > Hystrix > Hystrix cristata. The sequence goes on along the minus strand of PVJO010000098.1, from coordinate 76,127 downwards.
TCCATAATGATGGTACCTGTTTCTCATCGAACAGATGTAGGGAACGCATAGGAAGAGAGGTATTTTGTGCCGCTGGGTTGGAAATGTCATCCAAGTGGGCTCTGTGACGGAGTGAGTGAAGCTTAGCATAAAGACACTAGGTTGACTATCACATACAGAAAATACGAGTGTGTCACAAGCATACAATTGGAAGAGACCCTTCGCCTGCACAGAGGAGCAACAACCTGATGTTCTTATCTGGTGATAGGAGTCTGTAAAAAATCCATATTAGAGTTCACCATTTGGAATCATTTTGAATACTACCCTTCCCCAGCCTGGAGAGTAAACTGTAATATTTTAATTAAAATGCCAGTCAAATAAGACCTTTCCTGTTCCTTGCCACTCTTCTCCTGATCCTGCCCATCCCTGCAACTTCCAATGTGGAAAATTTAGATACAGAGTTTAGCAAGTGATAGGAAGAATTAGAGTTAAAGGAGAGAGAGAGAAATGGTCAGGCCACAACAACCTTCCAACTAAGTCTCTCGAGTGTGCCTGACCAAGGAGGAAGAGAAGCTTTAACTTTAAAGTTGAGGCTGTTTTTATTAAATGAAGCATTGTTCATTTCAACTAGTGAAACAAAACTGCTGTTCTGACTAAACATGACAGAAAGACTTTTATTAAATGAAGTAATAAGACATTTATTAATTTTTCCCTAGATTTTACCACAAGAACAACTATAACCAAACAAAGGGTGTGTTTATAGAGGTCACAAGTGAGAAAAAGAATAAAGTTGCTTTTGGCGTGCACCCAGTGAAATCCAACTCTCATACAACACACTTCCCTGTGGAGCAGTGATTGCCCTGGTAGAAATATTTGGGGATTTGTACGGGGCAAGGGGTAACTCTAGGAGCAGTGACTGCCCTGAGGTAAAAGGAAGATGAATTGAAGGTCTTCGGAAATGAGGTCAAAACTCTGTGAAGAAAGATTATCGTAAGTGCAATATAGTCATCTAGATTCTTATAGAATTTGAAGTAGGAATGATGACCATGTGTCAGGTACAAATGATATCCTAAATAATGGCACTAAGTGGCCAGGAGATCAGGATACTATGATCAAAAAGAAGGAAGAGAGAGATTTCCAAATTACATAATCCTTAAAGAAAAAGAGATTCACTTTTTTCTGAGTAGAGGATTACTGCTTTGAAAGAAGTAATGTGGAGCCAGAAACACACTGATTCCATCTCCCAGTGCTGAGGTCTGTGGGTCTGAAAACACTCAGTCTTGGGTAATACCCTCTGGACACTGATGTCACTAAGCATCAGGGCAGGGAACCTCCCCAGCAGAGGTTGAAGAAATTATTGACCACGTACAACTAATACCAGCAGAAAGTGGTGGAAAACTTTGGGAATCATGGTGAGAAGGGACGAGACAGTAGAAGAATTGAGACAGAGATGAGAAGGAAGGATTGGGAAATAGACATCATTATGTTTGTATAATATTGCAGTAGTTTCAGTTTAAATATCTTTTATTGTTATATTTCCATGGATAAATGTCTTATCAGTCTGCTCATCTTGCCATTATAAAATACCACAGACTGGGTGGCTTCAAGGACAAAAGTTCCTTTCTCATTATTCTGGAGGTTGGAGATCTATAAACAAGGTCCGGAAGGGAGAGTATCAGGTGAGGGCTCCCTGGGTTGCAGATGGCTGCATTCTTACCGTCTCTTCTCCTGACAGACAGAGAAATCAAGATCTCTCATGTCTCCTCTTATAAGAGCATCATTCCCTTCAGACTAGGGTCTCGTCCTTGTGGTGTCATCTCACCTGATTACCTCCCAAAAGCCCCGTCTCCAAACACCAGCTCAATAGGAGTCCGTGGGGGCAGGACACATTCATTCTGTAAGAAATGTTCTCACTGGTGGTTATGACCACAAACAGAGCTGTTCTCATAGTGTATTTTCTTTTTGAACAGAACTCCGTCACGGGAAAACAATATCGGTCAAAGAGGGATCACATGCTGTGTAAACTCATGTGTTTGTGTATTGCTTACTCTTCCACCATTGGTGGACTGACAACAATCACTGGTACCTCCACCAACCTGATCTTCACTGAGCACTTCAATTCGTAAGTAAAATCACTGGATTAGGGACTTTACAAATCAATAGCACTTAAATTATAAAAACTATTCTTACTTGATTCAGAGAATACAAGGACAGAGAGGGTACGCTGGGTTGATTCGTCTTTGGCTCCTTCAGGACATCCATAGGTCTAGAGATTTTCCTTTGGAGTAGAATTAAACATGCAGGACCAATCGAATAAGCATGTTCCTGCAGATTCCAATTTATGCAACGCTTAGGAACTGGGCATTTGGACTGAAATAACAAAGGTAAGTAGGGGTACTAATTACAAAAGACTTGGTTTGGAATTGAAAGAAATTTGAAGGATTGAGCAGTTACAAGAAATGTCAGTAATGAAGTATTCTACAGACATATGTGACTCTAAATATAAGTTTGAAACTGTGATGCCAATCTATTACAAAAAATGAGAAGTCTGGATTCAGCAGTCATAGCACTTTGGTTAAAAATGCCACAATTTATACTTTGTGAATATGAACCAGAAAAAGTACATTGTTCTCACAAGAGATGATTTTCGTATCTAAAAGAGTCATGGTTTGGAGGATTGTTGTGACGAATAAATGCATACATGATTTTTAAAATATTTTTCATGATGTAATTATTCAAACAATTGTTTGAAAGTCTGTGTTTCTTTTGAGAGCTCAGACTGATTCTACAGCCAAGGTATATTTCAAGCAATAGGAAGACATATAATTGTGAGTTTTAAGGAGGTGAACGACATCAACAAAGCCCATGAACAGGAGTCAGTCTTTTTCACAGAAAAATTAGGCTTCAGAAGCAGGAAAAGTACATTCTAGGAAGCAGATTCACACCCCCTATGAACTTCCTGAAATTATTTTCAAAATGCTGTATGTGCATCATTTCTTCAGGAAATGTAACACTTGAAGAATGTCAACCCACAGTTTAAAAAGAATGGGAGCTTGCAAACAAGGAACACTGGTGTGGACGTTTAGATTCAGTATCACAAAGCCCCCCGTATCTACTCACTGGTTCAGTGAATATACATCCTTCGCGTGTATGCAACGACCAACTTAAGAAGCAACCTTTGAAAGACATTTTGTTTATAAGTGGCAGTCTTCTGACTGTGCCAGAGTGGATATATTCAATATATACACTAATCCAAGATAGGAAATACACCTGACTCCTTTTAGAAACCTAGATTTGGATCGTTGATCACGAATTCCCCGTTAAAAGAGATTTCGCATCTCAATCTTCTCTGCATAACATTTGAACCAAATTCTTATTGTTTTATTCTTGTTAGAGAGTTGGTAGTTTAGGCTATTACAGTGAAATTACTTGATACAATTGAAATAATCCATACTGAGTTTGTCTTTGGTCTTTGTGTTCCTGCACTGTGTATTAACCAATTTTTTCTGTTAATTTTTTCTTTAGTCTTTGAATACATTAATCCATTTGTACTGACAAATTGAGAGTATTGTAGCACTGGAAATAATTAGGCAAAAACTCTGAGAATTAGGAAAATCCTCAAAGAATCCTTTTCTGGTAGAAAATATTAGGACATTATTATATGTGCTGCCGAAGTGAGCACAGAAGGACATTAGTAATGCTTAATAAAGTTTTTCTTAAATGTTGATCTTATAAAATGCAATAGTACTCCAAAGCAACAACATAACAGTGTCTAGTCAATTTAATTGGAAAACGTTATAGAAATTTAAAACTGTCAAAAAAAATGATATTCTTTGTTCAGATGTTTGGAGTTGGGGAGACATTGCTCTTTTTTTTTTTTCACAAATCCACTATAATAACGCTACTCTTTTTCTCTTGATATTGCTTGACATCTTTTTGAGTAATTAAAAATGATTATTTTGTACAATTTCATTTTGGATCTCTCCCAGCTCCAAACGAAACGTGATTGTCAATGACTTCCGACTATTGACATTTAAAGGAAGGTGCCATCTTACAAATATATAATTGGAGGGAGGGATTAGATGACATATTTTGAAACGTCATCTAGCTATCTACCTCTCTATATATTTATCAATCCATCTATCCATATATTCTTTTATTGGATAGATTGATAGTAGATAGACAGTTCTTATGGCTATTTATATCAAATAATACCTATGTCTTTTATTATCCTTTTTACATAAAGAAAATAGGAACAACAACTCCCAAGAATGCTGAATTTATTCTGTGTAAATAAAAACAGACTTCCAGTCATGAATTCAGTCAATCAACAAGCAGTTTGTGAGGACTAGCAGTGTGCAATGCACTGTTTTGAATTCTATTGGACAATGCTAAAAATAAAACCTACTAGGAAGAGTCCATCAAGTTGTCCAGAAAAAAAAAATCTGTGGAAATTAATAAATATATATGGCTAAAAGGAATATGGCATTATATAGCCCTTATCAGAGAGATGCTTTGCTACACACTGTAGTGAACATACATCCTCACCGTAGAGGTAAATACAGTGTAATGGTGGTTAAAAGCATAGGTTCTGGAGTTAAAATGTCTGACTCCAAATCCCAGCATTTCCACTTACCAGCTAAGTTACCAGACACAATACTTAAACTCTCCCAACTCATTACCTTCCCAGAAGTATAAGAAAAATAATATGAACCCCATCTTACAGAGTTTTTTGGGGGTTTTACCTAAAATAAACAGCACCCAGATGGTGCTAACACAGAACACATGCATGTTCTCAGCAAATGTTGGTTATTATTACTAGAAAGGAGAAAATTGAGGTGCGGGTTAGCAGTTTGTGGACCAAAGAAAGGCCAGACTCCAAAAACTGTTCCTTAAAACGTTACCCCCGGCTTGGGGGTTTAGCTCAAGTGGTAGAGCACTTACCTACCAAGTGCAAGGCCCTGAGTTTGATCCCCAACAACTGCCCCCTGCCAAAGTTACCTCCTTAGAAACAACTGAAAGTGTGAAAAAGAACTAACTACCTATACCATCCTTGATCACTAGGGAAAATGTGTTCACATGATTTGAAACAATATTACAAAAAGTAAAACCATCTTCATGAAGAAAAGTAGTACAAATAATTCATAAAATTAAAGTACTAAAAGTCTGCAATAGTTTTTTGTTTTGTTTTGTTTTGTTTTAAGGAAAAGGTGTGGAGTAGTGTGCATGTTTTACAGTTTAAAGTACAGTATGCAGATGAATTGGCATCCTAGCAGGCTGGAGACAGGACACCAATTAGAAGTCTGTTACCAAAGTGCTGACAAATGATGAAAGGCTACTTGTGAAGAGACAGGAAGAGATAGACTCAAAATGCTGTACAGCAAGATTATCAGTGATTAAGTGTAAGGATTTTAGGTTAAGGAGCAGTTAGGCCAACCCTGGGGATGTTTGGCCATATCATGGGTAGACACTGATACCGTGAACTTGCAGAGAAGACGTGGGAAGGTGCAGGTTCCCCGAGAAATTCACAGACTGAACCCAGACACACTGGCGTGACCTACTGTGAGCCCACCCTTAGGCGATCTTTAATGGGCCTTGGAAAATGCACTATTTAAATTATAAATTGGGGGCGGGCCTGTATTTATAAAAGCAAATGTTAAATTCCTAAGCATTTTTCTCTTCATAAATGAGCAACACACATTTCCCAGAACCAATTTCTCTGGCAAATCAATCGGAGAAATGTGTACACTGCAGAGTTTGAACTCAGATCTTGGTTCAGATTTCAAGCCTGCCCTACATGAGCTTAAATTCTGCAAACCTCAGGTTCCTCACCTGTAAAATGAAGGCAATACCAAAACTTGTTTTTGTGTGGATTAAAAGGCCTGCTGCACGCGTGGCTCTGGCAGAGGCTGGCACACACTTGCCTCTCAGCAGTGCTGGCTGTTGGGACTGCTGCTGCTCCTAGTTCTGCTATCACAGTTAGAAATCTAAGCCTGGCTCATGAATAACAAGTAGTTAATATTTTTGAACAGAACCTCAGGAAATACACAAATCCAAAACTGAAAGAGGCTTTGCTCAGAAATAATCAAAACAGCCATTAATCAAAAGGACTATAAGACGTGTGGACACTAGCTTATTATGATTTTTAATGGCCAGAATCTGTTACGATGATGTACATTTCCATGACTACAACTATTCTGTTGAAGAGGTTTCTGTGTTTTTCATTGGTATTAAAGTTATTCAGCTTTTTATAGTTGGTCACGAGAACCACAGTGACAACTTTTTCTTCCTAAAATGTCAATATTTAAGTACACACAACTTAGGTCAAGACATGGCTTCATATTGTGGGGCAGTCATTTTTGTCATTGTTATAAAACATCCATAGAACCTAAAGGTTGTATTCTAGCATATATATATATATATATAGAGAGAGAGAGAGAGGGAGATAATTTCCTATTTTAGCTGGTAGCAGGTGTTGAGGATGCAGTGGTTTAATGAAAAGAGGCTGTGTTTTAAACTAAAATTCCTCATTGATTTGAAAATCCAGCTTGATCGCAAAATCTGTGACCTTGAACAATCCATTTAACCTCAACTTCTTCCCATGTGTAATGGAAATACAATGCTCTCCTCACGGGCTCTTCATTAGACTTAAACATACTTAGGTCATCCGCTCATCCCTACACCTCTCCCTGACCTCTAAAATTTAGAGTGGTCCAGAGTCCCCTGCCGGTTTCTCTTTACATCTAAATCTCCATCTCCTACATTAACATATCCATTTTCATGGCTTATGATGCCATGTATGGACTGATGAGTACTAGCTTTTTATCACCGTCCTCTGAATTCTAGTCTCACTTGCCTAGCTGCCTGTCCAACATTACCACTTGGAAACTAAGACACATCTCAAGTTGACACACCCACAGGAGTGCACCAGGCGTGCACCAGTGCACAGAGCCACATATGCACCAGGCCTTTTCTTTTCGTGCATATTAATTGCGTAGAAAAATGTGATTCTTTATGGCATTTTGCTATAATCACTTAACTTATTTTGATTATTTTCTTCTCTCTTCTCCCCCCTAATTCCCTGCCCCATCTCTAAAGACCTGCTAGTTTCCACAGGCTCATTCTGGATCTCCCACCCCTCACTCATCTGTCCCCTAACAACAACATTTCTTCCTTCAGACCTCACCGTTACAATATATGGCACTTTCCCCCATTTCTCACATTTTATTCCAAATATATCTACAATTTGTTGAAAGTTTTTTTTTAAATTGAATTGATGTATAAAAAACTGTATCTTCAGCGTATACCAGGTGATGCTTCAATATGCACTCAGCCAGTTTGAACATCTGTATCTCTTCACCATTTATCATTTCTTTGTAGCAAAATATTCAAAATCCTTTTCTAGCTTTTTTCAAATATATAGTACATTATATTATATCAGCCCTATTATGCAATGAAACAGCAGAATTGATTTCCCCCTTCTAACTGTAGCCACCGATCAGCCTTTCTCCATCTCTCTCTCCCCTGCTGCCGTCTCCAGCCTGCGGTAACTGCTTTCCCACTGTTCACTTTTAGGTTCTACATATTAGTAAGATCATGTGTGAGTTGTCTTTTTGTGTTGTACTAACAACGATCCCCCTGTGTACACCCATTTCTTGTGTGTTTCATGAATATCAAGTAAATTAAGTAAGTTGCTAGGTTTTGTTACATGCACTTCCTTAGAGATTGATCAAAGAGGATAAAAATTGAAATATTCCCACTCTTGCTTTTGTGGGATGCAGGAATAGTACACACAGTTACAGAATCAAAATGGGAAGTAACCCAGCTACTAGATCTAACGGTGGGACTATCCCAGGACTTTCTTCTTGCTAGCAGCACAGGAGAGATGACCATGACCAATGACCATGACTGTAGAAAAGAGTTCCCCTTGTCCCTCCTCCTTGAACACTTTTCTGTGCTTTCACACAGACGCTATCCTGATTGTCAATGCCTCAACTTTGGATCATGGTTTCTGTTTTCCTTCCCGGCTGCTATTATTATTTTACTGCTGTCCTGGATCTGGCTTCAGTGGCTTTTCCTAGGATTCAAGTAAGTAAATATGTTCATATTTGAAGGACAAATGAAGGTGTCTAAATTCCAAGTTTTTAATTCTTTATCCAGTGCTGTTTGCTGTATACCATGTGTGCTGCATTTGCATTTTTTTTCTTGGCCACCAGACAGAAACACACAAACATCTATCTTTAAGGCTAAGATAGAATCTAAGTTAAACTAAGGTGGCTGTGGAAGTCAGTGTTTAAAAAGCAAACCCATCCAGGTGTTCTTTGAATCCTAACCCAATAAAATACAAGCAAGGCAGAGAGGCATAAGGAACTCACTATGATGAACACAGTCCAGTTTCTGAGAGTAGAGTTTTTACCAGCTTGGATCCTTCACTTGATTTAATGTGGCATTTTCTTGGGCTATCAAGTTACTCTCATGTATAACATACAAGTCTTCCTGCTTTGTACTAGCACCAAAATTGATACCACCTTCATAGTAAAAGGTAAAATAAAGATCTGAGACTGTTCTCCATGCGAAGAATATTGGATTAAGTATCAGGACATCAGGAATACAACTGGGGCATCTCACAGGCCAGATGAGTGATCTTGACAAGTCCTACCTCGTGCTACCTAAGGTGTCTTCAACCACAAAACAATAGAATTTACCCAAAAGATCAGTAAGATCACTTGCAACACTCTAATTCTAACACACCTGGATCCAGGCTGAACACACAGAAGCCAAGGTAAGAAACACAGATCAATAAAGTGCTTCTAATGCCGCCAAAGTGTTCAACATGTATTCAACGAAATTTTCAAAATATTGCTTTGACTAGGATTGAAGCTGGTGGTTCAGAAGCAACGGTGAGTTGTGTGACTTAAGTGACAAGCCAGCAGTGAGCACTATGTAGAGCTTCTCAGCAAAATGTAAAATGCTGCCTGTATTTTTCAGTTCATGTAATAATCCTCCAGCCAGTTCACGTAGTAATCCTCCAAAAGAGAGTTGAAATAGCCACGTAGCAAATATTGCAGATTTTTCTTGAAAAAGAAAATAATTCGAAATCATTTTTATACAGTTCTATTTAAATAATTCCAAAGACCCATGAATAAAGCAGCATATTATTCACCAAGCCAGGCTGAAGTCAGCCCTTTATACTTCTTTTGAAAAGCAAAGCAATATGGTCAGGTGGTTCCCTGCCTGTGCCACATTTTCCAAGCATTAGTAGCATAAGGACTGACCCTGCCCCTCTGGATTCTTTTTCCTGATTTTTCTCCAGAACTGTCCAATTGTGTTAGTAGAGGGAAGATGGCACTGATGATTAAAAAATAATTCTATACAGATTGTGAGATCAGCATGTAGCAGTTCCCTGCGGGAGCAAATGTGTGGGATGTCACTGCCTTCAGCAGGTGGGCGTCAGTGGGGAGAGGCCGGCTGCATAGTTAAGTACCCCTCCCAGGAAACCCGAACCTTCAGAGGCCTGGTCAGTGGCACAGGTAGAAATGCCAGGTCCTGGGACTAGAACCCCAAGTTGGCGGAGAAAGTATTCGGCTGCAGCCTCAGAATTGTTTCTGTTCTTTGTTGCTACATGTAATGACTTTCTAAAATATACACGCAATGATTGTTATTATTTTAAAGCAGCCTACCTCTTAGGAGAAATTAAGAAGATAAAGGGCAGATGTATTAAAATATGTTCATATGAGACAAAAATCCCAGGAAGAGCGTACATTACGCGAAGTGCATAAATCACGATCAGTGGCATGTTTCAACAATCCCCTTGCTGTCCACTGTTGGTTAGACACTGAACAGCTTCATGCTCCGGCTAATTTTTCAGTGTCCTTTTCAGCATGCCGGTATGTTCACCTTCAGAGGTTTTAGATTGACGAATAGAAATTATCAGCCACTCCCCTGGCAGGCCACCATACATTCTGATTAGTGCGCTGGCAGTTAACACAGTTAGCTCACCACTACAAATGACCCCAACACACTTCAGAGGAGAAGCCCACCTATGAGGGCCTCCAAGCTTATTTAAATGGAGAGGTTGATGCACTGTCATATGCTCCGTCAGTTCTCCGTGAAGGCATTAACTTTCATTCATAATGATGCCAATTCGGCTTTGATTTAACTGTTTAGTGTCCACAACCAAAGTGGCAAAACACATGTGGATTGTATTGGGTGGAAGGACAGTCTTATCTTTCTCTTCAGCTATACTATGCTATAGAGATCTCTCAAGTGGCCCACAGGTTAGTTTCTTATAATAGTAGTATTAATGTTTTGTCAGGGCACAACATTTTGAGAGTGGAAAAATTACTAGTTAGTAATTTAATCGAGTATGTAAAATGTAATTATGCCCTCATTGGTCATAACTTGAACAGTATCTAATTATTTCAGTTGTTGCGGTATATGCATAAAGGTAATTATGAATGCATATGATAGATTAAGAAGTAAGGAAATATACTCCTTCAAATGTAATTGCACCCTAAACAAGGTTGCGTAGCCAAGTTATAGGGGAAAATCAAAACAAACAAAAAAATAAACAAACAACCTACAAAATGTGTCTTTCTGAGATAACTAAGTTCTCACTGCCCCAGGCTTCCTTTTACCCTCTTCTAAACATGCTTGTTTGTCCCGGCAATTTTACAAGACAAAACGTCCCTGCCTTCTACATCTACACATAATGTAAACGGAACTACTCTAAATATTCCAGAGGACAATCTCTAAGAATCTAGCCATTGTTTTTTTTCCTGCCTCTGGAGGATTTTTCTTTTTAATCTACATCTAGAGCAGCCACACACACTCACACACACACACACACACACACACACACACACACACACAATTGTTCAAGGTTTTAAAGACCCTGGACTTCGGGAGAGAAATATTAGTCACAGTGCAAAATCAGGAGAACAAGCAGCTAAAAACTGTACAGAGTATCAGTTACTATTGGAAATAAACTAGAAGATGCTGGTGCTACTAGGACAGAGGGTTGAAGAAACTTAGAGGCAGACATCATGTCATAAAGTTGGGTTTAGAGAATGGACCTAGTGTGGACTCTGGCCAGAATCAGTATATGGGACTTCTCTGCTTTGGTGTATAGCTCAAGTTAAGCATCTTTGTGAAATATAATGAATCTGATGTGAACTGTCTCATAAATTTGCCAAAGGCACTATTGAGTTAATGAATTGAACATTTACTGCATATTCTAGTATTAAGCAACAACAGGCCAAAGAAAACACCTATGGTACTGTCCCTGTCCTCAATTCTACCTAATTACTGTGATGATACTTATACATGTGCAACAATTAGCAACAATTATTACTTAGTATAATAAATACGTTTTCAAAATATAGTAAAATGATAAAATATATAATAAAGTGTTAAATACAGATGAGTGGTACATAGCAAATTTCAGTGGCGCAGAAGGATTTGGAAACAAGCAATGGAAGACGGCACGGAGAGTATACAACAAAAATTAAGCAGTGAAAAGTGAGCAGATCAGGCGAAACAGAAGCGGGGGAGAGGACACTCAAGGAAAGAAGGAAAAATATAAGCACATATGTTCAGTTATTAGCAGGGAGATTTGTATTTGATGAAGTTTTCACAACAGCATCTTTCATCAAAGGGAGTCATGATGAAAGAATCTTTCACTTAACAGACACTTTTTTTTTATTTTTTCAGTTTCAAGGAGATGTTCAGTTGTGGCAAAACCAAAACAGCCAGAGAAAAAGCTTGTGCGGCAGTTATTAAGCAAGAATACCAAAAACTTGGGCCAATGAGGTAAGACAGGTGTGCGCGTGCACATGTGCGACCACACACACACACAATCACGCACACTCAACTACTCTGCGGGTGCTGTGTGTGCTTTAGGTAGTTGCTTAAAAGCAAATAATCACCTAACTTTCCTCAAGATATTTATAACAATTAGGGCTCCAAATTTGCTAAACTTCGTGAAAATAATGCAACTTGACAAGCTGTCTGCCACTACTTAACTACAGTTTTCCAGGTAGAATGTCATGAGAGGTCACAGAAAGGAAGAAAGGCCTTTCCCAGCCGCACAGATGTTCTCGAATCCCTGACACACCAGTTCTTAGAGTGTCTGGTGCTCTGCCGTGATTACCCTTGACAGTAGCACTGAGAGTCTCCACAAATATCCTGACAGAACATGAATGACAGCCGCGGAATTTCTCCACAGGTATCAGGAAATCGTAACCTTGGTTCTCTTCGTGACAATGGCCCTGCTGTGGTTCAGCCGAGATCCGGGATTTGTCCCTGGTTGGTCTGTACTTTTTTCAAAGTAAGTTTTACATGATATACTTGTCAGACCGTCTTCCTTTATAGCCTGTTTTTCTCCTTAGCAGTTCTGCAACTTTGAATGTTTATGAGATTTCTTTCTTCTTTTTTATATAAATGTTTATTATGCGGACTAAGTGTTGCTCAATGCCTTTTAATTATCTGACCTAAATTCACATTCTGTGCTTCTTACCAATTTAAGGTTTTGTTTTTATTTCTATGGAGGACTATTTATTGGACTCAATGTCTTGCCTTACAGAACATTTTTGTGTTAATTCATTACAAATTCAACCCAGCCTCTTTTTCATACATAAGGAATTCCTAAGTAATAAGACTGATTTTAAAAACCGGCACTAGAAGGCAGTCAGAACTAATTATATCTCTCAGTGTCTTATATACCAGCAGTCATTTCTGAGTCATGTGAAGTGAGGGGGAAGATTGTAGCAAAATTTTCTAAATTAAGAAACATCTTACATGTCAATATAAGTAATTTGGTTTTGAGAGTTGTGTTCCCAATGTATCTTTCACCGAAATACTCTAATTCCTCAATTCAGCGGATTTGCGACTTGGACTTCCTGTTTTACACTCCCTAGTAAGAATCCACATAGTCTGGGGGCAGAAACCAAAATTTGTTAGTCAGATGTATTCTGGCCATGTGAAATAAGGAAACTACTCCTCTGAATCAGAGCCTTCTGGTTTTATGGGCCTGGCCAATATTTTTCAAGCATGTAAAACTTGAACCCATATTTCGAATGCACACAAGTCAAGCAATGCTATGTGGTAGCAAGTTTCAGATCAGTTTCATCCTTAAAAATCATTTTTATTTCCCTTTGGGGTAAAATTTTTCATTTTGAGATGTCTAAACCAAAAATATCATCCAATTATTCAAGGCAAGTTATTGTTTAATAGTTGATTCGCCCTTTGTGATTTCATTACAGGATCTAGATCAACATCAAAAATTCTCACTTTTAAAATAAAAATCCTACCATCCTAGATAGGGAAAATCTTTCTCTAAATACTAGTGTATAAAAGCTAAATGAAATCAGACAATATCTAATAAAACCAGGCAAAAATCCCCAAAGGAAATTCAAAATGATTGACTTCAAATTTTACCCCTTCTGGGAGGATAATGTAATTCATATGCTGTTTTGTTTGTAGCAAGAAACTAGTGTATTTGCTATGGGCAGGTGCTTATATCACCTAGCATTCTGAGAGGAAACAGCAGGAAAAGGAACAAAGATTTGAGACAGGATGGGATTTGCAGACGGACATCTGATGACAAACCCAAAGCAAATAAAATTTGTATAAGTTTAATATTTTTATAAAACTGAGACTGCTTCATTCATAATGAACTAAGAGACGAAGGGAAGGTGAGGGAGGGAAGAAATTAATACGTGTCGGTACATGTACCAAGGCCCCATGATGAGTGGAATCATTATGTATTACAAACATGTACCAATAAAAATAATATTTTCAAGTGTTTTGAAAATAAATTATTTTATATTTGTGCCTTAATTTTATTTACCATATATATTCTGCAGAATACATTTGTTTTATAGAGGTTTTAGACATTCAAAATTTCTAAAGTTTAGCATGATATATTAAGATGTATAGCTACCACCTAATGTTTTCATTCCATCTGTTTGAACCTAGACTGAATTCAATATGCCTTTTCATATGACACAAAATCCAATTACATGATGCCTGGCCTAATCTGGCAACAATTCAGCCAAAAATCATAGCTAAAATAAATGAAGGTACAATACACTGATAAGTATTTGTAAAATTTATAGAATAAATTATGCCATGATTGGCTTTTAGTCGACAAAGAAAAAATAAATATTTAAGGAAAGTAGGCTTCTTTAAAAATGTGTTCCATTGAGAGTACAATGAATTTTCTTGATTATTTAGGTTTTCAGCTTCTGTACCATATAAACATGATTGAGTTTCAAGACAGAAATATAATCCCTATGAAGTGTGTATTTCTTCTCAGGCGATGAAAGTGTATTTAATTAATATTGGTGACTTCTAAAACTGTAATCTAATTATTTGTATCTTGTCTCCAGATGCTTCTTAAGTGTTAAGGCTTCTGGGAACCTATCTTACTTGTTGGAATGGCCTGATGATTCTAAGACCCCACCTGTCCCTGTAGTACTGTCACTTTGGAAAGTGATCATTTATGAACATCTCATAAACCATTCCAATAATTAATACTGGATTGAGTTTCATAGAGTACAAAGCATTGAATGAGTAGATTTTATTTGTATGATATGCCTAGGACCTATAACTACAGAAGTGGATGTTAAATATTAGAAAACAAGTCAGTCATTTTTTGCAATTTATGAAAGAGTTTGAGAAGACTCTGGCAGCATCAGGCCTTGCCTCAATTCAATAAAATGCTACAAATCAACTATATGGGACTTTACCTGATGTAGCAATTGTTTCACACTCAATTCTTTCCAATAGGATTAAAAGAAATAATTCAAAGAAGAAATTGGTTAACAAATTTGCAAGCTTACCTAAAAGGGAAATTTGCCTTGTTGGCCTACTAAGTTAATGTCTCTACAAGCGATATTGAAAATAAAGAGAAATATATGAAAATAATGAGAATATGGTCTGAGATGTTCAGTTCTAGTAAGTTATATCATTTACTTGGAAATCCATAGATTTTAGAGCAGATTATCCATAATAAATAACTTATACCTCTATTACTATTTGAATACTTATCATACAAATGTAATCAACCTATTTCATGCTTGTACCCTATGAAATTACTTAAATATCATTAGTATAATCAATTAGTGTTTTAGCTCATGTAAGTTCTTAATGCCATTTTTTAAATATACAAATTTATTTTTCAGGTACTCTGGTTTTGTAACAGATTCAACTGTTGCCTTAATTGTAGGACTCCTTTTCTTCCTGATCCCAGCAAATATATTGACTAAAACTACACCTACAGGAGAAATTGGTTGAGTATCACTTACAACTGATTGAATTTGACAGAAAAGCAAAAAAACATAAATGTTATCACTTTCCATTAGCACTTAAGAGGAATAGCCTTGCCAACACAACTCCTGGCATAGCAGGCCATATTTGCACACTGTCCCCCTTACCCAGTCAGCACATGTCCGCCACCCATAAGAGGGATCATCTGACTTTGCAGAAGTGAGTGGATGTCCTAATGCAGCATGGGTAGGGACGCACTACAGGTGATACTATTTGACCTATGATGAACCCACCCCCACAGCCATAATTAGGCTTAATCTCACTATTGCAAAACATAGAGACAAGTAATCAGAAATCACTATTTCATGATGAGGGCTTGTGGTAAATGCTGAGGATATTTTTAAAAGGTGATATTAATTTCATGAGAAGGAGCACAGCCTCCTAGTACTCTTAGAAGAAAAGCAAATCGATCCCACATGGCCATAACCTAGAATCATGATTGAGAAATGGTGTTCAGTGGGACTATTTGCTGTATTTCCAACATGTGGACAAAGAAGCAGGCACAATCACATGAGCATACACTGCCCACGTACACACTTCTTTATCAAGGCTCCATTCATTGTCAGTAGTCAGATTCCCAGTTGTCACTGTGGGACAAAAGGGTGACAGTAGTTTGGAAATAAACAAGTAAGAAGAGAGATGTGAAGTTATTTTGATTTGTTTGCTTTCACTGTAATGGGAATAGGACTCATGCAGTTGGGTTAGCTCACCTGACTCCTTGAGTCACCATCCATCAGTGACTAATATCTCAGATTGTCAGGGCAGAACACCCATGGAAAGAATAATATAAAATAAAAGCCTTTTGTTCTCACTTGAGATTGGAAGATCTGCTTGTGTGTTAAGGAAGAATTGCAATATTTAGCAGTGAGTCTTGTGAGACCCTGAAGACTTTAACGACCGCAATCAAAACCCCATCAGGAACCAATGGTTGGCTTTAGCTTCCCAGATTACTACATCTGGATGCCTCCCTCAGAAAGAGTCTTGGTCCTATCTGTCTTTCTACCCTCATTCTTTAATGCTTTTCTCCCTGAGAAACTCATTCATCTTTTATTTAAAAATGACAAATATGGCATAATATGTTACATTTTTAGTAAGAAGTACATTTCAGAAATGTTTGTGTTTTGACAGGATATGTGGTCTTAATCCAATTAAGAAACATTGTAGTAAAATTTTAGTCGCTTGTGAAGATAGTTTTGGGAGCAGTTTTGGGGTAGTTTTTGATTTGGAAGAAGGAGATAGGAAGAAGGCATATCAATAATGTTAGAATCTCACTATGTAGATATTATAAATGTTAAACAGGGATAATGTACTCAAAAATGAACTTACTTATCAACAAATCAATGGGGAGATCAGAAGCCAAGTATCTGGAGATACCTTTATGATAACTGCTTCATGAGCATTATCATTCTCAAAAATGATATTTTAATCTTTTAGTCTGAACTTTGAATTACCTTTAAACTAGAATCCCAATAAATCTTCTAGGATCTAGGATTCTCCTTATGACTTAAATTAATAAAATATTTAAGTAAATATTAGTGAATAGCAACTAAAATCCTGCACTGACGTTACTGGAATCAGTGTCATATTATACTTTACTTAATATACGAAAGTGTAATTCAGTGCATTGTGTTACTCAAGTAAGTGTAATGGAATTAATTGTTAATGACAATGTTATAACTCACGTAAAATATATTTCAAAATATCCAAAGTATTTTTCCAAGTTATAAATTTGTTTTGTTTTTTACAATACGATGTTCCACTTAGGCTAAGTGGAAATTACTCAAAGTCCAGATCAAATCTCCTTTTTAGAAACAATATAGGAATATTACAAATGTTCTGTGAGATAACTAGTTAGGATCCTGATTTTTAAAAAGTAACATGTCATAGTGTCATGTTTTAAGCGATGTTTAACTGTAGGACTTCTGTTTCACAGTTGCTTTTGATTACTCTCCACTGATTACTTGGAAGGAATTCCAGTCATTCATGCCCTGGGATATAGCCATTCTTGTCGGTGGAGGGTTTGCCCTGGCAGATGGCTGTGAGGTAATACTCTGGGTGTAAGATATTAAACAATTAACTAGATGGCTACAAAGAAGAACACAGAAATATTCAATCTTTTGGAATATTCAGCTTTATTCTATGAAGTCATGCAAATTTCAATAGCCATGCAGTGAGCAAACTACACAAATAAGGTGAGTTTAGAGTAGAAGAAATTTTCCAGGTGGCAAGCACAAAGCACAATTTTTTATGGTGTTAGATCATATCAAAAGAAATAACGTAAAGGAGATTAAAATTATTAATCTGTGAAATAGTGTTAGAAGATTAGCATAAGAGAAAAAAATTTTCATAAATATGATATTTGAAGTAACTCCAATAAACATATTTCTTGTTTGTTTGTTTATACATTTATCCTATTTTGTGATAAAATTGAGTGGCTTTTGGATTTCAATATATTGTGGTCCTATTGTTGTCAAAGGAGAATGAGAAATAATATTGGCATTAAACATACTTAATAGGTTCTTGTTGAATTAGTCTAGGGAGAATTTCATACAACCATGTGTGATATTACATCCATTCTTAAGAAGTTGTGGAAAACAGCATGAAGAATGCAGTTGGCTATTCGATCTTTGTATCCAGTTGATATAAAGCAGCAATCTGAGGAGGCTCTTGTCCCTCATCATTATATAGTGGCTAGAAGAAAAGTATCTGCAAAATTTCCATAAACATCCTATACTTTTAGGCTAGTTAAAAACCACTTGCTTCTTGGCTTCATAGGTTTTTGTAAAATACACAGAAATTGTGACTATTGCATCTCCTTACTCATTCATTAAGTTGAGCAGGATGGTGAGATAGGTGTTATGTCAACTCCTTTGTAAAGAGTTAAGTTTTTATGCTCCTCAAAACAAATACCTTCTCTCCTTCCCTTGATAACCTGTTAGGAGACTTCACTTTTACATTTATCGACAATTTTCTGCATAGCATTTAGATACTGAGCTTTTAGCAAGAGGATTTAGTGATAGCTGATAGTGTTGGAAATTGACTCAATTCCGAGTGCCTTTTACAAAACTGTTTTAGGTATAGATTTTGCTTGCCTCATTGCCTGCACATAGAAATGGTAGAAATATAAGACCTTTATACTTTCTTTTTCTACTACTGTACTTCAGCAGTAATAGGATCTGAATTAGACTAAATAACTTCCATGTCTCTGCCTACTAATTTGTACTATGAGGAACCAAAATGTCTGGCATTGTTAGAAATTTTGTTCACCTCTCCTCCCCCAGAATGTCTAGACTGGACGCTGTCTTTGAACAATACCCACAGTAATTCTACCCCTAAGTGACTAGAATTAAGTCATGAGCTTCAAAAACTATGGCTGTAGGCAAATGTGCCCACAGAAATTGATTTACAAAAGACTTTGAAACAGTGAATTTAAAAAAATTTTTGGTTTAAATTGTAATTATCCTGGCAAATGTGCAGAATCTGATAAGCCTTCTAGTTGAGAACGGTATGATAGTGGGATTTATGGCAATTACATCATTGCAATTGGCTCTATCTTAAAATGCCCTTGGTTTGTTTTAACATAGTAGAGCTCTTGCAAGCTGGTAGTTACATTCATATTCTTTTGGTGAATAACTGCTTCTCTTCCTTTTCTGCATATTCCTCAAAAAATTTCTCCTAAAGTAAACATGAAGGGTTAAACACTTTTCTTAGATTTCCACTAAATTGGGAAGAGCAGAACTAAAAAGCGTCAGTCTATAAATACAAAAGCTATATGATAGGGTGAATAAAACAAGAGATGTTGAAAAATTTAGAAATGGAAGATATTTGAGAGATAATTGACTTTATACAAAAATACTGAATGATGAGGCAGTAAGCTGGCAGATGGAAGCATTAATAAGAAACGAGGTGATTTATCTTCAAGATCCTGGAAGAGGTTGGGATTGGAGGCAGCAGATTACACTGAGAGCAGGTGGGAAAGCCAAAGTTGAATACTGAAGGTGGTTTGAAAAGTGTATGAGTAGCTGTGAGCCCTCTAGAAGCTTTCCCCAGCCCTGAATAGACTCTTTTTCCCAGGTAAAAAGAGAGTTTACCAATGAGAAACTGACTTATGGCTCAGTCAGCAATAATGAAGTTGATCCTTCAACAACATTCGCCTGGCACAAAGAGCTTCCAATCACCATTTTATTGTCTCTCTTTTAAATAGCAGACTTTTGCCTTGAAAAAGTCATAGCCAAAAAATAAAAAAAAAGACCCAAACAAACAACAAATATAAGTCAAGACCACAAATAGCACAAAGCCACCCGATACCCATTTCTGTGATGTTTAGGCCAGTATTTGAACTGAGAGTATACTGCTTGTGATTAAAGCTTTTCTAATGCTGAGCCTAGTTTTTCATAAGCATAAAGATTCAGCATCACAGTAGCTCATTGAAGGAGTCCCAGAAAAGGTGAATTTTCTGAAGCAAGGATCATTATGTGATCAGGCTAAGGAGCTCTGCTGGAAGCCACAGGAGGGAGAGCAATGATTTAATACAGCTGAGTGACAATTACTTCAAAGGTAGAAGCCTACAAATGCTGAAGGTCAAAGTAGTGTTAGGAGTAGTGTTAGGAGAAGGTTTTCAGTCATACAAAGACCCAAATAATTTACCTTCCATGTGCCAATTTTCAGGAAGTTATAGAAAGATGGGCTCCACCGACACAACAGATAAATAAGAAAGCATTTCCATAAAAGGGAGAAGAAAAGGGAACTCATAGTAACTAAGAAAGGTTCCAGGACAATAGTTTAGTAGATTTAAAGACTATCTAACCCAAGTGGAGCAGGAGGAGAGAATATTGTAGAGTAGACATCTCCATGAAAGAACATGAAGGAAAGAAAGAAGGAAAGACCTGATATGTTTGTCTATCTATTCATGGGAAGTTTTCCAGTTTTACAGAGAGTGTGATGAATTGGTGAAAGATGCTTAGAAAACTAGGCAAACAAAAAGAATGAGGCAATTATTTCCTAGGAAAACAAAGAAAGTAAATATAATTGTAGAATGCTAAGTGGCTCAGACATAAACAATATTTCTATAATTGTAGTGGTAGCCATTAAATATTGATTTAATCAAAATTGTCACTGTATGAGTATAGAGTCTTTGTATGGTTTGGGAAATATATGTGGGGTGGGTAGTGTAAGAAAACTAAATTCTTATGTTACATATTAGAAAGTCAGCAAATAATGTCTCAATTTGAAAATTAGGGGAAATGCATGATTTTAATATTATTTTGAAAGATTAGTATACCTGAAGACAGCCATAATAATTGATAAGGGTTTCAGGTTTTTCCTTCTGGAGATCACAATTTAGTAGTAGGGAGAGGTGAACTACAAGGGCTGCTTTTCTCTTAAAACCTACAGTACTACAGGTCTTATTAAAATATTCACATGTATTAATGATATAAAATTAAAGTTTAGTTGGAAAAAAGTAGAAAGGCAATTCAAATTTACTAAGCATGTTAATACTGTTGAAATAAGACTGATAGCTCCTCTACATCAAAGTTACCTAGACCTACCAAACCACAAAAAATGGGAAATAAAAATCATATTTTAAAAACTGAGCTATTATGATAAACAATGCTTATCCATTTAAATTGTGTTAGATTAAAATGAATTATTAATGAATGACAAATACTTCAAATTTATTTTTTAGGTGTCAGGACTATCTTCGTGGATAGGAGAAAAATTATCTCCTCTAGGATCATTACCAATATGGCTAATAATTCTGATATCTTCTTTGATTGTTACATCTTTGACAGAGGTAGCCAGCAATCCAGCTACCGTTACCCTCCTTCTCCCAATTTTATCTCCATTGGTGAGTATGTGACTTAGAACATTTGTGGTCTCTATCCAGAGAGTAGTGTTCAATGGACTTTGGGCTGCTGGTCCTCATACTGCAATGTGGAATCTTTTATGGCTTAAATGGACCGCCTATAAGAAATTCAGTCTTTATTTGTTTTAAAGCTTTTTAGGTAACCTTCACTCAGGAGAACTATTTTCCATGTTCTTAAGTGAATTATTTGCTTTCTCTCTAACTGTACCTTTTACTTTTTTTTTTAACTTGTAAATAAAAGAAAGAGTCATGCTAGATCCTTTCCAGCTCTAAGACTTGGGATTCAGCATTTCCTGGCAAATTAAGTATTTAGATTTATAACACGCTTCTTCCTCCAGAACACTGTTCTAAATTTGTGCGCTGTGCCTCATAAAGGTGTGTGCAGATGAATGACAAGCTAGGCTGACCCTTGAAGTTTAAACATCTTAGATCCAGTTTTCTGCTGCCCGGGGAAGAATTTTTTAAAAAGAAAGTAGTTTTGCTAGGAGAGAAAGAGCAAGACTATCTTCTCTTCTTCTCACATAGTTACCAATTAAAAGAAATGACTTTAAGCACAATGTTTTTCTTATCAGGATGGAATAGTTTAGTAAAAGCTAAACACTTTGCATTAAGAAAGCTTGTCTTATAAAAAACAGAAGAAGAGGAAGAAGGATTATCTTTCTGCAGTTATTCTGCTTCCAGCTTACAACGTATATATTGAGGATTCTGAGCCTCTCCTTCAAATTAGAAAAGAAAATGTAGGCTGTTTAATCAACAATTATTGGCAAAATATATTTTTTTGCTCTTTTTTTATTTCTTAAAATGGAATAATCAGAAAATGATGTTATTAATAAAGAATACTAATACCTCTTCTGTAATGGTTCCTAAGAAGTTTTAAATTGCATTTGTCATAGAAGCAATAAGGCTAGTGATATAATTAGAAGCTCTAGAGCCAGAGGGACCTAGGACCTTACTTAAGCTCTCCACTTGCCTCATGTGTGCTTAGATAAGGTCCTTTAGCCTCTCCGGGCTTGTGTCTTCATTTATTTTTTGGATTATTGTAGCCACTTTAAAATATTTATCATTAATTATATTATTTTATATATTATGTATAAATGTATGTATATATAAACACTTTGCACTGCACCTGACATGACAAAAGATAAATGGTTGCCACTCTTAGTTTCTGGAATAAACGATACTTTATTTTGTAAATGAACTGGACTATAATATTTAAATAACAATAACCATATAAACAAGAATAAGAGGAAGAAACCTTTCTAAACAATACTCTTCAAGTTTTAACTTCATTTGTGTGTATAGTTCTTTATAATTAGGTTTCACCCTACTTTGGGAAGTTTTTTTTTTTTTAATTGCTCTTTCAATTTCTGGTGCCTGCCTTCAGATTTTGCTTCAACTTCTTTTTCTTTTACAATAGGCTGAAGCCATTCATGTGAACCCTCTTCGTATTTTGCTGCCTTCTACTTTGTGTACCTCATTTGCGTTCCTTCTACCAGTAGCAAATCCACCCAATGCTATTGTTTTTTCTTACGGCCATCTGAAAGTCATTGACATGGTGAGTTAGCTAGAAGAATATTATCACAGTCAATGCACATTGTGTGTGTGTGTGTGTGTGTATGTGTGTGTGTGTGTGTGTGTGTGTGTGTCTTGAATAGTTTCAACTTTTACACACTAATATACCTCTGGAAAATATGGTTTGAATTCTGTTTTGAAAGGTATGTGCATGTGTGCATGACTGGTCATATAAATGTTTTTAAGAGTGACATCTAGAAGTGAACATGACATTAGAATTTATAGTCACAAATACCGCGATGTCAAGTGCATTGGTAATAACCTGGAAAAAAGCAGAGTATAAATTGTTCAACACTACAATTTAAACTTCTCATGTCAGGACCAGCCAGCTTGACCTAGGCAAAAGGAAGAAATACTGATACTGAAATCCAACAATCAAAGAACACTGTGGTTTGCTATCACAAATATTTTATGCAATGACATTTGCTTTGAATAAGACATTAGGCTCAGTGCCTGACTGATGAAAAGGTACCTTTCTTGTCTGGATTCTAAAACAGCACCTAAAAGCACAAGCCAGTAATAATGGAAAATTCAAATGATAGAACATGCACATTTTCCTCAAATTCAAATTAGTGGTAGTTAAGAACTGATTTGAGAGTACTCTAGTCTTAACCCAGTCTTCATCACCAACTTCCAAATTAATTCAAACAAGAATATAACCAAAGTAAATTTGGCAAATTTGCTATGAAATGTAGATCCAAGGCAAGTCCCAGCTTCCTTCCTTCCACTCAGAGTGCTATCCTTGAATCCCAGTAACATTAACATTCTGGAAATGTTTCTACTGACAAGTCACATAATCTTTTTGTTAAATAAAATGTGCTGAATACAGCATATACAATGCCTTTGTATATGTGTACTGACGGGGATAAAAATAAGATTCTGGAATAAACATGTAGCCTGCCTGGACAGAGAAAAGGGTCTCTATAATAATCACTGTGAATATGCCTCTCTTACTTTGCAGCTCTACACTTTAATGGAGGGAATTGGTGAGCAGCCAAAGACTCTCAGTAAAGGGCCAGACAGCTAATAGTTGAGGCTTCATGGGCTACAGTTTCTGTCATGAATACATATTCAATGCTGCTATTGCATCATGCATGCAGTCAAAGACAATACTCAAACACACATGCACGGCTGTGGTTTAATAGTGTACCTGCAAAAACAGATCAAAAGCAGAAGTTTGATGTTCTCTATCTTAATGGACAGAAAACAATCTTGAAATTGTTTAATGGATACCAGCTAGAAAAATGGGAACACTAAGAAAGATGAGTAGACGTGGCATTATAAAATTTCAATAAGAGAATATTTCACGGTAAATTAGTAATAAAATTAAGTGACTATGAAGGGTACCATTATCACGTGGTATTGTGAAACTCAGACATTAAAATATAAAATCGTAAGACTCTAATTCCAATTTAATGTGTAAGGGTGGGCATTTTTGAGGATTTTCTGTAATCAGAATGACTTAGGTATAGCCCTAAAAAAAACTGTTCCAAGTCTGTCTACTGAGATGATATTTAATTGGGGACAGATTTTCTTTTGACAATTATGGAAGAGAGACCTATTGTTTCATGCACTAACAACAATTTGTGCTAGTCATTCAGGATGTGGGTGAATGTGACATGTGCTTTCTGCAACAGTATTTTAATTTTCCTACGGGTTTTCTTACGGGTAGACTGACATTTATGCTCTTTCTGATTCAAGGTTAAAGCAGGACTTGGCGTTAATATTCTGGGTGTTGCTGTGGTGATGCTCGGCATGTTTACCTGGATTTCATCCATGTTTGACCTTGACATTTATCCATCTTGGGCTCCTATTAGAAATGAGACCATGCCGTGACAATCACAGAACTTCTTACTACCTCTTGGTGACTTCGGGGCAACCATTAAGAATTCATTGGAACATAAGACTGTGTATAACTAATGACAAATTAAATCAGTCATAGTACAGCTGCTGTGATTCCAATGAACATGCAAAGCTTGCTGTCATAACTTGGGGTTCGTGTTTCTACTGGGCCATGACCGGAGAGTAACTATGTGCCTTCATCGAGAAGCCTGGGTTTGAGATTTTGCTCATGGACTGTACCTTGCTTCCTCGAAAGAATAATTTATAACTTGACCTTCAAAGAGGTCAGACCACTTGCTTAATCTTAGAAATGGAGTTCAGTGTAACATTTCAAACATTAATTTATTAGATCAAACATTAATTTATTATTTCTATGAAATTAAAAACAAAACAGAGTATACAAGTTAATTAGCTACTTGGATAAATTATTTCTGTAGTGTTATTCAAAGAATTTTTTTGAAAAACAAAATAATGGTCATCTGGTGGTGCAAAAAATGTTTAATCTAATGAAATGTGCATTTCCTCATTTAAGTAAAATTCAATAGGATATTCTTAATAAACATAGTATAAAATGGAAATGGAATTAGTATATAATTCTAAGTTTATAATTGAATCCACTGAATCCCAGAAAACTTATAGATAATGATTAATTTCTACTTGATCTGATTGGTAGATTAATGTTCCATGTGTTTTGAATAGCTATGAAAAAAGCTTGATATGATTTGTACTATTATTATAGTAAGAAAGAACAGCTAAACATGAAACTATTCACACACTTACACATATATACAATAACTTTGTTTCTTATTTTAGAAATGTAGAATTGCATCTGTAGAAAAGGAGACACAGAATTGTAAATGAATTATCAGAATGTACATAGAAATAAAAAATCTTATGAGTCCTTATATCTAAATCGAAATGAAATATCAGTGGAAAATAAATAATAAAAATTAATATTTGACATATTTACAAAAGACAAAAATCATTCATAAGGAAACCATAAAGAAAAAAGATGAAGAACCTAACATTAAAACAAATAAATAAGATGTGAAAAACAACAATGTCTGTTGGCATTCCAAAATTAGAATAGAGTGAATAAAATGACAACAAGAAACAAAGAAGGTGACGCTAGCTCACAGAAATCTCATGTTCAAAACAAAATGCAAGACAAGGTCAAAAAAGCAACGTGGTTACTTTTAATATTCAAAAGTACCTTTCTATATGTTACAAATCTGTTTTGGTTTTTCTTTGCAAAAAATATTATTTATGGAATATTTCTTGAAATTGAAAGGATATTTCATTAATATAAATTATTTAAAATAATATTTCTTTTAAAATTTATGTGAGGAATTGTCATGTTCATTAGTTATGTTTTAGTCAGTATAAATTAACCATTTTTCAAAGAAAAGTTTGTACATTTAAAGCTTAAAATATAATACCGTAGGTTTGTGAAAACTGTCTAAATTATCCTATTCACTTCCTCTTTTTCCTACTGTATGTTCCACATTTATTTATGATCCATAGTACTGATTACATCTCTCTTCTTCTAGTCATACACTGTATCACTGCTGAATTGCATTATATTATGGATATATTTTCATTGTAAAAAAACAAAATGATTTTTCAAATTGTAGTGAATAAATTTTGTTCTCTAGAGACTAATGTAAACATTTCAGCTTCAATAATTTTACTGAATTATTTCCAACTGCTGCCAACAGAGTACAAGGGAAAGTAATACTTGGTGGAAATGTGTTTAATTGTTGAGCCATACAGTTCTCTTGCTACATCTTTATGTTCAGTGGATATGTGAAAAGTGACTTCTTTCTTTCATATTTGTGCCATTTATATCCCATTTCTCTGGCTCTTTGAATTTGAGGGTTGAATAGTGTCTTTGAAAGTTTCCAAAAGCTAACCTTCAACAGAGGAACAAACACATCTTTGTCCTCCCACTCCAAGGTAGATAGTGTTTTTGTTATTATCTTGAACATTACTTAAAGGTTAACTAGAAATCTTTGTCACTTTAAATTCTTTTATCTTACTTAGGATTGGATCTTATCTTGTCTAGGTAATAGTAGCACTTTCACAAACTGCCTATTTACTGCCTGCTCCTGCGGGCACTTGGAAGATTGTGCTGGCACACGTGCATCCTTCACTGCCCCAGCTGCTGCGGTGCACGTCAGCGCCTCCAGAATCAGACACGCTTTCTCTCAAATGTGTATTCTCATTTTACCTACTATCCAAGTATTTGTTCCCTGGGACAGGGAAGTATTTTTTTCAGCCCAGCAGACAGGGAAGTATTTTTTAACCAATGCTACTAATTAACATTATTAGAGACAATTGGCAAAACAATATCATGGCACACTGATTGTGCCTTGATATGTGCACTATATATTATTATGGGTAAAAAATTATTATTAGATATATTTTTATGTCACTGCCACAGCTAAGCATTTGGTAAGAGCCTTTGTAATAATACTCTTTTTTTCCAAATTGTATTGTTTTCTTTAATGGATAGCTGTTATCATCACTTGAATGTGTAGGTTTCACAAAAATTAAATGTGTTGTTTTTCTTATGTGTAGTAGGGGATGGATTGTACCAGTGGTGAAAGAGTAAAACCAAACAAACTTGGTCAATTTTGTTACCCTAACATGATCTAAAAATGAAAATAGTTAAAATCACTATTCTAGAGTAGCATTAGCCATGTTATCATCAAATGAAGCTCTTTATTCTGTAAAAATGTGTTAGGTAAATCCTGGGGCTACAAATATCTAAACCATATGTCCCTATTTTACAAGACAGTCAGACTAGTTCTAGAATAAACAATAAAAATTGCAATTAACTGAGGCAGAAGTTAAAAAGGATTTTCCACATATGACAGCTTTCATTTGTTCAGAGGGGCCTTCCTCACTGATGTCACAGTAGTGAAAGTACCAGAGAGGAAAAATATTCTTGAGGCCAAATAATAAAAAAATATAGTATAACAGACACCAATGTATTGGCAAAAAATAAGGGAAATCCTTAAAAGAGAAAGATGAAGTACTTGCAAGAATTTTAACATTTAAATGAGAACCAAAGTTGATAACTTCCAGTTCCTACAGATCTTGAACCTCAGTCTTAATAGAAACACAAAAAGCACAGAATAAAAGACTGTGCTTTAATAAAAGCTGAACCCAGCCACGTCAGATAGTGAAGACCTGGAGGTAGACGCCCAAAGGAACTGGGTGAAACTGCGAGCTATGAAAAAAAAATCACCCTAGAGAGGGAAAGCACCAGAGAAACTTTTGTGTTATGGCCAATGACGAGAAGAAAGAAGGCAAAATCTCCCTTGACAATTTATAAACACACAAGTTTAAATACTAGTCAATACCATTGTGTGAGGGAAAAACTTAATCAGAAACTTTGTTTTAAAACCATTCTGAGTTTGTACGATCCTTAAGCACCTAGCAAAAGAAGGAATACCTTTTCAACATGGCACTCAAAAATTAGTACTGTTAGACCTGATAGGATATTTTAATCAAAACTCACAAATTCCAAGACATGAAGCGTAATATACAAGAGCCAACATAAAAGACACACTTCTCAGCCCTTTAGCTAAAATCAAGTGTAAAAGAAACAATCCAAAGTACAATTATCAAGTACAGACTATGATGTGATGTAATATAATGTTTCAAAACCTAAAAGAAAGTGTTGAATACATAGTAAGCAGGATGCTTAAATGTCTGCTTAAGATTTATCATTTGTGATTGTTCAGTCAGATGCTCATGTAGGTATTGCTCTGAAGGAACATTATAGATGCAATTAAATGACTAATCACCTGATCTTAAAAATCAGGAAATTGTGCTGCATTACCAGATGTACCCATTGAAACTGTAAAGCTTTAAAAGCAGAAGAGAAAGGCAGAAGGGCAGGAAATGAAGCAGAATAAGACGTCAGACTCAGCCCACCATAGTTAACCTTGCAGGTGAAAGAGGTCTCAAGGTAAGGAGTGTGGGGAGCCCTGAGAAGCTAAAAGGCACCCCTGGCTGAAACTCAGCAAAGAAACAGGGCACTTGGTCCTACAGTGGGGTGGAATTGAGTTTTACCAACCACCTGCATCAGTCTAAGAGCACATTCTTCCTAAAGGCCTCTAGTAAGAAATACGGCCCTGTAGATACAGTGATTCTAGCTCTGTGACCCTTGCTTTGGACTTTAAATCTATACACCCTTAAGATAATGTTAAGTATTATTTTTAGCCACTAAATTGGGAGAAATATGTTAAGGCAGCAAATAGAAAATAAAGCAATAAGCAACAAGAGATTGTCAAAAGTGAAAGACATGAAAATGTATCAAGTAGAAATTTTAGAAAGGAAAAGTATAATATAATTTAAAACTTAATAGATTAAATAACACACTACACAAATCAGAAAATCAAGAGTATGAACTTGAAGACAAGTTCCAAAAATTTAAATAGAATATAACACAAGGAGAAGAAAAAATGGAACTCAGAAAGAGAGGTTAAGAAAAGGCAAGTCAGAATAAGAAATGTAGCATATGCTTAATTAGAATTCCAGGACTAGATAATAAAAAGAATAAGGGAGGAACAATCGTTGAAAATACAATGGCTGAAACTTTGAAAGATATTAATAAAAGAACCAATCATGATGTTCAGAAAGCATGATGAGTCCAAAACAGGACTAAAAAAATATATGAAATGCACATTTGCTTGCATGTTAGTGAATTACAGAACATCAAAGAGGAAAAGATTTGAGTAAAGAGAAAACGTACAATGAGTTATAATTGGACTGACGAGTCATCTGTTTAGAACAGATAGGCGTGTTTTCAAGTACTGAAACAAAGAACTGTCCAGAATTGTACATCCAGAGAATCTCTCTTAAGAATGAAAGGAGAAGCAAAGATTTCATACCAACAAAAACTGAATTCATCACCAAAAACTCACCAAGGCCCTTATAAAAGACGCAACAAAGGAAGAAGTAAAATAAAAAAATAATATAAGAAGGAAGATATGTGATACAAAAAGGAAGGGTAAGTAAACAAATCGGTAAACATGTATTTTGAAAAAGCCAGAATACTGGGGAGTCGTACTGTGTAGGTTCAAAGGATGCTGAAAGTATTCTGATTGCTGGCTTATTCAGAAGATGGGTAGAAAAATGGTTAACTATAGAAGTTATTAATTCACACACTAGCGCATTTAAGGTAGATACTAAAAGAACAATATTAAGCATCTCCCAAATTAGGGGTAGAAACTAAGGGCAGTTCAAGGGGGAAAAAAACAAACAAAACAAAAAGGGAAGAAAAAATAGAATCAGAACACCCGAGGCAAAACTAACACCAAGTATTATTAACACAGGAAGAATTCTGAACATGTCAGTTATCAAAATAAACATAGATAGGCGAAATTCACAAATTACATATCAAAATTACCATATTTACATAAGTTGCACCTAAATGATAAAGACAGAGAAAGTTTGGAAGAAAGAGCATTCAAAATATTTCGAATACTTACCAATAGTAACTTGGCATAACAATATCAAAATTAGCCTCAAAATAATTTAAGGTAAAACTTTATCGCAAGCAAAGCGTGTTACTAAATAGCATTACAAAGAAAACAATTCTCAGGGAGCTGCAGTCATTCTAAATTTTATACAGCTAGTAAGCTAGACTCAAAACACAGCAAAAATTGGTAGAAATGAAAGGGCAAATTAAGGGGACGAGTTTAACACACCTTGTCTTAGTTACTTTTCTCATTGTTGAGACAAAATACTGAATGTGCAAGGTTAAAGGAGGAAAGGTTTGTTTAGCTCACAGTTAGTAGAGGTTTCAGTCTATAATCGGCTGGCTCCAAGGCAGGGTGGCCTGGCAGGCAGGCATCACAGAAGAGAAACACATCTCTTTCACAACTGGCCTATCAAGAAGAAAAGAATTCAGTATTAATATTGACAAATTGGACATTTATTTCCCTCGGCTTTTAAAAGATCATTCTTTTCAAGCATACGTGATCTCTTATGAAAATCGACCACATATTAGGTCATAATTCATAAGATTTCTAACTGTTGCTTACACAAAATACTAATCTAACCAGGAGGCAATTAACAGAAATTATTAATTAAAGCTTCATTAGCTTGACATCTTTAAAAAATATTTCCATGTAACTCAAAGATCAAAGAAAGTACATTAAAAGGTTGAAACATTTAGAATTGAGTAAAATGTAAATTTTGCACAGCAAAGCATTCCTTAGAGGAAATATTGAGTTTAGAGCTCATACTGCATTAGAAAATATGACTGAAAATTAGTGAGTCATGTATACATTGTGAACAGGTTAAAATGATAATAAAATATGTCAAAGAAAGCAAGGAATTATTAAGGTGCACAGACTGATAAAATAGAAAAGGTACATAAAGAAGATCAAGATACCCACAATTTTATTGTTGAAAATAGTAATAAAACTAAAAAACTCCTAGCAAGAGTTATGAAGATAAATTAGAAAGAAAACAAAAAAGGAACATTGAGAATGAGAAACCGGCACACTTAAGAGGAAGATATAAAAAAGATAATATGAAAATATGAATGATTTCATTCTAGTGAAACCAACAATATAGATAGATGGACAAATTTCTAAAATACAACTCTCTGAACTTCCCGAAGTATAGATGACAAATGGTCTTTGAAAGACTAAAAAAATTTATGTAAGTACTTAAAATTCTTTCTTTTGAACATTAAAACTTTGTACTTAATATTCTTCTGACACAGAAAAATACTAAATCTAAACATCTTACCAGCAAAATTAGTAAATCTTTTGGATTTACTATCTTAGTTATATATATCATAGATACATATATCTCAGTTATATATAACTTAGAATCTTAGTTATATATAAACTGTTTCAGAGAATAAAAAAGAAAGAATACTCCCTTATTAGTTTGATGAGGTTAGTATAACATGGCTATCAAAGTCAGACAACATT
This sequence comes from Hystrix cristata, assembly GCA_004026905.1. Lineage (NCBI taxonomy): Eukaryota > Metazoa > Chordata > Mammalia > Rodentia > Hystricidae > Hystrix > Hystrix cristata. The sequence continues at coordinate 44,576 of PVJO010000098.1, read as the reverse complement.
GGTACAAAATAAAAAACTATGAGTACATTTTTACTTCAAAATATATACATTTTAAAACCTTTAAAATAGTATTTAATAAACTAAATTTGATGTATCTTAAATTTTAGGTGTATAATTAAGTTAAAGTTTAATAGTAAACAATGTGTTAATGAGATTCATCGCATTAATAAAGTCCAGAAGAAAATTGCATAATTGTCTGAGTATTGGCAAAAATTATTCAACTAATTTCAAAATCCATTTGTGAGTAAAAAAAAAATCAGCATATCAGTAGCTAAAGGAAACATCCGAAGATTAACAATATTAATAACAAAAAGAATATCAACCAAAAAACATACAAAGACATCCCCAATGTAATAGTGTACTTACCAGTTGAATATCCAGGATCCAGTTCAGCGTAAAGTAAGGTTAATATTTAGAATTTGGATTGAGGTAAAAGTTTCTTTTCTTTTTGATGAAGAATGAAATGAAACAGCCTGCTATTACCACTTCCATAAACCAGCAGCCTAGATTATGGGGTAAAGCAAGGAAAGTAAATAAATGTGTGAGACTTGGAATCAAAACAAGATACTATCATTAGTTACATGTAATATGATTTCTATAAGAAAATTAAAATTATTACTTTAATGAAGTTTCTGTTTGCAAAATCAATATACATTCCTCTAAAAATAGTAGAAAATGAAGTTTTAAGGGGCCAAGTATTTAGCTCAGTGGTTAGAGTGCTTGCCTTGCAAGAACAAGGCCGTAAGTTCGATCCCCAGCACCAAAAAAAAAAAAGAAGAAATTTTAAAAAATCCATCATACTTAACAAAAAACCTAACAAAATATCAACAAAAACTGCTATAATCATAGAAAAGGAGACTCTATACTGTGAAGATGTCAATTCTTTCTGTATTTATCTGCCAACGCAAAGTGATTTCAATCAAATTCTCAACCGATCAGGAAAGTAGTTGTGTAAATAAAAAGTTGATTTCAAAATATTTATGGAAAAGAAGGCCTGGAATAGCCCCAAAACTGTTGAACAACTCTAAACTATTTTTTTCTTCTTCTCTGGCTTAAAGGTGTAACACTTTCCATGTCCAATCATGAATCATAGTCTACATTTAGAGTGGAATTTCTAATAAAATTTTTGTCATGATAAGCCTTCCGATGCGAAGTATTCTAACATCCTTTCAGATGACACATTCTCTGCTTCTATCTCTAGACATTTAGTTCATATCCTTCCTCCACATTCTGTTGGAAGGTGGAAATAAAAATAGAGAATTGTATGAGTAGGTATGGTTGTTTCCTGGTTTATCTCTATTCTTACACTCCATAAAATAGAATAAGTCAAGAATAATTTTTGCAGTTCTGTTTTCCTTCTTGTTAGCCAGTCTTAACTTGGGGTAATATATTTTCTTCAGAGTAATATTTTCTCCCACAGTTCTAGTTCCATACCGGAAATTACTAGAGATGAGAGGGAAAAAGTGAGTATGAGCACAGGTGAAGTTAGCCTAACTCAGTCTTAGCAGAATGCACTCAAACACATGAGCATTTTCACCCAGCAAACTTGCCATCTAAGCTGTGATGTTGCTGATGCAATCTCCTGAGCTTTCCTTGGATGGGGGCTTTTTATTACTGATTCATTCTCATTAAGTATTATTGGTCTATACCAGTTTTCTGTGTCATTACAATTCAGACTTGTTAAGGTGTATTTGTCTAGGAATTTGCCCGTTTCTTCTAGATTATCAAATTTGTTGGCATGTAGTTTTCCACATCTCTAATGATCTTTTGTATTTCTGTTGTGTAAGTTTTATTTGTTTTGTTTTGGGGGGGTGATGTTGTTTGTTTTGTGCTGGGGCTTGAACTCAGAGCCTTGTGCTTGCTAGGCAAATGCTCTACCACTTGAGCTAAATCCCCAGGTCCTGCTGTGTAAGTTTTAATGTTTCCCTTTCATTTCTGATTTTGTCTCCACCCTCTCTCTCTGTCTGTCTTTTTCTGCTTCTCTGTTTATGTCTCTCTCTCTCTCTCACTCTCTCTCTCTCTCTGTTGAAGGGTTTGTCTAGTTTATCTTTTAGAAAACCACCTGTTTTCTTTATGTTTTCCTTGATTATTTTCCTCTCTTACATTATTTTTGCTCTAATTTTTACTATTTCTTACCATCCATTGATTTCAGATTTGACTTTTTCACCTTTTTCTGTATATTTATGCTGCAATGATAGCTTGTTTACCTGAGCGCTTTTTACCTTTTTGATGTGGCACTGCATGTTATAAGGGTTGGAAAAGGATGTGGAGGCAGTCTCTTTGCTACCTGGCTTGACAGTTCCAGCCACTCAGTCTACAAGTATTAGCCTAGCAGAAGGGGTCTTGAGTTTTATCCCAGTACTTGGTTTCACTGTGGTAATCCTGGTACTGAGTTCCAGACTTAATTCTTTATCCATTCCCTCAGCAGGACATGTGTCTCTCTATTGAACTGCTTGGAATTGGGAAAAGAGTGACACAGCCTTTTTTCTCTCCTGCCTTCCTTATGAAGTTTCGGTTGTTCTTTTAGTTTGTTCTTTTTGTTATGGTAAGAAGAAGCACAATGGTTTCTTACTTGATTTCCCTAACTCTTGAGCTGGTAGTTTAGTGAATTAATAGCTATTTAACTTGGTGTGTCTGGAAGAGATACGGCAACAGGATCTTATTTGGCCACCATCTTTCTCTGTGTGTCCGTTATTTTTCTTGCTTACTCTAATTGCTTTATTCCACTCTTTTTTATTTAGCTCATCTTTTTATTCATTGACACATGATCTTTTTCTTTAGAACTGCAAATGTATTGAACTTTACAGAAGATTTAAATGCTGTTTATCAGTGTCTAAGAATGCTGACTTCTTACGATGCCCCTATACAGTCATGTTAAGATTAGTCTTGGCCACATTCTCCCCATTACTAAAATAACACTTTATGTACCTTAATATGCATTACTTTTGAGGCTTTTAAGAAGCAATTAAGAAAATAAACTATTTCCACCCCTTTGTGAGGCTTAGATTTGCCTCATATGATAATTTTGGGTGATTCTTTTCCTACTCTCAAGTTACTCCCTGAGAGATACATGTTGGTCAGTGTATTAGTTACTTTTCTATAGTCAGTGATTTGTAAGACAACAGATTTAATACAGGACATTTACAAGTTACACTTTTACTCACAAGCCAAATGCAGGAAGAGTGTCGAATGTCTGTCTATGTACTAGCGACCCAAAAGATTCAATCAAGGGCTGGGAGCACACAGCACTGTCCTGTGTACGTCCACAAATGCACTAAATGGCTGAAGAAATCTTTATGGGAACCAGGATACGATGCTCTCAGCAGAGATGAAGCCCAGAGCTCCCTTGAAGTGAACAGCAGCCATCCCCGATGACAGCAAGGCCCTGAGCTCCTTCTGCAACGAGAGCAGCCAAGTTCCCCAAGGAGAATCAGCTGCAACAGAGCTTCTCCTGGGAAACAGCCCGCCCCCATCTTCTGCTCCTCTTCTCCTTTATGTTGTTGGCAATAACCTTCAGGTGAATACTCTATGCCCAGAACCGCACCAACTCAGTGCAGCTGGGCATTCCTGCTCAAGCTGACCAGAACGAGTCCACCAGTCAGTCTTCAGCAGAATGTAGGACAGGAGAGAAATAAAGCTCTTCAGACCTGTTTCTACATATCTCTCATCTCTGAAAAGTTCTCTGTCCTGAAAACTTTAACTTCCTCATGCTCTTCAGACTTCCGGCTCCAGGGTTAAACAGCATAGCTGCCTGGCTTCCTTTCTTATGAACTACTATCTAGAAACAAATGGTCCCCAGGCTATAAGCAGGAACAATCATAAAACTCACTCCCTACACAGAGATCAGTGTCCTCTCATAGATACTGCCCTTGGGTTCAAACTGTGCCCTGTTTTCTGGTTGTTTTAGGCAGGATATATCTTGTTCCTGTGCTACATTTTGCTAACCATTGAAGCATTTAGAAAAGTCGAATTTAATTATGATTCTCTTCATTTTTCCTGGTGAGCTTGGAATCCAAATTAATTTAATGAAGTGGTGGTGAAATCTTCAATTTTAAGAAAGTAAATTCTTGCTGAGGACCTGCATGGTGGCATTGCAAATTAGAGAGGGTTACTTGATGAGTACAATTTGATGTTTGATATGTATTCACTACCTCTGCAATAATCAGGAGGAAATAATATACAAGTTTTAAATATTCCAAAAGTAAAACTGAGAAGCAGATATACATTTCTAATTCAAAATACAACACTTCTACAAGATGAAGTGAGTCTAGCTGATCATACCAAAATGCTTAAGAAAATCCTTCCATTTTCTTATCAATTGCAATACTATTATAGATATCTAATATTTATGTCCTAGGTTATCTTATTTGTTAGATTTTTGCATCTTTATTGAGGTATACTTGGTACACAAAAAACTTTCATATAGGGAATAAAATTTGGTCGATTTAGACATACATTACTATTGTATTAACATCACCATAATCCAGGTAGTAAATAAACATATCCATCACCTCTACAAAAGTGTCCTTGTGGTTCCTGTGGTCTGTTGTTATTGTTTGGATTTTTCCTCCATCTCAGATGGAAAAGTAATTATTTCTAGTCATATTTGGGGGAAGTGGGCATGATGTTCCTAAAACTGTCTTTAGGGAATAAATGCTTTTTAAAATAGGACATTGGTCAAATCACAAAACATAAAGCAACTCTCAAGAAAGAGTATTTTTAACTAGTAATCTTATTGAAAATATTGTCTCTTGGAAAAGTTTATATGGAAAATAGAGATTACTACTACATATTCAAGTGTGAGTTTGCTCCAGTATACTATTGGATCTTATGCAGTATTCTCTGAATCTATTCCCCAAACATCGTAGGTACTTAAACAGACCTCTGTGATTGTATATAGCCAATAAAAGCTCTCAACGAAGTTGAAAGTAAACATTAAATGTAGAGTTTTGAGTGTCAAGACAGAGTCAGAAGTGAATATTCTCTATCCAACTTTAAGGCTATATAATTAGAGTAATTAAGACAAGATGGTTTTGAAGAAAGCGTGGACACATATATGATACAGAATAGAGAACTTAGAAATAGTCTCATATAAATATGCATAAATGATTTCTGACAAGGGACAAAAGTAATTCAATATAGAAAAGATGGGTTTTTTTCAACAAATAATGCTGGAGCAAGTGGAAATCTATAGGCAAACAATATAATAAAAGAACCTCAATTTATGCCTCACATTTTATGCAAAAATAACTCAAAATGTATCATAGAGTTAAAGGTAAAATACAAAATTGCACAACATTTAGAAAATATTTAGAAGAAAATTATCAATATCTAGGAATCAGCAGAGTTCTTGGACTTGATATGAAAAACATAGTCCATGAAAGAAAAAATTATTAAAGTGGAATTTACTGTATCAAAATGTAAAAAGTTTCCTCATCAAAAGACATAATTAAGAGAATAAAAATACAAGGTGCAGGATGAGATAAAATACTCTCAAACCACATATTTGATTAAAAAATTATTATCTAAAATACATAAAGAACTCTTAAATTTCAGAAAAACAACACTCCAATTAAAAAATAGGCAAAAGAGATGAAGGGACATGTCACAAAGGAAGAAATAGATGTCACCTATCACCTAAACCCTTAGAAAGATGTTCAGCCTCATCAACCACTAAAAATTAACCACAACAAAATGTTACTACATAATTGTTAGAATGATTAAAGAACATTGGAATCTCTAAGTCCTGGTGAAAATGAAGAGAAGCATAATCAATTAGTGCTATTGGGAAAATAAAAGTTACAGCCAACCTGGAAAATATATTTGTAGTAATTTTAGTATATGTTTAATGGTACATAATTGTGATTATCTTGGCAAATTAGTATAGATGTGATACGTCTATAGTACAGACGTATCACATCTTGATCATTTTATTTCTCCTCCTCCACTGCCCTGCCCTGGACTTCCCTGCTTCTCCTTTACCATCTCCACAAAGTCTATCTCATTGTTTCCTACCATGTCTCTCTTATCTTTCTGTTGAAATTCTTTACATCTAGGGTTCCTTGTTGTCTTTGTTACTTCTCTTTTGTTGCTGAGACAAAATACCCGGCATCCACGGTTAAGGGAAGATAGGTTTATTTGGCTTACAGTTCGTAGAGGTTTCAGTCCACAGTCAGCTGGGTCCACGGCAGGGTGGCATGGCAGACAGGCAGAAGGCAGGAAGGCAAGCAACAGAGCAAGCAAGGGGGTAAGCAAGCCTCTTTCTGTCCCTTATATCTTATCCAGGCCACCAGGATTAGGGCATCACCAAACCAATCAGTGAATCGATTTAGTAATCACATGCCCTTAATCCCAGCATCACACACTCTAGATTCGGCCACCTCTGAAAAAGCGGCACCTATGACCTCATGAGGCTTGGGGGGGACATCTAGACACAAACCATAACACTCGTGTATGCAAAACCATGGAATAGTTAGTCTTCTGTGTTTGATTTACTTCACTTAGCATTATGGCTCAAGATCCATCCATTTTCCTATAAATGACTCAAATTTATCACACTCTATGACTGAAGATAGAAACACCAAATCCACTGGAAGATTTTAGTAGACTCTTCAAAGTGAAACCACCATATGATCTAATAATTAAAACCCTAAAAAACCAACATTTATTTTTATACAAAAACCTTCACTAATAAGTTGTTTATAGTAGCTTATTAGTAAAAATCAAAAATTGGAAACAATCTGGGTTCCATAAATATGTCATAAATATGTCAACAGGTATGCAAATTATAGTATATGCATGCCATGAAATACAATTCAGCATTTAAAAAAAGCAAAATATTAATACACATTTAAAAACTTGAATGGAACTCCAGAAAATTGTAGCGAGTGAAAAAAATCCACTCTCTCAAGTTTACATACTGTGTGATTCCAGCTATAGAAAACAGAAAGCAACTAGTGATCATGAGAGGAAATGAAAGTGGGATCCAGGGGCCAGAGATGGGAAACACGGGGATTCGGTGGTGGCAGAATTGTCAATATCCTGATTGTGATATTGTGTTACAGTTTTGTAAGATGTCACCCCTGGGGGAAAGTTGGCGAAAGACACAGATGTCTCTGTAGTATTTATTACAGATTCATTAGAATCTGCAATTATGTTGAAGTAATATACTTAATTTAAAAAATATTTTTGAATGTCAAAACAAGATACAGAAAGATAAATCATACTTAATTGAGAGCGTTTAAAATGTTATTTCCAGAAATGCATGGAACAACAAGCTGTCTCATCTCTCCTTTAAAATCTCTTGAACTCTAAAGCTGCAAAACATCAGTCGAAGAAAAAAAAATTGAAGGAAGTTGTAAAAAGCATAAGGTTTGCAGAAATGTTCCTAGGAGATCAGGCTTAATTTTACTTATTTAATTGATAATCACAAATAATCCACTGTCTCTGTATTTCACTGAGTAGTGTTTTTTCAAGATCTCGTTCCAGCTACACATACTGGCCAGGCATATCTCAAGAATCTCTCCAGGCTCAATGTTGTTTTGCAATATTGACTTGGCAAAAGTTTTATGACAGTAGCCATGAATGTATATTCCTTATGTCGTCCTAAGGCCTAGCACTACAGATCGTAAATTACAACAAAATGACGAAGTCATAGAGCCAGCAAGGGTGTCAAAGGTGCAGAGTTATTGGCAAGTGAGCTCTTGGAGGTACAGTACAGAGATTCTCCGGGTATACTTGAAACTTTGGTGAACTGAAATGACATATACAGTACTCGGGATGCGCAGGACAGCTTCATTTCTAAGCCTCATTTTTCTCCCATTACTTGAGATATAATCCATCTGTTTTTCATTCCTATTATCTGAATGGCTGGTGGAGTACCTTTTAAAACACTCAGAATGTCAGTATGAATTGAAAGATGTATCATACCATAATCACATGTTCACAAAGAACTTCTGTATTGTTCATTTTTATTAGAGTCTGATTCAGTGTCCGCTAAAAGTGACAATATCTGAATTATCGAACTATGTTTTTTTCAGTACTACTTCTAAGTCTTCTCCATGAAGAAATGTCAGTTTGCGATTTTCCAAAACTTACTTCTTGACATTTTCTAATCCCTCTTTTTATTCCCTTGGGGAAAAAAAATGATGATTTAATAGTGCTCTTGGTCTTTCAATTATTGTTCTGAATTTCTGTAAGAGAATGTGCAACAATCTCAACAGAGCTGGAAGGTCAGCTATTTCTTCCTCATAGAGTGATTACAGTTAGTCATGGGCTAATTCAACTCACTATGCAAAGAGTTACTTAAAAACAAGACTCTAATAGGTTCTAGTTCTTCATGAAAATGCCCTCTGTAAAAATATTCCTATAAGTCAAAGGAAAAATAAAAATTGAGAATGATCTTCTAGAGAAGATGATTTATTCCACATTTTTACTTTGTGGATAAATATCTTTAATTGTGAGAAACTCACTGATCAGTTTACTGTAAATAAAGTGTTACCAAGTTATTTTTAATGCTTCAGTGGAGTTACAAAAGCTTGCAGAAGGGAAGAATGGGGAAGAGAGATTTCTTAAAAGGATGTAGTAGCAAGACTTTTATACAATGTTATCCAACATTCTATTACATATAGGGCTTTCGTCAGAGAACTATTGTCTAATTTAATGTTAGAAAGTTAAAAAAATTTTCAGTGCTAAGAGCTTGGCTCTTGGGTAAGAAAGAACAAAACTTAAATTTTCTCAGTACTTTGGCCCAGATACTTAACTCTTACTGCCCCAGTTTGTCTATTTTTAAAATATTACAATAGCCATGCATCTCTTATGACTACTAACTTATTCCTAATGCATGAATTTAATTTTTAAGAATTATTTTAATATAATACTTACTGTTTAACTATATTGTGTATAAAATGTATTGTTTTTGTTGTAATCACTTTTGGGGGGTGCTGGGGATTGAACTCAGGGCCTTGTGCTTGCTAAGCAAGTGCTCTATCACTTGAGCTAAATCCTCAACCCCATGAGCTATCTTTTTTCTCATATGACTCTCTGATTTTATGCAAGAGAAGGCTAAGGATTAAACCACTTTTTGAATCTTCTTGATAATTTCCTTTTTTGATTTTTTAATGTTTAATTGACAAAGGTTGTATGCATTCATGATTTACAACATTATGGCTTAATGTTCAAATGCCTTGTGTAATGATTGTAACATCAAATTAATAAACACATTTATCAATACCCATTTCTAATGGGCCCCAAAATTTATTCATCTCACAAGGGAAAGTTTGTTTCCTCCGACACAACATCTCCTCCATTTCCTCTATCCTCAGTTCCTGGTAATCACTGTGTCAAACACTGATTCTTTGAGTTCAACATTTATAGATTTGGCATGTAAATGAGATAATATAAGTTTTTCTGGGTTTGTATTATTTCACTTAACCTAGCATCCACCAGGTTCATACGTGCTGCAAATGGCAGAAATTTCTTTTTATGGCTAAATAACATTGGTTCATCAATGGATAGATTTTTTTTCAAAGTTGGATATCACAAATCATACTGCAATGAACATGGAGGTGCAGCTATCTCATCTCAAGATACTGACTTCATTTCCTTTGGATATATATACGGAACTGTGATTTCTAGAACAGATGGTAGTTCTATTTTTAATTTTTTAAAGAACCTCCATACTCTTCCAAAATCGCTGCACCAATTTACAATCCCACCAACAGAGGACGAGAGTTGCTTTTTGTCCCACACCCTCCCCAACATTTGGTATCTCTTGTCTTTTTGGTAATAGCCAATCTAACAGGTATGCATAATATTTTACCATGGTTTAAGTTGGCATTTCTCTGATGATTAATGATATTGAGCATGTTTTTATAAAACCATCGTATGTCTTCTTTGAAAAAAATTTCTGTTCAGCATCTTTGTCCATTTTAATCAGTTTTTTTGTGTTTTGCTATTGAGTTGTGCAATTTCTTTAGATAATTTTAATATCAACTACTTAAGAGGTGTTTGGATACACATTAATAGACTAAATAATAAAAAAGTCACATGATTATTTCGATTAATGTAGAAAAATCATTCGATAAAATTCAACATCTGTTTATGATTTTTAAAAACTACTTCCAATAAATTAGGTCCAGAATGATCATATTACAATGTAATACAGTTTGTGCATTGCAAATCCATGATTAATATCATACTCAATGGCACAAAGCTAGAAGCTTGTTAGGATGAGGAGCAAGACAAGGATGCCTGCTCTTGCCACTTACATTCAATAATGTACTAGAAATCATAATCAGATCAGTTACTCAAGAGAAATAAATAAAGGCATCCAAACTGGAAAAGAAGTTAAATTGTCCCTGTTTGTAGATAACATGATAAAAACCCTAAAGACTTCACTTAAACACTGTTAAAACTAATGAGCAAATTGAGAAAAGTTGGAGTATACAAAATTAATACCCCCAAATCAGCAGTGTTTCTGTAAAACATCAAGGAAGTGTCTGAAAGAGAGATTTTTAAATGAATCCATTTATGGTAAGATCAAGAATAAAATGTTTACAAATAAATTCAAGCAACGAGTTAAAAGATTCTTACACTGAAATTAGAAAATATTTATTAAAGAAATTGAAAAAGACACAAATAAATGGACAGATACCACATATATACTGGAGGAACTAATACTGTTATAATGTCCATATACCCAGAATGATCTATAGGTTTTATACAATTGCAATCAAAGGTCTAATAGTATTTTTCACAGAAATAAAAGGTACAGTTTTTTTTTCTTTTTTTAAATTTCATTTTAATGGTACATTTTAGATGTACATAGTGATAACATTCATCATAGGGGATTTGTACCTGTAGATGATATATCTTGTTGCTTCTTTTATTTCCATTCCCCTCCCTCGCTTTACCCCCTCCTCCCTCCCTAATTACAAAAGCTTTGTTTCAGAGAAATAAGAAATGGAAGGGAGAAAAAAGGGGAAAAATACAGTTTTAAAATTTGTATGGAACCACAGGTAGTGAAAACAATATTGAAGAAGAGCAAACTTGAAGGTCTTAGACTCCCTGACTTTAAATAAACTACAAAGCTGTAGTAACCAGAGTAATGTGCTGCATAGACTGATGAAATAGAAGAGCCCGAAGGTAAATTTACATGTATATGGTCAACTAATCCTTGACAGAGATGCCAAGAATAGTAGGGGAAATTTTTCTTCAATAAACTGGATACCCATATGAAATAAGGTCCTCTTTTATACCACATAGAAAAAGTTAACTCAAAATGGATTAAATACAACTGAAGGTATAAAATTCCTAGAGGAAAACATTGGGAAAGGGCCCTTGACATTGGTCTTGGAAAGAACATGGAGCCAAAAGGGCGGGCAACAAAAGTAAAAATGAACAAGTGGGTCAACATCAAACCTAAACCTTCTGCACAGCAAAAGAAACGATCAACAAATTTAAAGTCAAAGCACAGAAAAGAAGAAAATAATTGCCCATCTCTTTTAGAAAAAGAATAATGCTTTCTTTCAATTTATACATTTTTAACTTTTAACCTGGACTTCTTTCAATAAATTTTTCAATTGTATCATAGACGTTATGATCAAATGATATTTCTTAAAATAGAGAAAGAATGAGTGTAGGAAAATACATACAGGACCATTAGTTGAAATGCATTCTACATGGTCCTCTGCCTTTTTACTCTAGTGGCACAGAAGACTACATCTTTGATTACATTATTATAACAGTTAAGTTTCTAAGCTGTTCTTTTAGTTATCTATAACAAAAATTCTTGGAATATCAGCAAAACATCACTTAAGAGAAGCAAGTCTTTTAACGACCTAGGGCAGAGGTAGGTTGGAGTGAACTGAGGGCCATGGACCGAAAACAAAGTGGAGAATGAATTTGACAATCCTAGTCCAGGTGTCTTGTGTCTGATGGTTTGACCCTAAATATTATATCTAGAGAATGAACTTTATAGTATTCTAACTATATTTCATAAATATAAATATATTTCATAAGTATAAATTCTTTTGATTTTTTTAATTGTGACATACTTCTAATATATAAAGAATACAGAAAATTAATAATGTACATTCATCATCTTATGTACCCACATTGCAAATTTTAAAAATAACTTGCAATATTCATTTCATATATTTCCCTAAGGAAATTAATATCACACACAATGGTTTAAAACCCTAAATCATTACTGCCACCTTCTTTCATAGTGGTAATTACTATTCTGAAGTTGATGTCTATTATTCCCCATCTATACTTTTTCTACATTTGTATATATGTATAAGTAATTTATGGCATTGCTTTTAGTGTTGTAAGGCTTTATATAACTCATTATTTTCTGGGAATGTTTTTATAGTTTGTTATTCTTATTAACCATGTTAATATATTTAAATAGAGTTTGTTCGTTTTAATTTCTCTATTGTATTAGATTTTATTTCAAAAGACCATCAGGCACAGTGGTGCACAACTGTAATACCAGCATTCAGGAGGCTGAGGCAAGATGATCATCACAAGTTCAAGGTCAATCTGGCTACATAGTGAGTTCAAGGCCTGTCTAAACAAGGTAGTGAGACCCTGTTTCAACAAACAAAAGAAAACAAAACAAAACAACACCATCAAAAAACAGTCCTCCTAGTAAAAGTTAACTAAACATCTTTCCATTTTTCCTAGTAGCATTTTCATGCAAGATTCTTCATGCACATATATGTAAGTTTTTCAAAGGAAGATTAAGGTAATCTAAATTGCTCAGTTGTACTTAGAAGATGGATATCTCCAGTTTCACGAGATACTCAGTTGCTTTCAGTAGGATTTACACCCATTTACACTCCTGACAGCAATGTATAAACATTTCCATTTGCTTATATCTTTCACAACACACTTATTAGACATTTTAACTCTTGGCATTCCTATAGAAATTTATCTTTATTTTGCTTTAATATTTCCCTGATTGGTCTTCAGCTGAACATTTTCCATATATTTATTACTCCTTAGAATTTAATATTCTTGGAATTTTCGGAATAGAATTTCTTAATTTTCTATTATTTCTTTTTATTTCTTTGTAATTATTCTTCAGGTAAATATCCTTAATCTAGTTGGTAAATTATTTTGTGTGTTTCATATATTCATGGTAGATTTTCTTTAAGCTAAGTTTTTATTTTAATATAGCAAAATGTATAGTCTTTCCTTTAGTGTTTGTGTTTTTACTCTTTTTCCCCTTATGAAAATACTTTATGCAACTTATTTAAGAAATGCGTCTTGCCCCCAGGACCATGAAGCTTTTTTATATTTAGTAGTGTTCATGTATAAAGTTAGGCATAAGTTTTCTTTTTTGTCCATGTCCAGTTTTATTACCAAGGCTATACCAGTATTATGCAGGTTGAGTATGTTTCCCCCTTTTTTAACCTGAATAAGAGTGCACAAAATTTGTTGCATGCCTACCCAACAGCTTTTTTAATGTTATCATAATTATATTGCTGCTTTATAAATCAATTCATTTTTAATATTTTGTTTGAGTGGCCTTCACTTTAGTTTTCAAATTTGAAGAATAATGTTTTAACATGATTCTTGCTCTATTAACTAGCTACTATGTTTTTAACACTGCTTCATATCTCTTACTTTTCTTCTCTTTACAAATTGACTAGTTCACAGAACAAATCTTAACAGTTTAGAACCAATCAATGTTAGGCAAAGTCTCCTGACCACAAAACAGCAAAAATAGCTATTAAAGGCAAAAAGATATTTCCAAACAGCCCTATATGTCTGGAGATTTTACAAACTTCAAATGCATCTTAATGCCATGTGATTTACACATGCTGTCCACGTAACACAGATTGGATATGTTGCTTATGAGTAACATCAGCTGTGCTCATAACATTTAATTACTCTATGGTTGTATTCAACGTGCCTTTTTCTTTTGTACTATAGCACTTCAAAGTTAATTTTATGTTTTTAATAAGATGCTAGAGTTTTATTTTGATAGGTCCTATGCTTATTTTTGGTAACCAATACTATTAGCAGAATATTTTCAACCAAGCTATACTTTCTGTGGGATTCTGCATAGAATCCAACTGCTTCTCTATACTCAGGCCATGTCTCCCTTCATTTGTTTCAGCCGTCTAAAAACTGTCATCCCATCTGTTCATGCTGTGAGATGGCATGTAACATTGATTTTTATTACCCAAATTTCTGTTCCTATCTAGATTACCTGTTCTTTTTCTGACTCTGAAAAGGGTGCTTGAAGAACACCTGGTGGACATATAGAATGGAAAGTGCGTATTTCTGTAATTGGTATAAGTATCACAGAAGAAGATCCATTTTATAATTGGGCAGATTTTCTGCAGATATTTCCCCCTTGCTGTTCAAAATCCATAATATTTAGACTGAAAACATTGTACTTATGCTTTCTTCATTTCATTAGTCACAAGATGTTGGCTTCAAAGCTGCTGCACCAGGAATTAGCTTTACTAAAAATACTAGCTCACATGTACTGAGTGCTTATTGTATGAGTTTGGATGCAAATATTTTGCTTCAAAGCAGTTATAAATAGCAATTTAACCTTTTCTCTACAGTGAAATGTACTTGATATTTGTCTCACTAATTTATTTAAGGTGGAAAAAATTAATTTAGTTCGGATTTGATATTAGCAAGGTTAGTAATAAACAAATTTTCATCATTTTCCTCTTATTCTCATGGTGAAGATTAAGTTAAGATTGCTGCAACACATTAGATTAGCATAATTTCAGTTATTATTCGCACAGGCTATGGGAAAATATGCAAACTCTGTCAAATGTAATTTAGTATTTGGCCTGTAATATACTTAAACTCTTGCCATTGTGTAATACCTTAAATAATCCTCGAGATTTCTTTTATTATTTTCCTCCTGCATTCACATGATGCTATTTACCAAGACTGTATTCACTGCCTTTGCATGTTTATTTAATTTTTTTTGCTAATATTTAAACAGATGAGAGAAAAGTGCATCTATATTCCTTCTACATGCTGGAGAGACAGGATCTGGCTTCATTATGTTTTCCTTCAATTTAAATATTCGTAACTACAGACCTGAACTTCATTTTTTAGCTCCATAATGAATCTATAGATCACAGAGTCAACAGTTCTAGAATTTACCTCACTTCTGATTCAAGTTATTTAAACTCGTCCTTACTCTTCCCTGTTCTGAGCAAAGTCACCTTTCTTATTATCACATAGGTAAATGTTTCGGCTCAGCCAAGGTCTGCCGTATTTTCATTCTCTGAAGGCGTAGTGAAGAGGGCAGAACTTCTACCAACTGGAACTGGAGGAAAGAATTCAACCCAACAAACAGAATTTACAACTTGTTAATATGCACTGAAGCCTCTTATTCAAGGAGATTCTGTTTTCTTTTGTACGTGTTCACTGTGAAGAATTAGCTTACTAGCAGATTTTTGGATGTCATTTTCTCCCACCCGTGAGTACACATCAGGATTTTCCAAGAGTGGCAGGGCTGACATTTTAGTCTAGCTAATTCTGCTCTGTGAGGAGTCCGTTCTGTGAACTGTAGGACATTTAGCAGTACCCTTGATCTCTACCCACTAAATGCCCGTAGTAACTCCTTGCAGTTGTGAAAACAGCAACAAACAAATCTCTGGACATTGCCAAATGTCTCTTTGGAAGCAAAAATATCCGTCAGTTGAAAACTACTAATATTATAAATAATATTAATCTATTATACAAAAAAATAAACAACTGCAGAAAGGAAAAGCACTCCATAATGAGATATTTTGCAATTTTATAATTAAAAATAAATGAAGCATTTTAGAAAATTGATCAGATTTGCAAGAAAACTTGATAATTCACAACATAAAAATAATGATTATATGACCAAGAATATTACATTATAGCCATTAAGGTACAGCAGTTAGCTGTCACTCATTTTTCTATTATAGTGACTGATATAAACTACTTATTTTTTCATTCAGTGATTTTAAAATTGTTATTCTGCTCCAGATACTACCTACAGATAACCTGGACTGCAGAATTTTCTGCCCAAACAATTCTAACCCTATCTACAGCACCTGTACAATCTGCTTTCCCTGAGTGCAGACCACATCACTGATAGGCATAATTCTAAGCATGAGAATTAGCCAAATGAAGGCTGTTTTGGGATGTGTGCCAAAAGGACTTGGATATGTAGGCTAAGGCTCTGGTATCTACACATATGTTTGCGTGAGAACATTGGGGATGAGAAGATAAAGGGCTAAATCCTATGAGGGGAGGACGGGGTTTAGCTTTCCTCTATCACCCCACACAGACCATCATTTACATGCTTGTCCCAGATCCCACAGCTGTTAATACTGTCTTGTACTTGTGGTTCTACATTCTTTATTATGGTCCAATAGTCTGTTCTTTTATTCCTGTACAAATATTATGCTACCTTAATTAATATTAATATAACAGCTAACCAAAAGGATGATTCCCTTCTTAATTTTGTTCAAGATTATCTTATTTATTCTCGTCCTTTCTTCTTCCTTACAAATTAGCTTATCAAGTTCCAAAAAGAAGTGCCATCGTTAAACTATCACTTTAAAAATTACTTTATTCTCCTTTTAGTTTAGGAGGTTTCCTTTAGCCTAAACTGTGGATTTTCTTTCTCATACCCAGAATCCCTTACATCGGTTCTGTTCTTGATGTCTAAATTAGTGGCTCTAGACTGAGGGTTATTTGTCCCTCCAGGGGACGCTTGGCAATGTCTGGAGATACTTTTATTTTCACAGCTGAGAGAGAAGTGCAACTGGAATCCAAAAGATAGAGACCAGTAATGATGATAAATGCCCTACAATGCACAGGATAGTGCACAGCACAGAGGTGTCTGACCTGAAAGGCCAGTAGTGGTGAAATGGAGAAATCTTGCTCCAGATGACACAGAGCATCCATGATGACTCGAGTGCACACAGGAGTATATCTGTATTTTTACATGGATGCAGGTATATCGTAATCGGTACCACTCGGTGCTCTTTATCTAAGATTCTCAAAGCAGTTTGCCAGTATTACCTTATTAATCCTGGCTCAATGCTCTAGAAGTAGATGAGAACAAAATTGCCCTTGTTTTGTTAATTCAGAGCCAGAGAAAGAGTAAGCGCTTTCTCTGTGTTCTCTACAAATGAAAAACTATTGGAAAATGTATTTCATAAAATCTTCGGTTACAAGCATTATGTGACAGTTGAGTTTCTTCCTTTCTTTTGTGTATAGAAGTGGGTGACTTCTCAAGCTTCAGCGTGCTTTCCCCCTTTTTAACATGCTGCTGAATTCCAAACACCTAATTCTAAGCATAGAAAAGAATCTTATTTTAATAGAAATTTTAAAATTTCACTTGAGGAGGTAAACCTATTTTCCTTCTTGAAGTAAAATGCAAAACAAGCTTTTATAAAAGATTGTAATGATTTAGTGAATGAGA
Organism: Hystrix cristata; assembly: GCA_004026905.1. Classification (NCBI taxonomy): domain Eukaryota; kingdom Metazoa; phylum Chordata; class Mammalia; order Rodentia; family Hystricidae; genus Hystrix; species Hystrix cristata. The sequence goes on along the minus strand of PVJO010000098.1, from coordinate 27,124 downwards.
ATCCCCTAAAAAACTGATTTTGTAGAAGAATTTACTAATTAAAACAAAACACCATTGTTTTAGACACAATTAAGTCTTAGACTTCATGTACCCAAGCCAACTATTTTTGCAGTAATTCTGAAAAGATTATTATTAAAATCATTGATTTTTAAGGGATTCATAAATCTAGATGTGCTTACAAAAGAAATACATTGTGAGGCAACACGTCACTAGGGCAAGTTCATTTTCTTTTCTCTCAGAGCTAACGGGGTTGCACTTTAGTATGTAAATAAATGGCTTATTGACTATGTGTCAACAATGGAGAAAGATGGATTGGTGAGAACATGCCTTTATGTAAGTGGGATTATATTCAGTATTGAGTAGCAAGCTGTGTTCAGTTTTGTCTGAACTTTTGCTTTACACACTCTTTCATCGGTACTTTCAGACCCTATACAGGTGTCACAGCTGTGCTGAGATGGACACCACACGCCCCATTCTTCTTTCCCTCTTGGATACACGACTCCTTGGAGGAGTGAGCCAGGCCCCTGTGACTGGTCCTGCTGGAGAAATGCAGCCAGATGTAATACGTGTCCTCTCAAGCTTGGGCAGTAAAAACAACCTGCGCAGTTCTCCAGTCCTTCTTTACCTTCCAGTGACAAGCCCTGTAGGCTCATGTTGAGATATCTGTTCCTCCCTTAACCAGCATCCTCGAGTGTCTCTGATATGCCCCGCTTTGAACAGGAAACCTGTTAAGCCTTTAGTGTGTTAAACTACTGAAATTCAGTTAATGTTTTACCACAACATAACTTCGTTTTCCGGAATAAAATATATGATAGTGCCTCCTTTCTGACGTTACACAAATTCTGCAAGAAAAGTTGCTTGTGACTATGTCCTTAGGAAACATAGTTGTCTTCTCTAAAAGAATAAGTAGAATACAAAATTAATATCAATGTTCTAACATTAGCGCTACTACTATTGTATGGTACTTCGAATTCAACTTTTTTTTTTTAGTTCATGTGTACAGAAGTCATCCATTCATTTAAACTCTCTGTGCTACAGTTTCCTTACCACAATAAGGTTAGAAGAATGACTAGTTTTAGAACATGGTGAGGTTCTCAGAGAAGGTACTTAACTACCAGCACAGATTTTATCTGATTGCTCTTCCAGGGTACATACAAGTCAAGCAGTAGTGGTTATATAATTTTGTATCTGTGAACATATCATAAGGTGACAGAAGTTGATGTTGTGTCCCCAATCTAGTTCTTTCTTTTGTTTCTTCTTCTAGAAATAACGAACACAGAGATAATATAAGATTTTTCTAGTTGGCTGATTTAGCCTTCTCATTTACATGAAAGGGAATTTACTTCTCAGAGAATAAAGTAGGAAAAATCTTTAAATCTCAAACTTGACCACAGCAAAAGAAATTAGGTCCCTGTCATTTTCCCTCTTCCAGATCTCAGAGTGATAAGAAGGGATTCATCTTACTTTCTAGGTGGAAAACATGCTTCTAAAAGTTACAGCTGGTGATGCTGAATACCTTAAAAGTCCATTATCCTTAGTTTCCTTGGTACAAAAAGGCATTTATAAATATGTAACTCACATGTGTATAGCAATTAATAATTACTCAAAATTACTTGTTAAATAAATATAAGAATGGATAGAGGTGTACTAGCTATGAAACCAGACCAAAATAATGTTGGTGAAAATATTTTCTAAATGATTAATGCCCATAGATATATGAAATATTATCGACAGAGAGTATGACTTGAAAACATAATATTTTTGATGTTTGATGTGTGTCTATAAATTTATGTAGGTTTACAACACAGAATAATTCTTATGGAACCATGAACACTTAGTGGACCACTCGGAAAAATAGGGAAAAATCCCTTCCCTAATAAAGGGAACTTCCTATTCCCTGCTCCATCATATCCCTGGAGAAGTTTATTCCCAACATGCCTGAACATCTTAATATTATAGAGATTCTGCAGTAGGAAAATAAAAGTTGACCTTTGAAAACAATTATAAATCAAAAGTTGTTTAAGAGAGACCAAAAAGGAGAGGCGTGCCTGTGGTGGATGGATATGGTCAATTTGAGCAGGAACGCCCAGCTGCACTGAGTTGGTGTGGTTCTGGGTGTAGAAGATCCACCTGAGGATTGTTGCGGACACAACATAAAGGAGAACTGGAGCAGATGATAGTGGTCAGCTGTTTCCCAGGAGAACTCTGTTGTGGCTGGTTCTCCCAAAGGGAACTCAGCTGTTCTCAGAAGGAGATCAGGGCCTTGCTGTTGTCAGGGTTGGCTGCTATGCACTTCAGGGGAGCTCTGGTCTTCATCTCTGCTGTGAGTGTCATATCCCCGTTCCAGTATAGACTTCTTCAGCCTTTTAGTGCAGACATGAACGTACATGAGACATTGCTGTGGGCTCCTAGCCCTTGATTGGCTCTTTCGGGTCTCCAGTGCGTAGACAGATGTTCAGCACTCTTCCCGCATTTGGCTTGTTTGTGTGTGAATGTTGTAACTTGTAAATGTCCTGTATTAGATCTGCTCTTTTGCAAACTATTGACTCTAGAAAAGTAGCTAATACAGTGCCTTTATACTTCAACCTAATATATTTGCCTCTCAGAGGAGAGAGGCTGCCAGGAAAAAAAAAAACCATGCCTCTTCTGTGCTCCTGGGGTAGATCTTTACCCAAGATAATGAATATATGTGAAAAAATTTTGACCCTGAGGTGGTTTAGACATTGAATTTAATCTGCCATATAGTTTAGGACCTTGATATCACTGGAAACTTCAAAAGTTGAAACAACTACATTAAACCTGCTCACCAAGTACTTCAAAACAGTTACAGAATCTGACATCATTAAGTCCTGCAGAAGGTCAACTTAGTTCTGGTCTTGTTTTACTATTACCTTACAGAAAATATTTTTTCCTCAGCTATCAGAGCTTGTTTTTAGAATAAACCAGTATCCCATCTCTCACTGCCCAAATCCAAGCCCCCACTTCATAGTCTCCTTCATTATTCCCAGAATTCTGAAAGTATTTCATCCTCGAAACTGAATTTAACATTACTGTGAACTTGAAAAGCATTAGGCAGTTTAATGGTATTTGTGAAATTGATTTTCATCTATTAAATTGTGCTCTTGCCATTTCTAAGAGAGGGGCAGTCCAAGTAGACAATGGCTGGTGATTAAAACTTTACCACTGTTTTGTTTGTTTGTTTGTTTGTTTGTTTATTGTTCCAAACTCTAGCCCACCTTTCAGCATATACACACCCCCATCTCTGCCAGCAACGCACCCGAAGTTTTATATCGCATGTAATCATATCCTACCAGGAATGGTTTATAAGACAAAAAACAATTTTTAAAAAGTCTCAAAGAAACTTTAATTAATGATGTACAATATTTAACATTTTTATATCTTTTCAATTATGCTTTTAGCCAAAATTTTAAGGAGCGCAGTTCAAAAGGACATGTACTGGATACTCCAAATGGGTACAGTATTTTCTCAGTCTAATACATTTCCAAAAATAACACTCAATAGTGTCAATATGTTTAGTAAGAAATACTTAAATAAGGGTAAGAAGTTCCTTTCCTGATCTCTCTCTTTCTCTGGTTGCATTTCTCTCCTCAGAGAGTAGTGGCCCTGAAAGTAAACCAAGCAGAAGTTATCACTAACACAAAAGACTGTCAAACTATAGTAAAATGGCTACAGAAATTATGGAATGTAATTCATAGTTTTATTCTGTTAATTTTGTTAAAATCAAATACACAAAAAGTAGCAGAGATCTCTCACTACCTCTGCATAAATATCCCCCTCGCCTGGCCTGCCCCTATTCACTGCCGAACACATCCCAGTCACACAAATTCTATGAGGGTCTATAGGATCGTAGGGCATACAATGTCCCGTAATAGGCTTTCATGTCCACCACGGACGTTCATATTTAAGTGTCTCTCTCTGCAGGTTTCTTGAGAGAGCTCTTTTCCTGTTACCACATAGTTCCTTGGTGCATGCATGGGAGTAGGTGAGTGCGAAACAAAAGCAGGTAAAACATTCTAGTCTTTTCTCCTTATAAAGAGACTACTTCCATCATGAAGCCTCCACCATCCTGAGCCTGTCTAAACCCGACACCTTCCCAAAGGTCCCACTCTTGATATTATCCCACTACGGATTAGAGTTTCAACGTATAATTTAATTGAGGGACATAAACACACACTCCACGTCTCTCATAGACTAGAATTCCCACCAGCCAAAGTTAAACAGCTGGAAAAGAAATCTTTCAATGCTATTGCAACAGGCAAGAGAGATCAGAAGTGTGTTTGACTTCAAGTCCGTGAAAACAGAAGGGGGGAGGGTTTTATGCCCTGGGGGAGCTGCTGGAGGAGTGTTGGAGGATGTTAGGGGAGAGGGGGAGCGCCAGAAAGGATGGACCCCCCCTCCGGCCATTCTTGGCGTGTGAAAATGGTGAGACATTTTTTAAAATGTGCATCTTGAGAGGCTGAGAAATAATTAACACATTTTCTCATTTAAATGCTGCCAGGGAATGGACACAAGGAACCTGCAATCAGGAAAAAGGCTGCCTAACGTTAGAGAACCTGAGGGGACAGTGAAAGCTACCTTAGTCAGGGGTCTGCTATAATTATTGCTGAACAGAGCATTCCAGAGTATGATCGGCAATAAAACAAATTTTGCTGGAAAATGAATTTATTGTCTCCACACAGGAAGGCTCACCCACATAAGGAACTCAATGGGAGAAGCCTCCCCCGGAAGGCAGACCTCTACCCAGTCAGTCACTGAGAACCAGGTGAGGTCAATATGGTCCTCTTGCCCTTAGTGAGTGTTATGCTTAAAGCACAGATATCATTTTCAAATAAAATTAAGTCAGCATATGGCCTCCTGGGCACTTATTTATCCTCAGACATAGAAGAAACCTCCTTAGAAACTTCTTTTTAATGAAACACCCTGATGGAGCTCAAATTGGCTCTCCATTTCTGCACAGCACAGAAAATATTTTCTTTAGTTTCATTCGCCACCAAATCCTGCCCCAACTTGCAGCCCCGCTATTTTTTTTTTAAGCTGAGAAGTTTATTTAACATCTTTCTCTTAAAACATAGTCTAAGTTGTATTTCTTCAGGCACCAGAAGCCAGAAGCTATCACATAAATTAAATTTACTACATTTCAAACTGGGTTTCAAGTTGGTTAATAGAAACTGAGATGAATTGCTTCTGAATGGAAATGAACTCTTACCCCTGCGATTGTAACACCTGTCCTAACAAATAAAAGAATTAGGACTTGAAGGGCAATTTTCTGTGGGTAAATTCCACCATAAGTTCTACACCTATTTAGCCTTGAATAAACAAACAATAAATTAGAAAGAAGCTCATTTTCCAGTAGTGTGATCTTCACTTCCTAACAATCATCCTCCATGCTTCAGTTGGGACACCCACTCACACCTGTGCAAATCTCTCCACTCGACATCTTGGTTCCTACTGCTAGCCATCAAAAATTACCCAAACTTGAGGCTAAAGTGTTGCCTTAATGGGTACTTTTCTATGAATTGCTCAATGCCAACCACCCACAAAATGTCTTTTTTTCTTAGTGGTATGGTTTGTTAGTATTCCCATGTGTTTCCACAAGAGGAAATTCTATTCCTCAAGTGTATGTTTGCCTACTCAGTTAAGTTCATGGGTACAGATTCTAATTTTCTAAAAACTCTGATTGTTCACATTTCCCCTTAACTCAAGTATTGCCATCTCTATAGTAATCATCATCATGGCCATCTAATCAGTTTTACCTCTACAGAGCATACATTTGGAGCTGCTTGGATTCCACCTGCAAGGTACAGGACTTTTATATTTGTTCACTTCCCTCTGAACAATATTTTCCTCTGAAATCGTGTTTTCCTTTCTTTTGTCTATTGTTTGGTTAGTTTATGAAAGTGTGCTCCTTTTGTTTTGAGAACACAAAGCAGATGTTTTCTAGAGTTTCCCTCTGCTTCCTGCATACAGATACTCTTTTCCTGGGATGCTTCTCAGAATGAGCATAAAGTCCTTCCCCTTCTTTCCTCAGGGTTTCTCAACAGGATTTTTCTTCAGTTACTTTTCCATCTCTTGTCCCATGTTAGCTTTCTGCTTAATATCACAAATACTCAAACTTCCTGTTTGGTATAATCAAGCTTGGGCCTTAGGTTGAATATGAGTGTCAAATACTGACTATTTAGCATTGAATGTGTCTAGTTAGGGTCCAAATAGTGTCTTCTCCTCAGCAGGAGTGGGTGACTCCACAGAAGACCCCACTCGAATTAGCATATTTAGCTCACACAATTTAGTTCATGTTTCTGCCAGATGGATGATACCTCTTCCCGGTTTTTAACACCACTGTAGATTTTGATACAATTTTTTATTCCCTTAGTTTTGCAATGTAAAGCTGAGAATATTTTTTTAAATTTTCTTATGTTGCCTATCCAAGTTTCTATTTTAGTCTTATAATTTTCTTTTCTTTCTAAAACAGATTTTCAAAGGCCACAAAAACACCTTTCATTGATCCATAGAAATAATCATATATATATATATATGTATATGTATATATCCTAGAGCAACTCAGATTCTAATAGGATTTAAGTATTTTTGTCATAGATTTTTTTTAACTTTACATGCCTTCTTGGAATAACTTGTATAATTCTTAGTACTTCAGCTGAAGATTGAAGAGTCCTTATATACATGTGTATTGCTGAAAATAGCTATCTCCAATGCATGCCATGAAGATGAAAACAAAGAATCTGTTTGCAGAAAAATTATTCATACATGTTTATCCTAGTAAAAGTACGACTTTGTCATCTTGCCAAGGACCTCAAGACCTGCAATGGTGATTTCTTGAATATATCAGTTTGACAAACTCCAAAATCTACACAAATTTTAGTCATTATGTGTACTGTCAGCATGAACCTGTTAGCCATCCTCGTTGACACTAGATTTTTTTAAGGACCCCAATTTCTCTGAGCCATCATGCCACCCACTACTTCCTCAAGATCCGTTGACCTTCGGACACCCTAACGTGCAGACTCACAACTGCATCTAAGGGGGGGGGCAAAAGAAAAAGAAGAAAAATTAATGCTATTAACTTTTTTAAAAAGTGGAAATCTGTAAGATTGAAGAAAAAGCTTGAACAGAACCCTGGGAAGGGAGGAGAACTCTACAAAGCAAATACTTACATACGCAGGACAATTAGTTCCTGGAAGGGAACAATCATGTACATGGTATAAACTGTTCCATTTTGGTGCACAGTTTGGCACACAGCAGGTGCTCAACTGAATGAATAAATCACTTTAATATTTTCTCTGTAATAATTCACCTTAAACCTATAGAACCCAACTCAATAACATGTTTTATTTGAAAGAGTCCTTAAAGACTACAAGTAAAATGTTCTCTTAATTTAATGTCTACCAAATGAAAGTAATAATGTTCAGCATGAAAAATAAAAAATAAATTACACTCTACCTCAAGTTATACATTAAGAAGTTTCCACTGTACACGGTTGAGTTGCCCAAACATTTTTTTTCTTTTTTTCTTTATTTTAAACCAAGAACATATATTGGTACATTTTACATATAATGGTCACATTCATCACATTTATTTTGTACCTGTACATGATGCATCTTGGTTCTCCCCACTCTTCCCCACCCCTCCCCTCTGTTCCCTCCCTCCCTATTTACAGCAGGTTTATTCATAATTTTCCATATTTTCCCTTTCCCTTTTCTTTCCTTTGTTGCCTTTCTGCTTTTCCACCTTAAATCTTATTCATTCCATATTCTAAAGAACCAGGGAAATAAACACACCAAGTCATACTCCCTTTCACTGCTGTGGATCATGAGAGAGAGATTGACGAAGTCCAAACTGACAGCCTTCAAACTCCATGTGTCTGATAAAGAGTTATGAATAGTTTATTAATAATTATCAGTGATAGATATTTTCTGATATCCACTTCATTTCTGATTCCTCTCTTGGATACATGATTAAAACAAGTGAAATGAAGCAAGAGAAAACAAAACTAGAGTAGTACTTACTGGTGATTTATTTTTTTAATACAAGTAAAAAGTATCTGGTTCTAATTCATCTGATCCGAGACGTAGCTAAATTATCATTAGTTTCATTTATGACCCCTATCTTACCAACCAAGTTACAACATCCTAGATTGACTATGCTCAACACAGACATGGTATAAGCTACAAGTATAACATTAACTTTTATACTGGCATAAAGAAACAAAAAGCAACAGGTTAAAGTATTTCTAATAATATATTTTATTTAATCAAAAATACCATTATTTCACCATGTTATATTAGCCACATTCAAAGTGCTCAGAAGCTACATATGGCTAATGGTTACCATACTGGATAGCACCAACCTAAATTGTTATGTACAGGACATACTATACCATCTTTAGATACATATTTCTCCTTGCCTAAACACAGAATTTTTCACAGAGTGAACACTCAGCAAATATTGACTGAATTGTTGAATCAAAAGCTGAAAGAATATCCTACTTCAAGTCAATGGACTACTTGGATAGTTAGGTTTTCACTAATTTAGAGGAATTTTTGTCCATTGTCTTCAAATATTTTCTTCTAGCCATTCTAACGATTTACTTATCCTTGAACTTCAGGGACATGTACTAGGATCTTTGATATTATTACAAGTATTTCCAAGGAACCGTTTCTTTTTCTCCAGTCTTATTTCTGACTGGAGAATATGATGTATCTTCAAGACCAAGACATGTTTCCATCATCTTGAAACTCTTGTTAAGCCTACGCAATGAATTTTTTCATTTTGTTAGTTTCATTTTAATTTTAGTTCTGGAATTTTCAGATTCTATGATTTCCATTTCCCTTTCTATTGAAATTTCTTATTTGCCCTTTTATTAAGAAAATGCTTTTCTTTCGTTATTTGAATATATTTTTCATACGTCTTTAAACATTTTTGCAGTGTTCCTTTGAAATATTTGTCAGTCCAACATGTGGTTTGTCTTATTGAGGGGCAGAGGCAAGGGAGTTGACAAATTGTTTTCTTTATGTGAGTCAGTATTTTTGTTGAGTTGCATGCCTAGTGATTTCTATTGTACACTCGGCTTTAGAGGTACACTGTACAGACTCTGAATTCTATAATCCTCCTGTGTATTTTCTTCTGCTTTTTCTCTACTAGATAGTTCAATTACAAATTGTCTTGAATTTAATGAGCTTGCTTTTATATTTTTTTTGGCATATGTTTGCCAAAGTGTTTTTCTAAGTCTCTGTAATTTGGCAGATCTGAAACTCCAAAAGCTATCTTTCTACCTTATGGAACATTTCTTTGTAACACCTAGGACTTGTCAAAATACAAATGAGACCATCATACTCCTTACCTAAAATTTTCAAATATCTTCTAAAGGCTAAGAGAATAGAATCCATGTACAAGTCCTAGTACAAAAATCCAAATCCCAACATATTCCGAACACACCAAAAGTTTCAGATTTGGAAGCATTTTGAATTTCAGATTTTTTAATTGGGGATGATCAACAAGGAAAGTCCATAAAAATTTTCCAAAATCCCAAAACCTCGAAATTTGAAACATTTGTGGTCCCATACATTTCTGCTGTTACGCAAACTGTATTATATTCCATAAAATTCAAGGTATTTGGCTTCTGCTATTTCTTCAACTCCTTGATTTATCATTCATTTCTTTCTCTCCAGAGACTTCTTTCATTTTGTTGAAAAGGCCAAAGTCATTGCTACCTCAAACTTTTTTCACACTTATCTTGTACAAAAATATGTATGACAAGACTCTTTTCATTCATATTTCAGCAAAAATGTTGTCTACAACATCTTGCCTAACCTGCCCAAGTTCACTTCAGGCATTCTCAATTACATTGGCCAGTTAGAATTATTTTAATAATCATAGCAATAATTATTATCTGGAATTAGTTTATTTTGTTACATATTTATTTTTCCCCCCACAAACTTGAACACACACACCATGAATGGAAGAACTTTGTCTGGTTTATATTCCTAGCTCCTAAAACAGCATCTGAATCATTGTCAGAGTTCAGAGAATAGTGGGGTATTCACAATTCTTAAAATCCTCATATCGCACGGTCGTCAAGTGTCCTTCTTTATTTAAGCTCAAACAGATTGGAGGTGGGGTGAAGGGATATTCCCTTTTCTAGACTCTGGGTATTTGGGGATTTATTTCTTAATGTCTCAAACATACAAAGTTTTAGAGGACTCCCGTTACAGTTCTAGCAATAATCTTACTGAGAAAACATCCTGCCACTAAGAAATTAAATTCAAAGGTACATAGTACGACCTAATACTTGGGGCTGGCTCAGGGTAAGGATCTATCATTCCTTGCTCACCCAGAACTTGCTAGTTAGACATCCAGTTCAAGTCCCTGGCTTCTGCCTGTCTTACCTCTGGGTCAAGTATATCCTAAACCTCTGATTAAGGTGTCTCTATTCTGAGGTACTGTTGTTTTTCTTTATACTACATGAGTAGTTTCATTGAACACCAAGATTTCAAGTGTTCCAGGAAATGTCTATGTTTCGTAGGAATGCTTGGTTATCTCTGAGGTTTGTGCTAGTTTGATCCAGATATTTGTTTCATTAAAGGCACTTGAGGGTACCTGGCTGATTTGGACCCAGTTGATGCCCTCTAACTCCAAATACATTGGTGGAGCATATACCGGCCTTTCTCCACACAAGCAGGTATTATTTTAACATGTGAATTTAGCAACTATATAGCTGGTCTTATCATCATTTTATAATTAATGGTCTTTATTTTGTAAAAATCGAGGAGGGCATAAAGATTTCCTAATGCTGGACCTTGCTAACTATCCCATTAACCTAAGTGTCTGCTTCATCCCAAAGGTCTGCAAACTCTGCTACAATTCAACTCATTTTGCAACCATGAAACAATGTCTTCCTCCCTCATCTTTAACACAATGATACTTGTGAAATTCCTCCTGACAAGCAGCTTATAGCAGTGTTACTGAAACCTACTTGATCCTGGCAGCCCAGCCTCCATGGGACCCAGTCTCAGCTACTGATAAGGCAGCAATCTAATTAGAGTGTCAGAGACCTTGACTCCCTTTCTAGAAAGGACTCTGATTCTTAAATGCATTGGAAGTCTGAGAAGGCAAGATAAAAACTCACTTCCACCCTGCAAGTTTGGAGAACGATTTTTTATACTCTTTGCTTCTGGATATCTCATAATACTGCCTAAGCCTAATTCTCTAAATCTGCTGATCGAAAAAAAATTAATGAAACTATAAACTTTAGATTTTAGAAAATTTACAATGTGGCTTTTACATGGAAGAAATGAAGAGATCATCAGCCAGGATCTAGGAAATGCCAAATTCTGTTTCTTGACATATGAAATATAGTTAGGAATTGTCCTCACTCTCAGGAATTGCCTTAGAATCCACAGTAGAGGGGGAGCCTTTAACCAGAGGAAGACAATCTTCATAAGGCTACTGCATTTCAAAAGAGATTCAAGCATACATTTGAAAAGAAAAGGAGCTACGATAATCCAAATAACAAGGATGAGCTTGACATTAAAGGTCTATGAAGAGGTTTTGATTATTATTCAATGCAATAAACCATTGAGAATATTTTTAAATTGAGTTTTTAACTTTCAGAAAGGGTGACCATGTTCTACTGATTGCAGGGGGGCTGATTTCCTCTAATAGATCAATTCCAGGTGTTGCATTTTCTCAGTAGTTATAATTCCTATTTCAGACTAATTTATAATCTCTTTGTGCTAGGATAGTTGCCTTCTATTCTTTTAAAGCCATAAATTGCATCCTGGAAAATGTCACCTTAGAGGGTAACAACTCAATTACAATCACAGGGACACAACTCAGACTGTAAAATTCATTCTAGTATGGTTACAATACAGATAGGTCTCCTGGGGACTCAAAATGGTGATGTGTTAGTAAAACACAGACACTTCAGAGATCTGTTGAGATATTCCTCTTTCTTCCTAAGAGTTTACTCTTAGACACACCTGGTCAAAAATCGGACTGGTGTCAGAAAAATATACAAATACTTCTGAGATCCATTTGATAGTTTTCTTTGTTCTTAAATGTCTAGTTTTGACATACTTGGTCAAAAATTGGACTGGGTTTTTCAAAAACGAACAACAAACAAGACAAAAAGAACCTCCTTGGAATTATTTGGCTTGAATGGTTAAAAAAATTAAGATTTTGGTCGTCCAAGAAGGGCTTCCAAGGCCCTTCTTACTGACTTCTTACGGTTTGGAGGACCCAGTTGCTTCTTCTGGTTCCAGGCAACAATGAATGGTCCTAACCAAGAGACATTTTCTCCTCACTGAATGGAGTTTTATAACAACATATTTGTAAAGTAAGCATTTTCTCTTATTCATGTTTTACTTTTTTTACAGTTAATTATTTCAGGGAATTTGATAAGTAGCTCAATAAATCCAACAAAACTGAATTCTACAGTTCATAGCTGCACCTAAGTGAATGATGAAATTCACTTGCCAGCTTGGGCTTGTTGGGCTCCTTGTGGGCACCGGGGTATCTGGTTCCGTTTCTCAGAGAAGCGATATAGTTCGGTGGTCCTAAGTGCAGGCTCTGATGCTCCCAGCTGGATACTCGCTGGCAGGTTATGTAGCCACTCTGTGCCCCATGTCAGTATGAACGATGATAACAAGCTGGGGGTACTGGAAGCAGGGTAGCCGTTTGGCTGTCTGCGAAGCTGTCCTGTAATTCTACTCTTCCCTATGTCTGTAAAATTAAGGCTCATCATGGAGTTTGCCTGAGCACAATTCTTCCTTGTAGTTTGAAGATTCTGCGACACCATCGTTCATTTAAAAAAAAAAATCTGGGACATTCTCAATCTCTAGGTTTTTTTTTTTTAATTGTATGAAGGCATGCTAGTTTTATCCAAAACCATTCCAAAATAAACTGATTAAAAATTAAATGAATACACTCAACATAATCCTGTTTCATAATGTGATTATTTTAAAATTTAAGAAATAAATAGTGTAGATTTCTCTTAAAAAGCTAGAGAGTCATTTTCCCTCAATTCCAACAGTTTTGAGTTTTGCTCTTTGAGAAGTTCTGGGCAAACTGAAATAGAAAGTTATTTGACTTTCATTTAAAGTTTTCATATTAGTTAAAAGGAACTAATATAACTTTCTTATTTCCTGATTTTTAAATAAGTTATCGCTTTCTTATATGAAGACCTTGTAAGGAAAAAAAAAAACAGGTAGAAACTAACTCACCTACTTCTCTCTCCAGAGCATACATTTTTAGTATCTTGCACAATGTCTTTTCTATCCCAGATTATTTTTAGCAAGTTTTTTTCATTTGATGTATAATTCAAGATAGGCTTATAAAACATTTCCACCCTTAGACTGCATATGGATAGACTTCTAAAAATATTATTTTTCACAAATGGTATTTAAATGGCAATTGTTCAACAGTAAAATATAAGGCTATGATTAAAAGACATTACTGAAATGTCAAAATACGAAGCACTCTTTTTACATTCTGTAGTCTGTATTGGCTGATTTGCTGAAAAATGCATTTCTGATATGTTCCCTTTGATTTACACATTTTCCAAAGTTATTTGAAATCAGATTTGTTCCAACTTTCTGTTTCAGTGAAATTATCTCAGAAATTAGTTTAAATAAGGTATGAGATGGTAGTTTAAATGGGCCTTGGCAAAAAGAGTGTCTGTTCAATGTGCCTTTGAAATTAATCTAGTCAGGTGGTGTCAACTCCAGCCATTCACTAGAGGCCCCTGGGAAGTTATTTGCTATTTTGTTATTAATGGAGGAAGAGTCTAGAAATTTTAACTTTATTGGGCTCTAGGGGGGCTTCTACAAAGAGTGAGGTTTGCACCCACTGACTCTCTCTAAAAGGGAAAATTGTAATCAAGGGAAACTAGAAGACAAAGGAAGTCCGTTTGGACATTGGCTTATACATTTTTATTTCATGAAGGATTTAAGGCTAACAAGTGGAGCCTTATCTCCCTTCATATGTTTGCAGTTCCTAAATACGTTTTGAATATTAGGTTTATCCAAATTCATTTCAGGATCATTATTTTTGAGCAAGCATGGGGAGACCAAGAAATTAAGAATGAGCAATTTCACTTTTGATGTGAAGCTCACAAGCCAGCTTCTGTAGGTGGAGATCTGAGTGAACTCTAGGCAGTCGGTTCAGGGCTTTATCCAGGAGAGTGTAAGGGCTTGTAAATGGTGACAGACCACAGAAGACTCTGTGCTTCTGATTCCAAAGTTGAAAGTCTGGAGAGATCATATATGATCCTCCACTGTTGGGAAAAAAAAAAAAAATACCAGATCTTGAAAAGTGAGAGTTCTTGACCATACCTGTGGATGTTGAGAGCCTGAGGAAAAGATTGAAACCCATACTCTGTTTCCCAAAGAATCTGAGTTCAGTAGCATTTTGTTCATCCAAATGACACATTTCTGGCCACCACCAGGCACATAATAGGTGCTCGGCAAATGTTTTGGGAATCGATCAGAAAAGTGGCAGTAATAAAATGCGTCTGCAAATAAAAACTCACTGATTTAAAATGATAAGGAATTTTTTAAAATCTAATGAACCTGGTCATCTGTGTACCTAGATTACATAAAATAGCATTTTCGAAAGGCTAAGAGGGCTGTTGTGCTAAAAACTGATGTTGAGAAAAAGCAGCTGATAGAAGATGCAAAGACAGGAAAAATAAGGTCTCATTCTGCTCATAGTAAACCTGCAAAAATTGACATTTATCACTAGGTCCTGGCTGCATAGGAGAAGTTCATATTTTATTTAGAACATTGTGCTTAAGATACACGAAAATGTCTAATGTACATTAAAAAGATGTAGTTTAGATAACTGAATGGTTTAGAGAAGAAATTCTAGGTCTCCATCATTAAAAATACTGATTTGAAAAACAATTTGTTTCATGTAAAGCTAAAGAGATGAAATGAATAATAGTCCCCCTTTATATATATATATATATGAAATTAAGTCTCATGTTCCTAAAGCAGACATACAGTCTCCCTGTTTCCACTGACACCCATACTTAATTGCCGCTCTCCTTCCTGTGCCTGCTCTAGCAATGGATTGCACACCAGTCAATGTTAGCTAGCGGCTCCTGGGGCTTCTGAAGCTTGCATGCTGACTCTGTAATTAAAAGCCTGTGCAAGGAAACAACCCTCAGCCTGAGCCTTACCTCCTACTGTCGGATGTCTGTCAACTCAAGGATTTATTTTTTTAATATAAGAAAATGTCAGTTGCCGTCTGAAATAAAGTTTTTGATGATTCAAGCAAACATTGAACTCCTGATGGTCAAGTAAGAAAAATACAGCATTGCTTTAAAAGATTTGGACCCAAGAACTCAACATACATTATTAATGTTATATTTGCCATTTTGAAGATAAAGGAATAGACATACGTGTAAGTGCATAAATGTAAGTATGCGTGTATGTTCCATGTGTGTATGTTTAAAATTCTTTACTAGAAGAATCTAAAAAAACCCAAGATTTTCTTATCACTGCATCTATTCTTATAAGCATGAAAATATTCTTAGTAGGAAAATATCAGGAAATTTAGTTGCAAAGAAGATATTTATTCGTTGTAAATTTTAACGCTCAATCAAATAATAGGAGGCTTGTCTGGATTTCATGCCAAAGTAGCAGGGTAATATTTTTAGATTCAGAAAAAAATGTTAGCATAATACGAATATATATGAAAGTTTGTATTTATTTGCTGAATTCACTAAAGTAAGATTGAGTATGCCTTATCTACATTTATGTGGAAATGGCCTATGTTATTGGTAAGGGCAGAGTAATGATAATATCCAATATCATTTCTTGTCCCACCTATCAATTTAAGCTTCAGCTCCTGAAGATTCCTATCAAGGTTTCTGGGGCTCCAGTGAGTCTCCATTATGTTCTCAAACAGTTTCTACTCTGCAAGATATCATTGGTGCTCCGTTGCAACATCTCCTTTCCTTGGGGTCTTCCCTAGCAAGACCACTAGGCCCACAGACACGGTGCTCTCACAGGGCGGTGGCTGCCCCACTGCATATGACCTTCCTGAAGATGAGTCATCTTTCTGCCTTGCCCATCCACTGATCCTACAGAAAGTTTGGCTGGAAATATATACCACACAATCTCCTCCACTTCTTCCTGTTCTTCTCCTTCTTACTTAAGTCATTCTGGCACTTATTCCTTCCTTCTCCATGTCATATTAAAAAGGCCACATAAAACAGCACTTATACAAATCAGTCTTTTTTAAGGTGGATCCCCAAAGGGCTTATCTGAACCTTGTCAGAAGGAAAGGTAGCCTCTGTGCATTCATTCTTTCAAGAAACACTTACTGTCACCTTTCAAAATTTCCACTGCATCACCAAAAATAGCTCTACTGGATGAAGAGTAATGACAGGATGTTTAGAAAGATAAGCACATTAAGGTGAAAGGGACGTTAAGATCATTTCTCTTCCTAAACTAGATGCGTAGCGGGAGGATATGCACATATGATTATATCCAATACCTGCTTTTATGAATTTCCCCTACATAACTTTCACTAAAAAGCTTAACAGCAACAATGACATCTTTACATCATGGTGTTATGAATATATCTAGGGGCCTATTTGAGGAGTACACTCAATAAATCTAGTTAATAGCTACTAACTCTCTACGATTGCTCAATTGCTAAAGAAGTTAGCACATGCTAAGTTTTTATTTGCAAGTACTAAAATAAATTTACTGCACTTTGATTCCACACAGTTAGAGGTAGGAATTACTAAAGGTGCTAAACCCCATTTATTTTTTGCACAATCAATATGTTTTTGGCTTCTTGCCATATCTAAGAAACTTTTAGGTATTTTGACTCATTAAAATAACATAATTTCTGACTTAAAGATACTTACCAAGTAATTTTTTTGGAGGGAGGGCAAGCATATAGATATAGATATAGATATTTAGATATACAGATATATATCTCCAAATTCATAGAATTAACAAAATGATGGAAACTTAGATTTTAAAAAAATGTACATCCTGCTTATACAAAAGAATTGGCCCTTCGCTATATCAGTTTGAACATCAATTTTGTAGACTTATTCTTCTGTCGTAAAAAATTCATGTAACTTAGCAATACTGACTAGTTGAAACCTTGTCATGGACATATGAATTTCATTCCTTTTGAAATAAGTATGTGGTTTCTTTGAAATGCATTTCTGTTGTTATTTAATAGATGATATATTCACTTGGACAACTATTCAAAAGTGAAAATGTAGGAGCAGTGAAAGGTAAATCCAACCTCCCCCTCAACACAGGTTACCACATATCTTTCTCTGAGCCAATACTCTTACCAGGTTTTCATATATCATTCTAAATAAATATGGTGGTTTTATCATTTACTCAGATTTTGCTTTTTAAATGTAAACGACAATATAGCATATATACTTTTTACATATTTTATTCACTAAGTGTCATTAGAGCTCTTTCTGAGTCAGTCTACTTAATAGTAGATATGCCATAATGTATTTAATCAGTCCTCTATTGAAGGTCATAGCTATTCTCCAACTTTTGCTGCTACAATATATTATTCTTGTTCATACGTTATTCTTGCTTAATATGCGATTGCTGAATCTAGCAAATATCCTTGTACATACATTATTTCTCACTTAGCATGAAATTGCTGGATTTAAGGGAGATATACTTTAAATTTTGATAGGTACTGCAAATTGCTCTTTAGAAATACATTTATTTACTGTCAAATCATTTGTGAGAATAGCAAACCCATGGAAGATACATTGCTTTTGAAATAATGAACCTTCTTTATCCTAGGGTGCAGAAAAATCCTTAAGGAGAAGTGGCATTTGAGATATAACAGATTCATTTGGAAATTATACAAATTCATATGTGAAACAGAAAAAGTTCCCACCCCTTCTATAAAAAGTAACTAAATAGGCAGATGTCTCTGTCACTCATAAAATTCTTGTTACTTTTACACTGATTCCAGAGTCATCATAGTTCTTGGGGGAGACTGAAATCTTTAAAGAATTGCCAAATGATTTTACAAAGTGTCAGTAGTGAGGCTCAGGGTGCTCAGCAAACACTAAATATCATGTGAAAGCTAGACATCTGCTTTCTCAAGTGATTTAAAGCCCTACTAATCATTGTACTACAAGGATATATCTATAACCAAAGAAGCAGATAAAAGTTATTCAAGAATTATTGAAAGTGTAACATTTTGTATCAAAAATTAGATACTGTCCATATGTACAAGAACCATGGGACTCATTTGGGGAACACATTTTTGGGGCTGTTTGTTTTAACTAGTTCTCCTACACAGGGCAAATTTGGAAATTTTCTGTCAGTAAAATGGATAAATATAATAAATATCATGTCATGCCTGCACACTACTCAAGAATGGGATTAGTTTCTTTAGGAAAGCGTCTCTAGAGAAATGACGCTGCCTCTTGTGTGAAGACAGGGCTGGAAGGAACTATGTACGAATGAAGGATCCCTCTTCAGACACCACATCTATTGGCACTTTTGTCTTAGATTTTCCAGTCTCTACAACTGTGAGCAATATTTTTTTGTTGTTTAGAAGCAAAATGGTTATGGTATTTTCGTTATAGTGGCTCTAACAGATTAGGATATAGACAGTCGTGCAATACAACAATGAGGATACTTTCTGAGAAATGTCTTGACAGGGGTATTAGTCACTGTGTGATCATCGCAGAGTGTACTTACAGAAACTAAAATGGTTATGACACCACTAGCTAATATCTTCTCATAAGACCACTATTTTATGTGTGTTCTATCATTAACTAAAATATCTGCATATGATGGATGAGTTCCTATTTAAAATCGTGGTTTTGAGAGGATGAGAGCAGGAGCAGTAAGGGAATGCAGCCTGAGTTAAAGTTGGAAGGAAAGGTGATGACCAAGTCCTGAAAGAGCTTTGTATTGGGCGTGTATGTTTTTGCCTTTTGTCTTCCAAGTTAAAATTTTCTAAACTGTGCATTATGCCCAAACATTATGCTGAATCTCTTAGTGGCGTACATTCTACAGATGCCTCATCTCTCGGGTGGATGAAGAGGCTATTAGACCTTCAGGTGGGTCACTCTGGACAAGTAGTCTCATCCATTTACCCCAACATATACATGATTTTCTACATGTGATATGACAGGGCAGAAAAGCTTTCATATAAATCATATGTAGTTCTAGATTGAATTTGATGTGGTTTACAAGGGTCACTAAGAACTAAAAATTTTTTAAAACTCTGCACGAGAGATACTGAATCTTCCAAGACCATGTACAAAATTGAGAATTAATAGCAAGAATGTAGGATCGATACTTCCGAAGAGGGGATGCTTTAACCCACATTTTTGCTTTCTTGACTAAGGGAATAATGATGCTTTTCAGTGAGCTTTTAAGAATAAAAAGAGGGCTGTTGAGAGGATGAGTATAATTTTAGAGTTCTTGCATGTGAAATGCCAGTGAGACATATATGACACAGGCAAGATGCCAGAATAAATGTATATATGAAAACTATAGCATATATGACAAGTTTAAAGTATCAATATTATAATTATCCTGGTTCAGTTAGGAACTACACTGATGGTGTATTACCGAAGATAGAGAAAAGTGAATTAAATATAATGAGGGTTTTCTTTTCCACATAATATGACAAATCTGAAGTTGGATATTTCAGGACTTGAGGTACCAGCTCCAGGATGTGATCAACCATCTGGACCCCTGTCTTGGTCACTTTCTCATCGTGGGACAAAACACCTGACACCTATAACTTGAAGGAGGAGAGGTTTATTTTAGCACACATCTTCATCTACACTCTGCTGGCTCCAAAGTAGAAGGCATGACGCAAAAGCCTGGGCAGAGGTCAGCTGCTTGCACCATGGCAACCAGATAGCAGAGGGAGAAGGGAAGAGCTAAGGAGGGAAACTGCGGTGGACTGATACGGTCAACTTGAGCCAGAACGCCCAGCTGGACTGAGTTGATGTGGTTCTGGGGATAGATGATCCACAACATAAAGGAAAGCATGCGGCTCGGAGGGTACATTTTAGATCTAAACCATAACAGTACCTTAGGCTTTTCCGCCCTACTATCGTTTATGGTGTTTTCTAATTTTAAGGTTATCATGAGACCTTCAGGTGGTGGTTGCTGTTCTAGAATACCTGTAATATCCATATCCCATGAAGAAAGAAAGAGGAAGTGGGCAGGATAGAACTCATATGCTAGTTGAGTTTGGTACTTTCTTAACAAGATTTCCCAGAGACCCTACTCAATGACTTTTACCCATTCCTCACTGGCATAATCGCCAAAGGAGCCCGGAAATATATTTTTTGTTAAGCACATTTCTACCTGACTAAATCAAAGTCTTGTTAGAAAATGAAGAGAGGAGAATCAATATTTGTCACATTATTAGTTTTCCCTGGTGCTCAGCCTACATAGATTACAAAGTGGGAAAATCATTATAAGGCTTATTTTGAGGATATGCTACTCCTTAAATATATAAATTTTTGCACTTTTGGAAACACTCTTTCCTACATTATCTCATTTTACCTTCACGACAACCCAGTTATATCAGTAAGAGAAACAACAACCAAACTGAAGAAAATATGGAGTGAAAATAAAACTAGAAGCCAAATTTTATAATATCAAGACCTTTGTCTCAGTAGTAAGGAATGAGACTGATTTTTTTTAACTAAATCGACGGAATATTTTTAATAATACATAGACCCAGTTTCTCCCCCCTTCAAAAAGTACAGGAAATTGAAGCAGTTTCTCTCCACACTGATAGAAAAATGTCTAAATGTACACAACTAAATGTGTTAGTAGGTGGTCCAGCTTGCTGAGACTGGGAAAAAGATGTCTCTTGCATTGAGGGACAGCAAGAACACGTCACTGTCTGGCCACAGGAACTATCAATAACCTTTATCTCGAGAACCTTGAAACTTATCTTTGGGACCAAGCTGGACCCCGTAGTGGCATCAGGCATCTAAAGGAGGGAAAAGGAGAATCTGTAGAAAGAGGAGATCAGGAGACTGAGGAGATCAGGAGACTTGAGAAAGGAGGTGTCCACTAGGAAGCTGAGGCTGTCTGAAGAGAAGGGCAACCTGATGCACAAACTAAAGTTTACCCCCCTAGGGGTAAACTTCTAAATCAACTATTGATAAGTTTGTTTTCTTTGTCATTTCTCATAATAAATCCAAATTCATTTCTAGATGTTGTAAGCAGGAATAAATCCATCAAACAAAATAAATTCACAGATTTTTGAAAATACCTTCCAAATGTGATTTAAGTCATAAAATTTGGGCCAGTGATCACCCCTACTTATTAATGTCTACTTCTTATAGTTCTGCATTTCATAAAAAATGCAAGTATTGATATAACCAAATGTACAGACACACACACACAAACTCACAAACATAGCAAGTGTTTTACAAGTACAAGTTTGACTTGAAGGAGGGAAAAGAAAAAATTTGGAAATGCTTCATCATCTTACCAGCCCCAAGACCTGGACTCTATTTGGTTTGTCAAATGTTGGCAGTATTACCCTCCAGCTGTATAGTTACAGCCACGTTGCCAAGCCACCTCTGAGACTAGAGGTCCTTTCCATATGACAATTTAAATGCCTCTTCGTAGCTGGGAGAGAACTTCCAGCAAATAAAGAGTTGAAATCATAACAGCATAAGGCTTAGCAACATAAGAAACAAAACTAAGGCATTTTCCACTCTTGGTTCGATTAGAGCAGCAATATTTTCTCCAAAATTTTTCAAAAGCTTGCCACAGTCTGTGAAAATAAAGAATTAAGAGAAAATGAATAGAGAGGTATTGCTTAAAAGCTTTGTGGTTTTAGGAAGAAAATGATTCCTAATGAATACAACCTCTTTCCTCTAATCCTCTTGCTTTCTTTCTGTTTTGCTGATAAGTAAATTATCTTGGTTTATACTTTGACATTCTCACTGCCAAATGTTAGTACAACAACAAAATTTGCTAAATATTGCAACTCATTACAGAAAACCTTATTATATTCTTTGCCTAAGCGATTGCCCATTGTATAAAAGCAATTTATTATGTTCATGATTATTATATAAACACATCAGCTTTTGACATTGCTGCTTTAAAAACATCATTCCTACCAATCACCCTATTCCTGTCAACATTTCTCCCTTTGTGACTCATACATTTCCTTTTCAATTAGCATTCTGTTGACCTTTCAAATTAATACTTAGTGAAAAATGTAAGTGCTATGACAATGTTATGAAAATAATCCCACACAAAACCTTCAAGGATTTTATTTTCCATTAACCTCCCTCGTGAGAGTTGTTTTCATTTCTTGTGAAAGGCAAATTTATCAAGCAAGAATCACAGCAGTTTTAAGAAATAAGTCATCCTGTGTGTTTGTGTACGTTCCCTCAGCTCAGAGGCAACAGGACCCGGGTCTTCCGAGCTGAACACGCCTCAGTGGTCATTTGGGTGAGTCACCTCCTGTGGTTTTCTACAGTTCTTTAATGGTGATGATCGCATTTTCTAAGTGGCAAGCTTTTCATATATATATTTTTTCTTTTGGTAGGATTTGGATCATTTTTTTGGATTTATCTATTCTTTCTGCCTTCTATTTTCTTCTCCTACTTTCGACTGCCAGGAAATATGGAGTATGTCTTTTACTTTCATTCTCAAACTTTCAGTCTTTCCCACAAAGAGAAAAATGCCTGAAGTTAATGAAAGGCAATTTTTCCCTCAACCAGTGGGAAAATTGAAAGTACGACCTTTCCAAGAGACATATTGAGAGACAACTTTAAGTCTGATAAAATCTGTCAAATTAAGTGATGCCCCCACCCTATAATTACTCATCAAGCAAGTTAGTGCACTCAGTCAGAATTACTTGGAGTTGGCCCATCTTGTGCAATTTACAAATACTCCTTGCTTTGTCCCTGTGAACTATACTTGGTTTCAGCCTCATTATTTTTCTTTCTGTCATTTTTCAGCTTTTACCCATTTTCTGATCAAATTATGCACCAGACATCAGTAACCTTGAACATCAATTTCAAGTACTGCAAGTTGGAATAAAGAGGCTCATAGTAACATCTCCTCTATTAGAAAAGAGAGTCTTCATTTCTATACTGAGAAGAAATCTGTGCCTTCTGGGTTCAGGGCTGACGAACAATTTAACCTGCAGTTAGTCTCATTACAAAGTGTAAAATAAGGATGAATGATCTTTTTACAGTGGATATGAGAATAGAGAAATTTCCTACAAAATGATCAAAAAAAGGGGTTATAATAAGAATAATAAGAATAAAAAAATTATCTAGAACTTTAAATGGTGTAAAAGACTTTCATGTGTAGGCTTCCCATGTGCTTTTCTAATTTAATATCACAAATAATTCAAGAATACGGTAGTAATAAATTGTACAATTGAGAAACTTAAGTGAATTAACCAATTCATACACTTATGAGGAATCAATAGACTCTACTCTCCAAACTCTCATTTAAAAATAAATAAAATAAAATAAAAAACTTGTTAACTGTGTCTATCTCTATTTATGAAATAGTATTGTTATGACGACTAAAATATTGACTCTTAGAATTGGAAAAGTCTTACACCACTGTCTCCTATTCTCTCTAAGGATGTTTTCTACAATGTATCAGCCAGAGGGTGCTCTGCGTTTCTCTGAGATGCCTGTGTCAGGTAGGAACTATCTTATATGACAGCCTGACCCACTGTTCATTTGAATTGCAATAGCTTCTATGGAACCAATACTTTCCCCTCCTTTGTTTCAAAGACCTGTGCATTCACCCTCTCTGTATATGGCACCCCACCTCATATTTGGTTATACTCCCCAGATCCCAACTGGCTGATGACTTAGAACAAGTTTCCCTGATTAGACATTTAAATTTTCAGTATCTTCCATCAAGGAGTAGGAAAACTGAAACCCAGATGAGTACAGACCTAAAAGTTGTGACACAGAACCCCTGGAGAGCTTCCAATAAATAATTTCCTATTATTGTCATTGTTCTAATGATTTGTCCTTCTTAAACCTGTATACACACAATGTAGAAAAGTCTCTAGAATATTAACAATCACTGAAAGAATGTGCTCAGTTGAGTCTGTAGTTAAAGTACATTTGCCATTTGATGTCCCTATTTCTTGGGGCTAAACTCTGAGAAATATCAGCTACCACAGAAGCAGTTTTTGCTCACTGAGGAAAAATCACCTCTGACATCATTACAAGTTCAGCACCCTACAAGTCTACATTAAAGGTAAAATGAGATCATGCAGTCTCTACTTCCAGGGAGAATAACTTGTAAGAGGATTGTTGATCTGGGCTGCTGATCTGTCAAATGATTTAAAGAAATGTCTTGGGTACCTCCCTGTAACTAAAATTGGTCCATGTGGCCTACTGAGAAGGACAGTATTCATTATGTTTATAGTGTATTTCTAAGGTCTTGGTACAAAGAAGTATTAAATATACAAACATATATTTAATTCGTATAATAGAGGGATAGGCTGTTTTGAATACTCTTCTCAAACTTTGTCTAGTTAGGCACTCACTGCATTTTGTAATAAAACTGCTGGGGCAATGCAAAGTTTTGATACAGAAAATTTCCTTTATGTATGTATAATTGCATGGTTTTGTTTTCAACAATGTGTTCTTAGAAATATAGTAAAAACTCAGCAGAAAGATAATAACAATATTCATATAGTTTAATTAAGTAGCTACCAAGAAAAATAGATCCTCTAAATATCTCATTGGTAGAAAGCTTGAGTAACCAGCAATCATATAGAAATTAAACCAATAAGAAGCCTGAGATGTTTCTGAGAGAAAGGGAGGCTGGAAAAGTATTTGTGATGGTTGAAATTAAAATGCTATCCATTTTAATTAAATACTTTATCCATGTCTGATTCATGAGCCTACAAGCTATTATTAATCATCTAAGAGGGTCACACATATGCAAATGTGCATAGACCTGTTTGAGGCAAGATTCTATCAGGCCAAGACTAACAAAAAGCTGAATGCCCACCCAATGGAGTTACAAAGACAGTAAGATTCACACCCCTGAAGAGAGACACAACAGTAGAAAAGGGTATTCACCACGCAGACATGGGTTCAGCCATTAAGTTGGAAGATCACCTTGCTTTGGGTCCTCCAGGCACTCTGCACCTTTGAATAGGGCCAAGGTCCAGAGGCCCATCCAACAGGGACCAATGGGGGCCAGAGGCCTCGAGTGAAACTAGCAGTTCACTGGTCCCAGCCCAATAACCAACAGGTTCTAGCTCCAGTAGACCTTGGGGCTGAGTGTACCCTGTTTTGGGGAACTCACTGATGTTCCAGGGCTCCACTTCATATATAGATGGCTAAGGGGATTGTAGAACCAAGGAGTAATAAGCTTTGTACATTTGGGAGTAGGTCACCTGCTCACTAAGAAATATAAGGTGTATGTGTCTCCAATGTTGGAGTACATTTTAGGAGTTGAAATACTCCGTGGACTATGGCTCCAGACTACTACAGGGAATTCTGCCTGTGAGTGTGAGCTGTGAAGCATCCCCCTTTGACATCACCAGTGCCCGGAAGGGTCATGGCTCTGCAGTACACCTGCCACCAGACTTGATGAAATCAGCGGGGTGATCCAGGAACTACAGAAGATAGGAGTTATCTGTCTGCACATAGTCCTTATTATTTGCCTGTGTGTGTGAACAATTAAAAAAAAAACCTGAGGGCCCCTAGAGGATGACAGTGGACTCCTGAGTGCTAGATAAGGTTGTTCCCCCATCGTGCCCTCTATGCTGCTGTGCCCTCTGTGGCAGACTTGGTGGATCGCCTTGGTCAGGGGCTGGGTCCTCATCACTTCGTAGCAGATTTGGCTACTGCTTTCTTTTCTATTGACATAGCCCTTAACAGCCAGGACTAAGAGTTGGCTGTCAATGGACTTTCAGGGTGCTCCCCCCGAGCTATCTGCATACCCCTATCTTGTGTCATGGTTTGGTGGCATCCAAATTTGGAAGTAGCCAAAGCTACTGCTTGTGCAAACATACCACTATATCGATGGTATTCTGCTTACTTGTGACTCTCTTACAGACCATGGGGCAGCTCTACCAGTGCTCCCTGGTAGAGAATCAGCTGTCTGCAGTTTATGCTGCTCCAACAGCTTCTAAAATCATTACTAAGACAGCTTCCTTCTGTGGTCATCAAGACCTCCTACCCAATAGTGGGACGGGCCTGAGATTGACCCACTAAGAGCAGTAATGCCCAGACTCCTACAATGGCAAAGTGGAGGCACACCTGCAGCGGCACAGTACTCTGTCCACCAGCCCCTCTGGGCAAGTTACAAGTTATCCTGGGACTGAGGACGATGTTTCACTGGAGGCCCAAGATTCCCCACCCTTGGAGGGAATAGGGCTGGAGACAAGCCCCTACAAGGGAGGGGCCGTGGATTTGTGACTTGTTGCTGTAGACTGTATTGTTGTTGTTGCTTATGGGTACAATGTTCTGCACTCCTCGCCAAGAGAACCATGAGGAAGAATCACAGGTAGAATGTACAGTGAGAACTTCCGAGTGGAGTAGAGTGTGTGGTCAGGGTACCCAAGATGCTTGGACTCAGGCTCTGCCTAGGCCTTCTGCTCGCTAGTGCATCAGCATATGTTCTGTAGCCCACACTTGCACAGCGAATGTGTAAACAGTCTGTTATATAACTTTTCGGCAACAGTCCAGCTTTGTGTGCTATCGTTGATAAGGAAGTGGGATTTTTCACGGTTTCTCCCCACGCCACTGAGATAGTAAAGGCTTGTCAGGGATTCTCACAGCTGAAGATTCTGTCTTCCGGCTGTCCAAATCTCAAGTGAACCTTCTGGCCTTGGCTGATAGCAGAAGGGAACATTACACAGAGGCAGACTTTTGCGCAGATACAATAACTGATTTAATGTGCAGCAGCCCCTGGGTCAGACAGCCAAGGTACTCCCTGTGGTAAGCTACCTGCGAGGCCATTCTCATGGGTTCCATGGTGGCCAACACACAGCAGATAGCTGTGCAAACCATGATGCAACTGCGAAGGAGCACGTGTCATATCCACGAGAGAGAAATGATAGGCAGTCATAATAGTCA